>JAHSVC010000072.1:0-565000 GCA_021397845.1 Areca catechu
TTCGTACTGAAACATCGTGCCGGTACTGAAAATAGGGTTGCCGATGCCATGAGTCGTCGTTCCCTGTTGTTGACTTCTGTGAGCACTGAGGTAGTAGGTTGTTTGATAGATTGAAAAAGGAGTATCCTACATGCCCTGATTTTGGTAACATCTATCGATCCCTTCACAAGGACCATCTAGTAAGCATAGTGATTACCCTTTTAGATTGATACCTTTTCAAAAGAAATCAGTTTGTGTATTCCCAAGATCTCTGTTAGGGAATTTTCTGATCTGGAAAGTTCATGCTGGAGCTTGTCAGGACATTTTGGTAGGAATAAGACCATCTTAGCAATAGAGACCATTCTTTTTGGCCTGGTCTCAAAGAAATGTGGCCAGATTGTAGCAGTGCCGTACCTGTGCTGTTGCAAATAGCAAAGACAGAACACCGGTCTGTACACACCCTTATCTGTCCCTGATTGTCCATGGCAGGATATCAGCATTGATTTTGTAGTAGGCCTCGCTAAGACGTCTAGGAAGCATGATTCTGTCTTTGTGTTTGTCGATCGTTTTTCCAAGATGGCTCACTTCATTCCTTGTTCTCAAACTTTAGATGCTTCGAAGGTGGCCAAGCTTTTTCTCGATCATGTCGTTAGGCTTCATGGTTTACCCAAAACCATTGTGTCCGATAGAGATGTCAATTTACAAGCTATTTCTGGAAAACCCTCTGGCACATGTTCAGTACCAAGCTGAAATTCTCTACTGCCTATCATCCTCAAACCAATGGCCAGACAGAGGTAGTAAACCGAAACTTAGAAAATCAGTTGAGATGTTAAGTTGGTGACAACCTGGGAAACTGGGACCTATTACTTCCTGGTGCTGAATTTGCCTACAACAGCTCAGTTAATAGGTCTATTAGGAAAGTCCGTTCGAAGTGGTCCATGGATACAGACCTAGGAAACCTTTAGACCTAGCTCCATTACCCACACATGCACGAGTGTCTGAGTCTACTGAGTCATATGCACAGCATATTAGAGAATTGTATAAGGAGATTAGCCAAAGATCCAATCGAGCAATGAACTCTATAAGCATATGACTAATTCACATAAACGTTAAAAGAATTTAATGAAGGGGACTCCGTTATGATCAAATTTAAACCTGAAAGGTTTCCGCCGGGAACTATGAGAAAACTCCATGCCCGGGGAGCTGACCTTTCAAAATAATAAAGAAAATTGGACCTAATGCTCATGTATTAGAATTACTACCAAGTTATGGCATTAGTTCAACATTAACGTTTCAGACTTAAAAGAATACAAAGAACCTGCATTGATACCTGGTGAGCTTTTTGGTCCTCATACTTCTTTTGAGAGTGAAGCCCCAAAGAATGCCCACCACCGAGTGTTCCTGAGCGAAGGGAGAAAATTGAAAGGATCTTGGATGACCAGATCATTACTACTAAAATAAGGCTACCAACGTTATCTAGTTAGATGGCAAGGATGTCCTGATTCTGAAGACTCCTGGATCACCCAGGGGACCTACAACAAATCGATCCAGATGCATTAGAAGCTTATCAGGCTAATCCTTACTCGACAGGGTCGAGTTCCTCCCATCCCGGGAGAATTGATGTGGGCACTAGAATCAGGAAAAGACTCCAACCAATTCAGGTCAAGTCCGAGTCCTTGTGGTTGGAGTAGCAAAAGAGAAGTCCTGTAATTTTTTTTTTTTTGAGTCCAATAATCTTGTAGTTAATTTCGAGTCCATGTTGGGTCTGGTTTAATATCTTAGTTAACCCTGCAATTGAGAGTTGGGTCCAGTTAAATCAAGCCCAATCCATGAGTCCATGAAGCATCAAGACAAGAAGAAGCCACCTCATCAAGTGACCCCCACCTTGTGCCACATGTCAAAAGCTCCAATGGATGTCGCCACCTCAACAAGTAGTCCCCCACTTTATGCCACATGTCAAGAGCTCCAAAAGACACCGCCACCATTCATCAAGTGGTCCCCACCTTGCGCCACATGTCAAGCTTTGAAGGAGTTTCAAGCAACAAATGCCACCATATCCTCCACTCCCCACATTTCAAGCAACAAATGCCACCATATCCTTCAACCCCCCTTGTAATCCTCCTAATCCTATGGGTTTTCAAATTTTAAAAATGTTGTAAGGCTTCTATTTAAGCTATGGGATGCCCCATTGAAAAAGGGTTAATGAATGAAGTTGGTATTTTTTTCTTCTATGTTTTTTTTTTCCTATGTGTCTATATGGTAGCTTAGCCTTTCTCTTCCTCCACGCCAACCCTAATCTTTCCTTCTTCCATTCCCAACGCCAAAGACTTCCTCTTCTTTCATAACTTCAAACTAGCTCCAGCGTTCAACGGTGAATCAAGAAGATCATCACAAGGTGCCAACCTACTCCACTTCAAGCATTCCACCATGACGCCAAGATGGATCTCCTTTAATGCCTCTTCCACCCTTCTTTCTTTTCTCTAGTTGATTGCTTGTTAAGTCACTCATCTTAGGGTTTCTTTGTTGCAGGGTTCTCCGGGATTCCGGATTCAAGAGGAAGTTTACTTGCCATAGATCCAGAAAACAAGAGGGGCCTTCAGTGGTATTATGTTCATGTCATCCGGGAGACCTCTTCAAGAGTGAATCTATCTAATTGAAGGGCCAATGTCAGGTATGTCTAGTGTTGATTAAGTCTGCAATGTTAAATTAGACCTAGCTTGGCTTGCGTGGTTCTCTTCTGGTCCTATTTCTTTCTTATTCTGAGAGTCTCGATCACTAGGTTTATGTTAGATCCTTCGAGCTTCTTCACTAGATCTCTTTGATAGTTTATGTTGAGTTGTTTATATGCAAATAGGGAATTGCTTGGTTAATCATTTGCTAATCTCCATTAGGGTTGCATAGTTTCATTTTACATTGCCGGCTACCTGCGTGGTGAGGCTGCCGAGAAGCAGGGGCACGAGTTCCGAGACTGCCCCTCGGCAGCGCGTGCCGCACCTCGAGAGGAGCGCCGGTACGGTCGGCAGCAACGTACGAAACCTCATTTACATCGCCCGACGAGTTCCGCAGCCGAGAGGCGAAGTCCTTGCAGACAGGACCCGGTAACAGACGTTGTCGACACCTGGAAGGAGAGCGCTCACGCTCGCCCAAGGTCTGGCCGGTGTCCTCCCTCTACCCTTTCCTCGCTGGGCTCGGCAAGCAAGATAAGGGGGCCACCGGTTCCTGAACCCAAAGGGGAAAGGGGAAAGAGAGAGAGAGAGAGAAGGAGGTGAAAGCAAAGAGGGAGCCTCCTAAGGGCGGGAGGCCGGAGGCAGCGTGATGGGATAAAAGGATGGGAAGAGCGGATAACCAGGTAAGGGGAAAAAAGGCTGAGAAAAGAAAAAGGCACCAAGAGTAGGATCCAAGATCTCGAGAAGGGTCCCTTGGCGCAAGATCGGTGAAGGAACTTGGCCTAATTCCCACTCTTCCAGAGACCTTTTTTGCTAAGATAATCTCTAAGCGTGGGACTCCTTCGGGGGCCCACCTTGGAGATTATGTTCCATCTCGCCGCTTTCTAACTTGACCGTCGAAGCTCCCTCGCCGGGACCCCCGGTCAGGGTTTCTGACCTTGTCTTGCAGGATCGGGAGCCCGGAGACCTCGAGACGAGATGGTCTGATCCCGCCACCAGCTCTGAAGTTACAGGCCGTGGCGGCAAGATCGGCAACAATAGCCATCTAAAATATATCCGTTTGGGTTTTTTATTGACCTTTTAAAGCTCATTAGGAGTCCAATGGTCAAAAAATTAAAAACCTAGTAATTAAAGGCAAACGGTCAAATAATTAAAACTCTAACGATCAAATCATTAAACACTCTAACGATCAAATCAGCAAAAATGGTTAAATATTAAAAATAAAATGGTTAAATAATTAATTGATTGTGGAGAAAAATTTTGGGTTTTTCCAATGACCCTAGCATATTTTGAATTATACACACTATATATTCATAAATAATGGGTCATTAGATCAATTTTTTAATTAATGTATATTTGTTTTATTTGGATAAATTAAATATAATTTAGATGTGTTGTTGCAAGTCTCCAATCATGTTGTGCAGGCTTAATTTTCTATCGAAATGGAGATTGATTGGTCACCTATGGACATGAAAGATCTAGAGAGTTCCTTCTTTTAGGAGAACTGAAAAGAAGTCCACTTATCAAAAAATTTTAATAGAGGACCCTCCGATATTTAAGTCAACATAATAACAAAATGGAAAGAGTGATAGAGTTTAAATTTTATTTTTTTTAAATGAGATTACTTACACGAAGATCTCCTTTGTCACCCTTATATAGAGAAGGTGAGTAACTGATTGTTACATCGAATCCAGTAATGATTCCGAAGAATCTGCACCCCTTATGGGTAGTAAGGATACTAGCTCATGATCACATAGAATACAAGTTCGTTGTGGAAGGTGGGAGTATCAGTTAGGTATATCAAATACGTATAAAGATTTGGCATGTCATGGCAAAATATGTTGAGTTGCACATAAGCTTACATGCATGCTATCGAAGGGGGAAGAATCAGAGTTGTGGGCATGTAGCTGACTTCAATGATCTACCTGGACAAATTAGTTCATTGTCACTTGCTGGAACTAGTTGGCTACATTCTATCAATCGGCCAGCTTTTCTACGCAACATGACGTTCTACTCGGGCGAACCTGAACCTCCTTGCCAAGGTGGGCTTAACTTTAACTCGAAATCATTTGCTTCTTTTATTCTAATTTATGGTTTGTAGATATCTGAGTTCTAAGTGATGACTTTCCAAGATTATAAACTTGATCATTTTCTCTGGCAATAGTGTGTCGAGGCTTGCACTTTTTTTTTTTTGTCATGGAAGTTATATGATATATAGAAATAGTGAGTCAACTCCTCGTTGGGATCCAAGTTCCGCAAGTCAGAAAATAACTTGGTCCCTTAGCAAAATCTAAACAAAACTTTTAATCAAAACTTTAAATAAAGAATAACTTTTCAACTACCTTGATTTTATTCCTAAGTTAATTTTAGCTTGATTTAAGATTGTCAAGCTAATTAAGTAGGCTTATGTTTGGCATTATTTGAAATTGAGCCCAATTTCTTTATTTTGCTAGTAAGAGAAATTAAATTGATCCTGAAAAGATGATAAATATATCAAGCTTAATTTTGCAATTCAAGCTATGAAATTTTTTCAAACCATGCTTGATCAACCCAAGCTTGATCAATCTTTGCTCAATTACACCACAAATTAGGCATGACCTGAATGGTCCTGATCAGGCTAAGGAAGAGAGAAAATAGTTGAAAATGTTCGACCTCGTTATCTTAAGCCTTCACTTGAAAAGAGGTTTAATATGACTTAGACCCTCAAATAGCTGGGGTTGGTTTTTGGGATCTAATATCCTAGAGTCAATTCATGTTAAATCTACTAGACTTAGACATGAACCTCACCTAGCCCACCTAAATTCCCAGACTCCTGTAGTTTACCAGCTAGGTTCGAGTCAAAGTTGATTCTTGTTGAGTCATGATTTGTAACTTGATTTGGATTATAATTAACATTCCACATTCATAATAGCCTTATATTGAAAAAAATTCAGATACCGTCATCAAAGCTCTTGACCAGTCGATACTAATAATAAATAAGAACAGATTTATTCTAATTTTTATCTTTTACATAAGTTTTTTTCTTAGTCACCATATATCAAAATACTTTGTGCCTAAAATCATAGTAAATCAGATTTTCAATGCCACCTTGATGTTTGAGATCTTGCACATCTATTTAAAAATCTAAATATTTTAACCCTTTTTAAAATTACTTCTGGACATATATATTAGAGGTTTTTTATTATAGATTACCATTAATTATTATTTTATTTATTTGGTTTATCAAAATAGGCTGATTTTATGATCCATGTTGATGGATATGCGTATAAGCCCAATATTATGTGTGATCCTTGTATTTAGACTTTGAGCATCTTATATTGGTTAGTGTTGTTGAGGTGGCACGGTGTAGGTTTTGGCCTAGCTCGGTCCGTGATGGGAGGACTTGTTAGGATTTGCTTATAAATAGGCTAGGTCCCCTCTCAATCTTCATAATGTTTTTCATGAGATTAGTTCTCATGGCTCATATCGGAATAGCACCTATGAAAAGGATACTGGAGAGAAGGACTTGGCTTTTGATGTTCACATAGTATCTATAATTGCAAGTTTGAAAATTAATGGCGAAAATACAAGTACACATCCTAAATCCAAAATTATTATTTGTTCTATTAGTTTTCCGAATCTATTATATTATTTTGATGTTTTTTTGTGTTCTAGAAATTATGCATAGGATCTGGGATATTAAAATCTCTTACATGTGGTATCAAAATGAGCCGTGCATGATTAAGAAACCTTTTTTATTTTTAATTTATTTTTCTAGTAAGGATCCCAATTTCTTTTCATTTTTTGCGGAGCACCTTCTCCTCCTCCTCCCTTGGCCCGAGTGGTGTCACGATGACCGTCAAGTACCACACCTTTCTCTCTCTAAGACTCACAATAAAAAAAGGGAAGAAGGATCGTCGATCATCTTGATTGGCAGCTTTCCTCCCTTATTCTTCAGTGTGCTGATGGTGGCTGTGTCAAGAGATGGCATTGGGCATCAGCTCTATGGGTGTCTAGCGATCGAATCGGCAAGATTGGATGAGGAGGGTGCTGGATTTGGCTACCTCCTGATGCGGGAGCATATGATTAATGTTTTGAATATGGTTTGTAGAGCAATGAAACCTAATTACACTAGCATTGTACTCATCATAATAAGACTTAAGATTAAAGAAATTGGGACTTTTACTTGATTAGACACAATCCTAAACTAAGAAGGAAGAAGATCTAGACAATAGGGGCTAATGATTGTGGACTTACCTTGATGAGCTTTCCAACCTTCTTTGATTCATACCTTGAAACTACCAATGCTCAGAACTGAAGAATCTGGATAACAGAGATCAGAACCCTGGACTTGGGGCTTCAGCTTGTTTGTTCTTTGTTAAGGTGAACCCAGCCCACAACTCAAAGACTTCGAAGGACCTGCAATGAAGATCAAAGTTAAGGAAGAAGGATAGGAACATATAGAAGGGATGGAAGAATTGATGAACTAAGAATAGAAATTTGAGTAGATTGGCCGACTCCAATGCCTTCACTTGAGCTTGGAAGATGCTTTGCTAGGGAAAAAGAATGGCTTTGGCGTGGAGGAAGAGGATGGAAAATTTCACATAGAAAAAAAATACAAGACAACTTCTACTTCCAAAATTTCAACTTCAATTTTCATTCATTTCCAAAATCAATCTCTTTTACAATGGGCGTCCAAGGCTTTTAATAGCCTCACAAAGCTAGCTTTTGAAATTTAAAAACTCCCAAATCGAGGAGGATTACAAGGGGGGTTGGAGGATTTGGTGGAGGACTTGGAGGGATGTGGCCAACCTCCTTGAATTTGAATCTTCCTTGTTGGCGCCCAAAGGGTGATGAGGTGGCTGGTGAAGTGGCACCTGATGACGTGGCATGGTGAGGTGGTCTTCTACTTGGATAAGAATGACATGTGGCGCCCAGTGGTCCTAGTTGATGGTCCTTTCTCTTGCTGGTTGATGGTCTTCTCTTCTTCATGTGGTCAAATTCTGGGGTCTAGAATTTGAGTCTTGTTGCTGGCTTTCATGGCTTTAAGACTTGATTAGACTTAACTCAACTGAATTAGACTTAACTCAACTGAACTGACTTGACTGACCTAGACTTTAAAACTTGAAATGGACTTACAGGAAATGAAATTTTAAAAGTAATTACAGGACTCAATAAACACTCTTGATTTGAAACTCAAAATTAATTACAGGACTCTTGAAAGGAAATGACTCTTGAAAATAAAATATTTTTGAACTAAAGGATACAAGGTAACCTAATTATCTTCGATCCAAATTGGATAAGGCTAACCTTGTTGGAGTGAAGTTTCTTTCGGCTTCTGGTGTCCACACCAATTCTCCTGGGATGGGCAGAAACTCGACCCAGTCGAGTATGGTTCAGTTTTGCCCTGGTAATGCTCGAACAAGTCTGGGTTAAGTCTTTGCAGGTCCTCTCGAGTAATCCAAGAGTTGTCGGACTCAGGTCGACCTTGCCATTGAAACCAGGTATCGCTGATAGTCCTTATTCCTGGTAGTAATGATCTTGTCATCCAGGATTCTCTCAATCCTCTCTCTCTGCTCAGGTAAGGTTGGTGGTGGACACTCAGAAATATGTTCACTCTCAATGAAAGTTTCTGGCTCAAAAGGCTCACTAGGTATTAGTAGTGGTTCTTGTATTCTACTAGGTCTGAAACATTGAAGGTTGTACTAATACCCATATCAGGTGGAAGTTCCAAAATATATGCATTAGGCCCTATTTTCTTTAAGATCTTAAAAGGTCCCGCTCCGCGGGCATGCAGCTTCTTTATGGTTCCAGGGGAAAACCGTTCAGGGTTGAGCCTAATCATCGCATAATCCCCTTCACAGAATTCTTTAGCCCTCTTATGTGAGTCAGCTAAGTGTTTGTAAGTTTCATTGCTCAGGTTGATCTTATTACTGATTCTTTATGTAGATTATGATATGCTGTGCAAAAGACTCAGCAGACTCAGAGACTCGTGTGTGAATAGATAGTGGGATTAGATCTAAAGGCTTCCTAGGCTTGCAACCATGGACTATCTCAAAGGGACTTTTGCCCGTAGATCGATTGACCGAACTGTTGTAAGCGAACTCAGCACGTGGCAATAACAAATCCCAGTTTCCTAGACTTTCTCCCACTAGGCATCTCAGCAAGTTTCCTAGACTTTTATTTACAACCTCGTTTGTCCATCAGTCTGGGGATGGTAGACAGTGGAGAATTTCAGTCTGGTTCCTAATAGGTGCCAAAGGGTTTTCCAGAAGTAACTTGTGAAGCGGACATCCCTATCAGAAACAATGGTTTTGGTAATCCGTGGAGTCTGACTACTTGATCAAGAAAGAGTTTGGCTATCCTAGAGGCATCGGAAGTTTGGGTGCAAGGTATGAAATGGGCCATTTTTGAAAAACGGTCGACCACCACAAAGATTGAATCATGTTTTCGAATGGTCTTGGGTAATCCTAGAACAAAGTCCATGCTTAGATCCTGCCATGGACACTCAGGTACAGGTAATGGAGTGTATAGCCCGGTATTCTTCTTTTGTTGCTTTGCAACAGCACATGTCCTACATCGGGCTACAATGTTTGCTACTTGTTTCTTAAGACCTGGCCAGTAAAATTGTTCCTCAACAGCCAAGATAGTCTTGTTTTGTCCGAAGTGGCCAGCCAAACCTCCCGCATGTATCTCCCAAACTAAAAAATCTTTTAAGGAGGTTCTTGGGATGCAAAGCCTATTCTCTCTAAAAAGATAACCATCTAGAAGGGTATAGTCACTATGATCACTAGATGGTCCTTGACGCAAAACCTGATAAATTTCATCAAAATCTGGACAGGTTTTGTACTGCTCCTTAAGTCTTTCAAAACCTATGACTTCAGTACTGACTGAAGTTAAAAGTAACATTCTACGACTTAGGGCATCAGCTACCTTATTATCGGTTCCTGATTGATGCTTTAGGACAAACGTATAGGATTGGATGTACTCTACCCATTTGGCATGCCTAGGTTTAGTTTCTTTTGGGAACTCAAAAACCTAAGGGCTTCATGGTCTGAAAATAAACAAATTCTTGCGGTAGGAGATAATGCCTCCAATACCTTAATGCTTGCACTACCGCATAAAGCTCCCGATCATATGTGGAGTATTTTTTCCTGGACTTCATTCAATTTCTCACTAAAGAATGCTACGGGATGGTTCTCTTGACTCAGAACCCCACCAATACCTACTCCCGAAGCATCGCATGCTACTTCAAAGACCTTAGAAAAATCGGGTAGTCTTAAGACTAGTGCTTGGGTCATCTTATCTTTGATGTGAAGGAAGGCCTTATCAGCTGACTTCATCCATTCAAAGTGGCCCTTCCTAATACAATCCGTGATAGGAGCAACTATGGTGCTAAACCCTCTAATAAATCTTCGATAAAACGTAGCGAGGCCATGAAAACTTCTTACTTCATGAATATTATTGGGTGTTGGCCACTCTACAATTGCCTTAACCTTCTCAGGGTCAGCGGATACTCCTTCAGGGGTCACAACAAATCCTAGGAAGATAACTCTAGTCGTCATGAAAGCACATTTCTTTAGATTGGCATAGAAGTTATCTTTCCTAAGTGCTAAACATACCTGCCTCAGATATTGTTGATGATCTTCTCTAGTCCAACTATAGATAAGTATGTCGTCAAAGTAAACGACAACAAATTTTCCAATAAAGGCTCGTAGGACTTGGTTCATGATTCGCATAAAAGTGCTAGGGGCGTTTGATAACCCAAAAGGCATGACTACCCATTCAAATAACCCGTCCTTAGTTTTAAAGGCAGTCTTCCATTCATCCCCTGGTCTGATCCTAATGATAGCCGCTCTTCAGGTCAATCTTAGAAAATATAGTTGCACCGGCCATCATATCTAACATATCATCCAAGCCGGGGATGGGAAACCTATACTTCACCGTGATTTTATTTATGGCACGACTATCAACACACATTCTCCATGTGTCATCTTTCTTAGGGATAAGTAAGGTTGGGACTGCGCATGGACTCAAACTCTCTCTAATGAATCCTTTCTTTAGGAGTTCTCCTACTTGACGTTGTAATTCTTGGTGCTCGGTAGGGTTCATTCTATAATGGGAAGGTTCGGTAGGGTTGCTCCGGGGACTAAGTCTATCGCATGTTGTATATCCCTAAGAGGTGGGAGTTGGTCGGGCAAGTCATCGGGGAACACGTCTTTGAACTCCTCTAGCACTTGACTGACTTCTTGAAGTTGTTCTTTTGAAAGAGGTTCTTGATGATCCTTAATGGTTAAAATCCAAATAGGTGACCCATCGCTAATTTCTTTCTCCATTTCTCTAGCAGTGATCATGTTTATCCCCTTTTTCTTATCACTCAATTAGCTTGATCCTCTCTTAATGGGGTTCTTAGGTGGAGAAGAATGGATTACAATCTCTCTTTCCATTATGAGTAAACGAGCATGAATTAGAACGACCATAGAGTGTTACGTCAAGATCGTACAACCATGGTCGGCCTAAAATTATGCTACTTACTCCCATTGGAAGTACATCACACCATACTTTCTCCAGGTAAGATTGGAACTGAATGGTTACTAGGCACCTAGACTTAATGGAAATCGTGGTTGAGTCTATCCAGGATACCTTATAGGGATTAGGATGGGGTACGGTGGGCAATCCTAGGTTTTTAACTGTGTTGGTGGATATGGCATTGACACAGCTACCGCTATCTAAAATGACTTTGCATACTTTCTCACCTATCTTAATGAATGTCTGTAGGATGCTAGTCCTACGCCAATCTTCTTGGGTTTTAGCTTGGGTGAGAATACACCTAACCACTCCTAACAGATCTTGATCTACCAGGACTTCCTCATCCTCATACTCTTCAGCCAAGTTCTCATCTGCCTGGTATACTTCCTCCTCAAATTCACCTTGGGATTCTACGGCTTCCTCTTCTACTTCGCCTATGTGTAGGGCTCTATTAGGACAGTTGCTAGAATAGTGACCCACTTTGTTACACTTGAAACATGCGTTTGGAGTTCTTTGGGTCTCAGGTGTTTTTCCCTTGTCATCTCTACGGGTCACAGGCACATTAGGATTGGGTCGGTTGAATCTAGGCTGATTGGATCCTGACTGCTGATAAGGTGCACTAGTCCTAGGGGCTTCGGGCCTATGATAGACTGGACCTCTATGGAATCTCTCAGCATCCCTAGCTATTTGATAGGCCAATTCTAGGTCATGTACCTCTCGCATGAACAATTCTCTTTGAATTTCTTTCCTCAGTCCGGCTCTAAATCTAGACAAGGTCACCGACTCAGATTCATCAACATTGCACCTCATAACAAATTCGTCAAACTTCGCTATGTACTCTGCGACACTCCTATTTCCTGAGTAAGTCTTTGCCATTGATCTAGGAGTCTTTGGTGGTAGGACATAGGAAGGTATTTCTCCCTAAGCCTAAGTTTCATAACTCGCCAGGTCACTATGGGCACATCACCTCTCTGTCTAGTGAGTCTCTCAATGTTTCCCCAATATAACCTAGCTTGGCGCACAAGTTTAAGCTTTGCAAACTTACACTTGCGCTCTTCACTCATCTCAAACCAGTCAAAATACTGGTCCATCTCACCTTCCCAATCAATGTAGATCTTTGGATCTAAAATTCCATCAAAGGTGGGAGCTTCTAGCCTAATGTTCTTCATGGTTCGGTCATCTTGATCAAAGTGAATTGGGGTGGGTCTCCTGACATTGGGTTCATAGTTAGGCTCATGATGGAATCTCCTTGGGTTGGGCTCGATGGTTTGACCAGGGTGGGGTCCTCTAGGAATTGGATCATAAAACTGATCTTGGGGAGCTCTCCTAGGTTTTGTTTCGTAGAGAGGGTTTTGATATGGAATCCTTCTAGGGTTCAATGGGGTCTCGAGTTCAGGTGCAAGACTTGGCTCAGGCTCAGTCTGGGCTTCATGATTGCTTTCTGGGGTTTTAGCCTCTAACTGATCCAACCTAGTAGTGATGTGGGCTAACTGCTCATTCATGTCTTGGTTGGTTTGTGCCACATTCTGATTTGTTTGGGCCATTTGCTCAGTTAAACTCTTAGTCAGTTGGGCCACTTGATCATTTAGGCCTTTGATCAAATTCCCTAAGTTTTGGTCCATGGCTACACTTGACTGGGCTTGGATTGGTGAATACGGTGTTCCTGCTCTAGTTGTCATGCATGCAAATGGACTCAAGTTCGAGCTAAGGTTTCCTAGACCTAGAGCACAAATTAGAAGTCTAATTAAGTGAACCAACTAGCTAGTAGTACTTATGGGACTTAGCCAGGTAGGTGGAGGGGAGTGTAGGTCCCTGATTGCCAACCTTAGACACCAATCTGAGATTGGCCAGGTAGGCGGACCAAATCACAAGCCCTGATGCACCAATCCTAGACACCAAGCCAGTAAGCACACACCAATTAGCTGACACAGTTAACTTGACCCTAACCTGAACCCAACTTGTTGGTGTCCCTAACCCACTAGGGCAATTAACGTTCTACTCAATTTTAATTAACGAGCTGGGATCGATATGCTGGTTGGTGATTTTTGGGCTAGGGACAGGTGATGAAACCCTGACCCTATGTCAAATTGATGCCCTTAATTTGATTTCTCATGAGATGAATGAAATGCAAAGGTGCTGCAGAAGTGTGTTGCAATTTGAAAGTGGTGTGGAAAACATGATGAAAAAAATGTCCAAAATTTTGAAAAATTCACAAAGGATTCCTAACTTATATGTTTCAATGTAGATGAAAGGAATTTTAAAACTAAAATCTATACTAATCTAAGCAGATCCTACAAATGAAGATAAATAAAAAGGACAGAACATAACCCTAATGACAGTGTCGAACTGCAGAAATTTTTATTTTTTTATAATTTTTTTTCTGATGAAATTTAATATGGTGATAACTGACTTAAAAAGGAACAAAAAAAAAATATTTCAATAAAAAATCAGTGACTTGCCTTTGGAGCTGCAGACGGATTACAGTAAACAGATGCAAATTTTCAGAAAACAGAACCTAATCAAACAAGTGCAATGGCTTACCCAAAACTTCAATATAAAAACTCACGTCCGGCCAGGGGCTCATTATTCCCATGGGTCGTGACAGTGTACTGGAGTACACCCGCTCAGGAGGCGTGAATTTTAGATCTTGCTTGGATTTAAAGAAAACTATTCTACCCTAATGCAACCATGCTCTGATACCAAGATGATGCGGGAAGCATATGATTAATGTTTTGAATATGGTTTGTAGAGCAATGAAACCTAATTACACTAGCATTGTACTCATCATAATAAGACTTAAGGATTATAAGAAATTGGACTTTTACTTGATTAGACACAATCCTAAACTAAGAAGGAAGAAGATCTAGACAATAGGGACTAATGATTGTGGACTTACCTTGATGAGCTTTCCAACCTTCTTTTGATTCATACCTTGAAACTACCAATGCTCAGAACTGAAGAATCTGGATAACAGAGATCAGAACCCTGGACTTGGGGCTTCAGCTTGTTTGTTCTTTGTTAAGGTGAACCCAGCCCACAACTCAAAGACTTCGAAGGACCCTGCAATGAAGATCAAAGTTAAGGAAGAAGGATAGGAACATATAGAAGGGATGGAAGAATTGATGAACTAAGAACAGAAATTTGAGTAGATCTGGCCGACTCCAATGCCTTCACTTGAGCTTGGAAGATGCTTTGCTAGGGAAAAAGAATGGCTTTGGCATGGAGGAAGAGGATGGAAAACTTTCACATAAGAAAAAAATACAAGACAACTTCTACTTCCAAAATTTCAACTTCAATTTTCATTCATTCCCAAAATCAATCTCTTTTACAATGGGCGTCCAAGGCTTTTAATAGCCTCACAAAGCTAGCTTTTGAAATTTAAAACTCCCCAAATCGAGGAGGATTACAAGGGGGGTTGGAGGATTTGGTGGAGAGTTTGGAGGGATGTGGGGGGGGTTGGAGGATTTGGTGGAGGACTTGGAGGGATGTGGCCAACCTCCTTGAATTTGAATCTTCCTTGTTGGCGCCCAAAGGGTGATGAGGTGGCTGGTGAAGTGGCACCTGATGATGTGGCATGGTGAGGTGGTCTTCTACTTGGATAAGAATGACATGTGGCGCCCAGTGATCCTAGTTGATGGTCCTTTTCTCTTGCCTGGTTGATGTGTCTTCTCTTCTTCATGTGGTCAAATTCTGGGGTCTAGAATTTGAATCTTGTTGCTGGCTTTCATGGCTTTAAGACTTGATTAGACTTAACTCAACTGAATTAGACTTAACTCAACTGAACTGACTTGACTGACCTAGACTTTAAAACTTGAAATGGACTTACAGGAAATGAAATTTTAAAAGTAATTACAGGACTCAATAAACACTCTTGATTTGAAACTCAAAATTAATTACAGGACTCTTGAAAAGGAAATGACTCTTGAAAATAAAATATTTTTGAACTAAAGGATACAAGGTAACCTAATTATCTTCGATCCAAATTGGGATAAGGCTAACCTTGTTGGAGTGAAGTTTCTTTCGGCTTCTGGTGTCCACACCACCTCCTCTGCCTGATCATGAGGTATCATGTGTGCTGGCAATTCTCCTTTTCTTGACCACCAAAAGCATGATTGGAGATGGCGTAATGCAGGGTTACATTTGTCAGCGAAGGATGGAGCAGCGGCACACGTCGCTGGTGCCTAGACCATTTTGGATGCCCCAAACCATACCATGTTGGTTTCTCTTGTGGCTGTCTAACCAAAGGTGGGGCAAGTTTCAATGCGGTGCTTGCTTGTGGTCCATCCATCGGCACTGCCCAGATCATCCTGGCACCCCGGGTACTAGACCTGTCAAAATGGGCCAAAGCCCATGGGCCAGCCCATTTAACCCTATAAATGGGTCGAGTCGGGCTAAAAAAGGTGGTCCATTTATGTAATAAGGCTTTTTGGCCCGACCCTTGTAGTTCATGGGCTAAACTAAGTTAGGGCCGGGTTAGCCCGTAGGCCATGAAATTTTTTTTAAAAAAAAATTACGGGAAGGGAAGTCACCAATCAGGAACCCGACAAAGATTTTTTGTTAGACACTTAAACTTAGTTACTTAAAGTCTTAAACATCATTACATCAACACTTACGGTTACTCGGTTAGGTCTCACAGAGAACTGGGGGACCAGAGAAGTGAGAACCCCATCCCATGGTCATTCTTCTTCTTCCATGAGACCACGACGCGACGTTCACACCTGATCTCTCCTATTCTGGCAAAGGAGAAGAAGTGGTGGCGACGGTGACACCGGCTAGAACCCCAGGACATTGTCTCGAACAGAGAAGTGAAAACCCAACCGAACTTCGACCATTCGATGGTGAGGACTCCTCATTCATCAATCTCTTTTTTTTTGATTTTTCTCTTAACGGAGAGTTAGAGACATGAGTCTTGGGGGGGGTGCCACCGTCGTTGTGCCGGCCTACCAGGAGGGCTCACCGGGATGGCCAGATGGGTTTTCTTCCTCCGCAGCCGCCGCATCAATGTCAATCCAGAAGTCTGGTCTCCGGCTTTGCCCCACAATGACGAGGGCCCCTCTCCGACTTCTCGGGTCCCACCAGCCACCATTCCGGGAGACCTCCTCCGTGCCATCCCCCTCTCCATGTGATGTCTAAGAGCTTCAAGGTTCAAGCTAATGAAGCTCTGTAATTTATTTTATCCCCATTTGGCCATTTTCGGATTTTCCTTTTGTAAAATAAAAAACCAAGATCGTGCCACTTTGAAGCTCTGCCAGCTGATCAACTCCGAAGCCTCTGATATGCAATATGTTATCATATCAAGGGAAGGGGGTAGGGACCGTGCCACTTCCTTTAAGTAAAAAAAATATAAAACAAAGAAGACTTATAAAAGAGTAAAAAATTATTTAATATTTTAATATTTTATGGCCATATATGGATATAATTATGATATTTGCTAGACTTGGGGATTAATCAATAACCAACATACAGTACATTTGATATTCATAATGTATAGTATAAATGTTGGGGGATTAATCAATAAATCAATAACCATTAACCAATATTACAAACTTACAATAGGCAGTGTACTTGATATTCATCAATACATAGTACAATTGTACAAATGCATGAATGTAAAATTAGTTATGCTATAATTATTTTTTAAAATAAATTTTATAGTTTTAGATTTAATTATTTAAAGTTTACTGAATTTTACTATATTAGATTTTAAATAAGGTACTACCATATTGATTTACTTAAATTATAGGATTATAGGAAAATAATGGAGTCTGTGAATACCACTATTAATAATTTGGATGATGATGAAGTTACTGAAACTCTTTCTTCTAAAAATACTAGAAGAGAAATATCAAGTGTTTGGAAATATTTCTAAAAAATTGGCAAAGATAAAGAAGGGGTTGGAAGGGTAGCTTGCAATCATTGTAAGAAGGAATATGCAGTTAGTATCAATCCTAAAACTTACATCAATTATGGGACTTCATATTTAACTCATTACATTTTAAGCTGTAAAGAAATTGCATATCAAGATGTGGATCAAATGCTCATTAATCAAGATGGAAAAATGAGGTCAAGAAAGATAAATCAAAAGGTTTATTGACAAATGCTAGCAGAAGCTATAATTCAACAAGATTTGCCTTTTTCTTTTATTGAATATGTGAAGATTAGAGCTTGGGCAAATTACTTAAATCTAGATATAGTGATGCATTCTAGAAATACTGTTGTTTTTTATATCAAAAAAGTCTATATCAAAGAGAAGGACAAGCTTAAGCAAGTCATGGCTAAGATTCCTAATAGAGTATGTTTAACTTTTGATATATGGACAGCATCTACTACAGAGGGTTACATTTATTTAACTGCCCACTTTGTTGATAAAAATTAGAAATTATGTAATAAGATTTTCAACTTTTGTCATATGAAACCTCCACACACTAGAGTTGAATTGGAAGCAATTATATTTGATTGTTTGAAGCAATGGGGAATTGATAAAAAGATTTTTTCTCTTACCTTGGATAATGCTTCTATTAATGATAATATACAAGATATTTTGAAAAACCATCTCCATTTATAAAATAGTTTGTTATGTGCAGGTGAGTTTTTTCATGTGCGGTGTTATGCTCATATATTGAATCTCATTGTTCAAGAAGGTTTAAAAGTAGCCAATGAAGTATTATTTAAAATCAGAGAAAGTGTTAAGTATGTAAGGGGATCAGATGGGAGGATGATTAAATTTTAAGAATGTGTTTAGCAAGCTAGCATTGATACAGGGATTGGTTTAAGGTTGGATGTGTTAACTAGATAGAATTCAACATATTTAATGGTTGAAAGTGTAATCAAATATCAAAAAGCCTTTGATATTCTACAGGTAATTGATAGAAATTATAAATATTGTCCAACAGATGAAGAGTGGAGGAGGGGATACAATGTATGTGAATTATTAGAACCATTTTATGAGACAACAAACATGATCTCAGGTTCATCTTACCCAACTTCTAACTTATATTTCATGCAAGTTTAAAAAACTGAAAGTATACTAAATGAGAACTTGTACAATGATGATGAGATAATAAAGGAGATGGCTACTAGGATGAAAGGAAAGTTTGACAAATATTAGAAGGATTATAGTATGGTACTTACTTTTGGAGCTATTCTTGATCCATGAATGAAGCTTGATTTTTTAAAATTTTGTTATACAAAGCTTGACCCTTCAACTTTTCAAGAGAAGGTAAAAAATGTGAAGAAGAAATTAAAGAAGCTTTTTTGAGAATATGCAAGCAACTTCAATGTACCAAGTACTTCTCCATCATCTAACGAGTTCATCTTCTTGCACGGGCCAAGTGGAAATGGAAGTAAACACAAGAAATTAAGAATCTTCAATGTAAGTTTTGTAGTTTTTAAAAAATTTGACCTTTTAAATCATTTCTAGTTATATATTAATTATTATATCTTATTTCTTTTTTTTAATTTTTGTCCATTTGTTTAAAATATTGGAGTTTAAAATGTTTCAGAATGAAAATGTTATTCACACTAGCAAGGGTGAATTGGATATTTATTTGGATGAAACAAAACTTGATTATGATCACTATGATGATTTGGATGTTCTCAATTATTGGAAGACTAATGCAAAACGATTTTCTACTCTCTATGTTATGGCACGTGATATATGGAGCATTCCAATTATTACAGTGACATTAGAATCTATTTTTAGTATTGGTGGTCATGTTCTCACTAAATATAGAAGTTCTACCATTCCAGAAAATATTCAAATTCTAATTTGCACTCGAAATTGGTTGCATGGCTTTGTTCCAAATCTTGCTGGTAATGTTTATTTTATATTTATTGTATATACTTTATAATTTTAGTTCATTAATTAATTTTTAAAATTAATTATGTGACTTTTAGATGAAGATGATAATGGTGCTAGTCTCGAGACATCAATAGTGGATTCAGATATGCTCCAAGAAGATGAATTTGTGAAGGAATAATTTATTTAATTTGATGCTATTTTTTGAGTTTGAAGAAGATGAACTTGTAGAAGAATAGTTTGTTTGAGTTGATGTTGTTTTTTGAGTTTGATATACTATAATGAATGATATATTTGCTATATGTTGATCTAACTTTGATGATTGCTTGCATTATAGTAGTATAGAAAGGGAACCTAAGATTTTGTATTTTGAAATCTTCATTGAGTAAAAACACCAACCTTTAAACCACTTACTTAAATGATGATTTTTTTGTAAGATTATTTTGGACTTTGCTTTCTAAATTGCTTGCATTCAGAAGAGAAGGGCTAAAGTGTTTGCTATATTCCAATACAATTTATTTATCTAAGCATGTGAAATGCATTAAATTGGTCCAATTGTGTTCAGAAAGGCTAAAATTATGGAAGACTGCCCGGTCCCCGAGAGTAAAATGAACATGAAGTTGACTTAGTCAAGCTTCTTCATATATACTACTTATAGTTAGTTCTCTTCATAATGGAGTGAGCTTCTTCTTAGGAATAATTTCTAATGTTTCTATTATGACTTTAAGTTGGCATACTTAATTTCTCTATTGATTATCATCCTTCCAATATTATGGCATTAAATGCAAAGTATAGCATTATTGAGGAGCTGTTCTTTTCTAGACAACCCTCTAAGTGGAAACAAGAAAAACAAGCACCGGTTGGTTGTGATTTCCAATGAATAGCAATAACCAAAAAAAATGCTAACCTGTACGAAGGATAGTTAAATTTTAGTGTGAAACAATCACCATTCGAAATATTATTAGAAAGTTTTGCAATATATTATTCATTCATTAACTCGGAAATTGGATATAAAAGTAATAGGCTTTTAACTAAGAGTCCTTCAAAATATCAAAAATTACAATTTTCTAGTTTTAAAACTTAGAGGTACGAAGGCATATGAACTATAAATGGGTGTCATATATGCTGTATCAATCATTGTGCCATCAAATGGTATCAATCCAAAACTTCAAAACAATTTATTTAAATCTCGATTTCCTACTTAGATACATGAATATGATGATCAAACAACCTTTTAATCCTCATTTGGCAAAATTAGCCATGATTTTTTCCCAATTAGACACAAAAATGACAAAATTCCACTCAAGGTTTTTAAGAAATAAGAAAGAAAAGGAAGAGAGAAGATTTACTTAACTAGAATGATTTTGAAAAGCAAGCAGGGAAGCCAATGTCTAGAGGCATTCTTCCCTTCTCTGACACTTTTTCCACCTTCAAACATCAAATAAGAATTGCAAATGGGGTTGTTTTAGTTATGCTGATATGGACTTGCCAGTGGACTGGCCCAACCCTAGCCCACGGCCCATATAGGGCCGGGTTGGGTTTTCTCTGCCCATTTTTGCAAGTGGGCCTAACCCGACCCGGCCCATATGGGTTAGGGCCAGGCTAGCCCATATTGATAGCCCTACCCAGTATGGCAATAGAGGAGGTCCAACTGCGATTATGGTCGATGACGGGTGTTTGGGCTTGAGAACCAAAAAAATGGTTTAGCATTTCCTTCTCTAGTGGCTCCTAGCCATACCCAACCCAGCCTATATTGACAACCCTATCGAGTATGGCAATAGAGGAGGTCCTACTGTGGTTATGGTCGACAGTGGGTGTTTGGGCCTGAGAACCAAAAAAATGGTTTAGCTTTTCCTTCTCTAGTGGTTCCTAGCCATTGTGTGGCTAATAAAAAGGTCGCTGGCGGTCAAGAGATGGCTATTGAAGGTTCAGTTCAGTTAGTGACCCACCGATGGGAGAGATCCCAATGTAAGAGACTCCATTAATGGAGTTTTTGGAAGCTTCGATTTGGAGGAAGAGGAAGAAGGAATGAGTTTAATAAGTTTCGGGTTTCAGGTTTGGGTTTTAGCTCGTTAAGGCTAAAATCTAATCTACTAATTAAGTTAAGTCCAATTGATAAATTGGTTGAATCCAATCACATTAGGTCGCATTTATTTTGGATTTGGAATTTTTATAATTTGGCCCCTATCAAGTTTTAAATTATATATAAGTCCATATGAAAAATTATATATTGATCCTGTCTATTTCTGATAGATGTTATTTTGCAGAAAGGCCTTTTACTATCTGTAATTTATAGTTAAGTCCTATATAATTGAATTCTTGATGAAATCACTATAACTTATTCATTTTTTATCTGGTTTGAGTGATTTTTAGATCGTTGGACTCGTAATATTTTTAAAAATATTTTGATTCAATTATTCATTTCTAATAAAATATTTAAATAATTTATATGTAATTTCACTCACTATTATACTATTCAAGTATATTTTTATATAGTTTCAAAAAATTCGGAACACTCTATGGATCTTGAATAGCTAAGTCATTAAGAACTAACATTTTTCTCTTTTTATTATATTTTGAAATTATATAAAGGTACATTTATTATAGTTGATCTCAAAAAATGAATGTAATTAGTTGTGATACTTATTATATACTATAATTTTTGTCAGTGATATTTTATAGTTATATAATAAGTGTTATTGGCAAAAGTGATTATTGGAATGTAATATCATATTATAATATGATCGATATAGTATATTTTGTTAAGTATCTCATTCATAACTAATCTTTTATGGCATATATATGGTTAAAATATGTTGTTTTATATTTGTTTGGGCATTTAATTTCTTGTATGGATAATTTTATGGATTGGTATAAATATTTATTATCAAAGTGATTTATTTATATCAGTTCATCAATTTTTTCATCATGAAAGGGATATTTTCTGATTATGGCATACAATCACTTGTTCATATGGATGGCAATAAAATCCAAACCCATGGGTACCCGACCCGACCCGACCCGATTGGGCCGGGTAGTCAACGCTTTGACTAGGTTTGGGTCGGTTTGGAGTAAAACCCGAATGCTTAACTTTGAGTTTGGGCCGGGACTGGGTAGATATACACCCGATCCGAACCCAATCCGAATTATTTTAATATTTTTATATATATAATTATATATTTTATTAATTATAATTATTAGTTATTAAATTTTAAAATACTTGAGCCCTATATCCTAATCATTATATATATATATATATATATATATATATATATATATATATATATATATATATATATATATATATATATATATATATATATATATTGAATTTTTTTTTCATCCTATTCTATTCAAGATGAATTCAAAACAAGATCATAATTAATAGTTTACCAACTTCATAGTATAAATTTGATTGAATATGAAATTAAATGTTGTTGACCTAAAAATGTAGTTAAATTTTATTTGTTTAATGTATGTATAATTTATAAAATTGTAAATAATTTTAAAGTTGATAAAAATAAAAAAATATTTAATATGATTCAGTTGGATTCGGACCGGGTAAACACGATTACCCGATACCCAATTAAGATGGGTTTGGATAAAAAAAACCCAGTCCGATAGTGTTTGGGCTGGGTTTGGGTAATGTATTGAATATCTGGGTTTGGGTTTGGGTAGTTATGCACCCGGCCCGAACCCGACCCATTGCCATCCCTACCTGTCCAAAGGGAGTTGTTATGTATTTTAACTAAAAAAGATTATATGGAACATTATATTGCAATGGTACTCTAGCTTTCGATGATTTATTTGCTCAAAGAGGATAAGTTTGTAAATACTAGAATATTTTGTTTGCTTATAGCTTCATGTGAAAAGCACTTATATATATTATATATTCTATTTAAAGAGAAATATGTGATATTATATTATGAGCTCTTATTTAATATATTTATTGATTAATATTTTGCATTCCAGCTATTATTTTGATTATACAGTTATTTTTTGTGTTAATAATAATATTATTATAATTGTTGAGGTCTTAATTAGATCAAATTATAAAAGGTAGAGGTATATTAGGCTTAAAAAAATTATCTATCCAAAAGGAATAAATTGTTGAATACCTTGTATCCTTATTAAGTTAACCTTTATTTTATTTGAAAATAAATATATTAGGTCTAGAAAGTTTGTTTATCCAAAGGGGATAGATTTTCAAATATCTTGTATTCTCGATATATTGATCTCATAATTGGAGCTTAAAAACATGTCATATTCTCTACCTAAAAGGGAGTTTCATGATAATGCACACAGTGCTCTTATGAAAAATAGCTTATTATATTTTAAACTTTATTTATTTATTTATTATCTATATCTCTAACATATTGTATCTGTGTATGATCTTGATTGATTGATTATTTATCTTATGCCATCATAGAGGTTATGACTTGTTGATCTCTGATTGAAAGGTCCGTGAATTTCAATTGATAGTGACCAACAAAGTAGTCTCTAAAATTTACAAGATCCTTCTCTAAAATATTTTTAGAAGGGATCGAATAGTATTATATTAAAGAGAGATACCTTATGTGAATCACTTTCTTTCTAAAAAAATTTTGTAGCATTGGACCTAGAGCTCTCATTAAAATAATGATTATAAAGATTTTCTAGTATATATATTGTCTATATTTTTTATTGATTATCTGCATAAAGATTGTTTGGCAGTTAGTATATTTATATTCAATAGAGTTAATGCTCATATTATGACCATGACTAGATAATCTATAAGATATGGAAACTAAAATAGTACTAGTATTAAGTAAGATAGTTTTGAATATTATATTGTATAATGATCCTCCATCTTGGATGACTTATAAAAATACTTTAGTATAAAAGCTGCCTATAAAAATGGTAGAAAGTAAATCATTTTGCCTGTAAAATATATAAAAGAAATTGATTCCATTCTCTATGTTATACTTAAGAATGGTAATATAATATATTTTTTAACTTCATTTGTAAAAGGTATATACAATCTTATAAAAGAGAGGTTGGATTATTGATGAAAGAATAAATCAAATTGAGGTATGATGGCATGATGGTGTTAGGGCTTACATTATGAAATTAAAGAGTATTGTGTCTAAACTTGGTATTTTGAGATTCCATCTCTAATATGTTGCTTACTCATCATATTTTTTTATATGAGATTTAATAAACTTAAAATCATGCAAATAAAATAATTAAAAATTTTATCATATTTTATTCAAAATTTTGATACTTTTAAGAAAAGGATAAAATATTAATATAGTGTATCAGTCATATCATAAAATCTCATACATAATAAATAAATAAAATCATCAAATATTTATATAAGTATGGAATAGTTATTCAATGCACTATATCCAAAAAAACTTTTAAGCAAAATTATGTGATCGAGTGATAAAATCATATTATCATGAATATGGTTTGAAAGGTGGTGAGTGGGTACAATTTGTTATAATATCTCTAGCATAAGATTCTAAGTACTGCCATCTATATTTTGAATAGAATTCTTGAAAAGATAGTTATACAAGATACTTTTTAAATTAAAGGTTGGAAGAAAGCCATATACTATTCAATTTTATATTGGAGACTGTTCTGCAAGACTTAATCATTAATACTCCATCAGTAAATAAATTTTGGATTTAAAATAATATATTATTTAGTTGGTTATCCAGATAATTCTAAATAAATACAGAATCTACTATCCTAATAACGGTATAAAAAATATTAAGTTAAATCATGCCATGTTTGTAAATTTTGATATGGATGTTGTTATATGCTCTTATACTAGAAATATGATATTAAAAAAATAAATTATTGCTCTTATTTTTTTTATTTATGAAAATATTATATTTCATCTTATTGGAGGATAGTGTGAGAGCAACATCATATATATGAATCAATTATAGTACTTCAATTGCTAATTGATGTAGTACCAGTAAAGAAATTATATAATAAAAAATAGAAACTTGTAATTTCTTATAATAATTTGGTTTCTTAAGATATGAATGGCCAAAGGGGGTTATTTCTTAGAAAGTATGAAAACGGAATCTAGTGGTATTTTTTGATATACATGCAATATTTGTAGCATATTACAAAGTTATATTTTATATTACTTTGATTATGGGACTTTATTTTGTATCTTATAATTCTTGACTCTATCTTAAAAATTACTTAAGATTTATTATAATAAGAGTGCATCTATGTTCTTTAAAAGAATAATAAAAGTTGTTATTATCTCTATTTATATGGAGATAGAATATTTTTTTATTTGATTAAATGGATCATTCAAGAAACAATCCTAGAGTAAGAACAGCGATGAGAATCAGACAGCAAAATGTCCTTGAGCGGCAAGGGCACCTCAGCTAAGTGGGACCAAGAAACCTCAGTGCCCGAATGATGTGCTACGTAAGAAGCCACCCAATCTACCATGGAGTTGGCTTCCCTGTAGATGTGCCTCACAATAATCCCAGAACAATCATGCAAGAGAGTCCTAATGTCCCATAGCTGTGGGAGAGCCTGAGTAGAACAAAAAATACTTTGGATCCAGGAAATAATCGTCAAAGAATCTCCCTCAATAATAAGATGGTCAAGGTGGAGAACCATCCTGGCATACCTGATTCCCAACCAAGCTCCGTGAAGCTCTGCCAAAGGGATCGAAGAATCAAAATGATGAGATCCCCCCGCAGTAACAAATCCCACTCCGGCATCCCAGATAACAAAAGCAGCACCCCCAGTCCCAGACCTGATGCTCCCATCAAAGCTGACTGTGGCATATATCGGAGGTGGGGGCTCCCATGAGATAAAAATCTAGCAAGGTGCTCGAGGAGTAGAACCGGAGCCCCAGATCTCAGAATAATCCTCAGTCAAACTCTGATACTCCAAAGTATAAAAGCCCTGGCTCTCTCAACAATAAGCCCAGTAGAATTAGTGTCCGAGTCAAAAATCACAGCATTCCGAGATAGCTAAATATGATATACTAGATATGCCATAAACACCCAGGAAGAAGAGGAGTGAGAAGAACATAAAAGGTACAGAAAGGTGTCAACAATATCCTCACCCTGATCCATTCAACTACTACAGCCAGCCAAGGACGAAACCCGCCTAGCTCGCAAATAATAAAACAATGCATGCCCAATCGACTCATCATCCTCCCCACAAATAGGACAAGAAGGAGGAAGGTGGAGTCCTCTGGAGCATAGGAGAGATCTAGTAGGGAGTCACCTCCATGCCACCTTCCAAATAAAAAACTGCACCTTAGGATGAATAGGCAAGGTCCAAATCCACTCGGCCTAAATACCCCTCCGAGGCTTCGAACAAAAGATGGAGTAGAGATCAACCAGAGGGGCTTTAGAAGAAGAGGAGAATCTCCAAACTTTGACATCAAGATAGGGCTCACCGGAATCCCAATAGATAAGACTCTCTCTCCTAACAGACCACAAAAAAACTGGGTGACGACACTCGAATTCCATCTATGCAACCCGGGGAGAAGAAGATCAGCAATGATAATGGAGTCCAGAGTATCAATAGAAAGAAAAGTAGGCCACCTGTCCAAGACAATATCTGAAATCTAGGGATCAGATAAGACCTTGATAAATCTACCATCTCCCACAATCCACCTGAAATGGTGCATAACATCTAGCGCCTTAATAACCATCTCCCTCCAAATAGCAGACCCTCGTCGGGATTAAGGTACCACCCCCATCTCTAAGGATCGCAGATCATATCTGGCATGCATGATGGTGGACCATAAACTCTCAGGAGATAGGAAGAGCCGGGTAACATGCCGTGCCAAGAGAGCCTCCCTCCGAGTAATAAGTGAGTGGATGCCCAACCCACCGACCCTAACTGGCTGACAAACAAACTGGCAACCCAGAAGGTTGACTCCCCTTGAAGCCCCCGTCGACCGCTATAAGAAAGTCTGAATAATTTGCTCAGCTTGCATAGTAACAAATTTCAAGATTACCGCATTGGAGAGCATGTAAACCGGTAGGGAAGAGAAAACAGACCTAATCAGAGTAAGCCTACCCACCGAGGAAAGAGCCTGACCCTGCCAGCCCTCCACTCTATCATGAACAGCCTGCACCAGCATACTAGAATCATCTCTATGAAGAGTACCACCACAGATCGGAATACCCAGATAATATAAAGATCTCTCCTTATACTCAATACCCAGAATAGAAGTAATCAAATGTCATCATCATGCCAGGATCTTAGGGCTAAAATGGACCTTAGACTTAATAAGGTTGACCCGCTATCTTAACGATAAACAATAAGCATGAAGCACTCTCCTGAACCCCTAGGCCGACTCCTAAGTGGCCCTATCGAGAAGTAAACAGTCATCTACAAATAGGAGGTGCGAGATCAGGGATACTGTAGGAGCAGCAACAAATGGCTAGATCACCGACTCCCGGATAGCATCCCGCAGAGCTCGCGAGAGAGAGTCAGCACAAATAATAAACAAATAGGGGGAAAGGAGACAACCTTGTTGTAATCCAATTATAGAATAGAAAAACTTAGCCAGAGAACCATTAATGATGATAGAAAATGAAGGACTGGTGATATAAGCCATAATCCTGGATATCCACAAAGGATAAAAACCAAAATCCAGTAGAGACTTCTCCAAGAAGCTCCACTCCAAGCGATCATAGGCCCTCTCCATTTCAAGTTTGATAGTCATGAGACCCTGCCTAGCTGGAGCTTTTCGTAGATCCACCATAAACTCTTGAGCCAGTAGAACATTGTCAGAAATACTCCGACCACCAATGAAAGCCCTCTACTTAGGACAAATAATTTACGGAGATAGAATATTTGAAAGTAAGAGATTTAGTTTTAAAAAAATATTTTGTAAAGTATATTTGTACTTAGTCAATATTTGTTGATCCCCTAATCAAATGAATAAAATACATAGTTTTCATAAAATATTTCAAGAATATAGACATTTTAGAATCTTTTAATTTTAAGATTAATAGAAATTTAATATATTTATGCATTGACTTGACAGACAAATTTTATTTATCATTTATTATTTTATTGAAGGATTGTAATCCAATAAGACAACTATTGAGTGTATAGATATAAAGTCCATGTTGGTTGATCCTTTGACCAAAGGTTTAAGACCCGTATCCTTTACAAAGTTTGTTAAAAATATCGGCATATTAAATTCTTTTGATATATTTGATTAGTGAGAGTGACTTTATATTTATGCTTTATTATTATAGATATTCTTTTCATTTCATATATCTATCTTGAGTATTTATATACATTGTTGACATTATAGTTGATGGATTGCATTCCTATATAGTTTATATATGCATGTGAAATAAAATATAACATAGTATCTCAAAAATATGTATTTGTCTCAGGAATGATAATTATATGAGTATGTCTTATTTATTATTAAGAGATCTCAATGTATTTATTTGGAGACATACAAGCTTCTTATGACATTATGAGATTTCTGTAGCTTATAATAAAATATATAGTTATAGAAAAGTCATAATTGATGGTACATTTATATATATATTTTTATTATATATGCATATTTATGAGATTTTTCTTATTTATGTACATGATGCATAAAACCAAGACTAAATATCAAGTCTCATATATGCTGTGCTGTCTCATCATTGATATCATGTTGAGTATGTGAGACAGAATGACTTATTGTTGTTGAAGCTATTAAAATTTTTGTTGCTTATTTTGTATTCAAGCATGTTGAAGAAAAATTGATGGACAGACAATGAAAATATTATATTTTCTTGGATCACTTTTGGATTATATTTTCTTGCTACAATAACATACTAAGACTTATATCGATAGTATTTGTGATGTTTACAATTATGGGTAGATCTTGTACCAAATAAAAGATGCAATGACTTCCATGATTCCTTATGATTAATATTGTTGGACCGAGTCAATTCGAAGGTGCGGTCTATTGATCATAGATTTTCATGGCCATGTACTGTGTTGAGTTTGAGAATCATTTTAAAATAAAATATTTTTAAAATCATAATTAATATTATCCAAATAGAAGAATGTTAGAGTTTTTTTAAATTATGGGCTACCATTAATTATTATTTTATTTATTTTAGTTTGTTCAAATAGATTGATTTTATGATCCATGTTGATGGATATATTGTTGGTTTTCTCCCAGAAACAGGAAATTGTAATTAAACAGGCATCAACAGCCTGTCGCAGCGGAAGCAGAAATAAAAATAATTTATATCTAATCATGCAAATCATAAATAAATCTAATTTATTTATTACAAATTTCTAACATGCTACATAACATGAAAAAAAATATTAAATCTGAAATAAAAATTATTTCAAGTACAAAATACTTACTTGGATCGCTATTCGAGACTGATATGAAAAGCATGCAGATCCGCTACTGAAAAGCCAGGATTCTGTCGAAGCCATGCAATCATCCAGCCTCTGCTGGTATCTATACAAAGCTCTCGCAACTGAGTCATAGAGGGCACCGAACTGCTAGATCCTTGCAGCCCTCCCCTCTTTCATCAAATCGTCCGCTTTAAAATCTATGCCGATCCAAATTCGGACCGACTTTTGGCTTTTGTCTTGCAAATCGAACTATGCAAGACCTTTGAACCCTTTCTTCTCTTCTTCCTCTAATAGAGCATCTCTCTAGATCTCATAGAAGAAAAGAGAAAATAGATAAAGGGAGAAAAATAGTATCTTGGTGTTAGGAGAGAGAACCCTTCCTCTAGTAGAGCATCTCTCTAGATCTCACAGAAGAAAAGAAAAAATAAATAAAGGGAGAAGAATATTATCTTGGTGTTAGGAGAGAGAACCCCTGGTATAGTGCCCAAGAGAAGAAAGATGCCCCAAAATATTCTTCACGCCAAAAGGAAGAAGTCTAGAGTTCGGCCAACACATCTCCCTATTTATTTTCACGGTAAAAGTCTCTCTTTTATTTCTCCACGCCTAAAACACAGTGTTTTAATTTATCTGGTTTAGGTTTTAAGAGGAGTAGAAGAGAAGGACTCTTCCTCCTCTCTTATTCTCTCACGCCAAAACCAAATTACCGCCCCTCTTATTTCATGCCTTTTTTCTTTTGTCACCCAGAATAAATGGGACCCACTAGGATGGCATGTGGAGGGATGGGGAGACAAGGAGAGAGAGTCCCAGTCTAACTAGACTCTAGGTCTTGGTCCAAATGTAATGGTTTTACAGTCAAATTGAAGCCGATTATAAATCTGATCGAACCGTTTCGAAGCAGACATTGACCCGAATCAATTAGGATTAATTAATTGAGTCTAACTCAATTAAATTAAATCTAATTTAATTTAATTAATAATTATTTCATAATTAATTAATTATAACATTTTTAATTAGGTTAAATATTAATTGTAACACTTACAATTAAGTCCAAATTGATTTGCTGATTGGTTACTTGAGCTCCTGATGTGTGTGACCCCTTAGGTCCTATCCTGTCTGGTAATGAGATATGCTATAATCTCTATTATACATTATCGAAATTCCTTTCGATAGACTGAAACAATTTCAGCTCAACCCTAATTAGGATCATCGATCCAAGAATGATCCTAACGGGTTCTCATAATCCACTTGTGATACCTAGCAGTATGTAGTGGCAACCCAGCAGAATAAGATTGAAACTTCTAGATGTAGTTACCATGTGATTTGGTTCCTCTATCATAATCCCGACATGATGTTGGTTACGGATACTCATCAAACCCATTAGTTATATGCTTAACCTAATCGACTCAAGTCCAATTGTGATACTAATGAAAATACCTTTTCATTATCACCTTGCTATGGCCATAGACTTCTGGACTTAGTCTCATTAAGCTTGCATAGGATTATACCTTATTACTAAGGCTGATAGATCCCTACAAGTGAACACCCTACTCCTACAATAAACTTACTGCAGCCAACGAATACCGCAAGATCCCGTATGGATAGGAACCATGTGATTGTACTGTCAAACTATAGCAACCTTATTATGAGTAGCCGAGACACTCTAGGTCAAGAAACTATTCACACAACTACAGGATCAGGAAGTTATCGACGAGTGAGTAGTCATCCGTATAACTTCCTGTACTTGGTCAAGCTCAGTACCGTTGATCTCTATCAACTACCTGCACTCTCATTCCAGTGTCACCACACTGTAGGTCAGAGACTCATCTATCCAGAAAGGGAAGTGATATGTGCACCGATTTTAATGGATCAATCACCATCCTCGTGATATTCCAACAATCGGAGCCTTTAGGAGTTAATCTATAAAGATACATATCTCAGATTCTCAACTCTTGAGAATATGTGTCATTGTCCATTAACTCCATGGACGATTCATAGACACATCAATATGAATGAAACTAATACCCTTTTATTAATAAAGAAGAGTTAAGTACAAAGTTAATGCCCTAAAAATTATAATGTGTCAAGCCAATATGGCTTTCAGGGCATACATCTAACATATATATGTAGCCTAATGTTGTGTAAAATTTTTGTGTTTGGACTTTGAGCAGCTTATATTGGTTGGTGTGGTTAAAGCGGCATAGTATAGGTCTTGACCTAACTTGGCCCATCATGGAAGGGCCTAGTAAGGTTTGCTTATAAATAGACCAAGTCCCCTCTCTACTTCTCATAATATTTTTCATAAAATTTATTCTCATGGCTTGTCTCATCGAATAGCCATCTATGAAGTGGATGTTCGAGAGAATGACTTGATCTTTGATATTCACATGAGCATCTATGATTGCAGATTTAAAAATTGATGGCAAAAATATAGGTACTGTTGATGCTGAATCCTCGCCGACCGGATGCAGTGATTCGCCCGCCGGTTCGCCATCAATTGGAACCTGCAAAACAACTCCCCTGACCAAAATTTTTTTAGTGGGGACACTCCGATGCCAAAGTTAGCAAGAATTCAGGCAGCATAATGGAAAGCTCGAGAGTAGAGAATGGTGAGAAAAAGGAAGAAGATGGCTCAAGTTTGCTCAAAGTTAGCTTAGCTTAGCCTCACTTAGCTTACCTGAGTGTCCCCTCTTATCAATATTTATAGGCATAAGTATAACTACTTACGATTATGGGAGTTAGTTAGGAAAATCTCATCATAACAGTAAGTAGTGGCGGTCAGAAAATCAGTTATTTGACCATGTGGGTGGTTACAACAACCAAAACAACCTTTAACCGTTTCAGGTTGAAGGATTGCTCTAAAGCTACAAATGCATTTAGGGAAAGTCCGAAGTGAAGTTATCAACCTCTTCAAATGGCCTTCCTTGGAAGGGCCTAAGAGAATGTTAGCTGTATGCTTCGGACATCCCTCTTAGGAATGAATAATGAAAACAAGTAACTACTTACTGTAGTGTCGAAGAGATGAAAATATTCCAAGGCATAGTCTTCGGATCAAGCTGAAGACACGAAGCTGAAGGAAAGAATAATAGACATACTCTTCATATCAGGCTGAAGATATGAAGCCAAAAGAATATAATCAATAGGTTTACTTCTTCGGACCAGGTTCTTTGGACCAAGTTTTTCAGACCAGGCTGAAGATACGAAGCCGAAAGAGTAATCAATAGGCTTACTTCTTCGGACCAAGTTCTTCGGACCAAGCTGAAGATACAAAACCAAAAAAACATAGTCAATAGGCATGCTTCTTTGGACCAGGCTGAAGATACGAAGCTAAATAATAGAGTAACATATCCGACATATACTTCGGACCAGGCCTAGGCGTACTCTTTGGACCATGCTTAAAGAGATTTCTTTTAATGCATTGGTTCAGTCTATAGACCGAAAAATCTGAAATTGGCTTGACTAATGGACCAGTAATCATTTTATATTGAGCCGGATTATCATAACAGATGCCCCCCATTTTCAAGTTCAAAATAATTTTATTTCAAAAATAGGAGTACCAGAATTTGTCATTTATACTCCAAAGGCATATTTCAAATTTTTCAAAGACATATTTCAAACCTTTAGGCCGAAGATGTGAAGTCGAAAGAAAGAATAATATACTTCAAAGGCATATTCTTCGGATTAGGCCAAAGATGTGAAGCCAAAGGAAAGAATAATATACTCCAGACTTAAAGTAATACTAAGTCCTCGGACTTAGAATAATTTTGAATGATTCTGAGATCTTGAAACTTCATATTTAAAATATCACTAAGTCTTCGGACTTAAGATAATTCTGAATGATTATGAGATTTTGAGATTTCAGATTTAAAATAACACTAAGTCTTCAGACTTAGGATGATTCTGAATGATTCTGAGATCTTGGATTTCAGATTTAAAATAATACTAAGTCTTTCGGACTTAGGATGATTCCGAACAATTCTGAGATCTTGAGAAGAATATATCAAGTCTTTAGATTTCAAATAATACTAAGTCTTCGGACTTAGGATAATTAAATAATTTTGAGATCAATTCTTCATATTCAATATAATATCAAGTCTTCGGACTTGAAAATATATTAAGTCTTCGGACTTAGGATAAATGAATAATCTTAATCTTGAGAAATCAAGTTTCCAGATAATAACACCAAGTCTTTGGACTTGAAAATAATACTAAGTCTTCGGACTCAGGATACATGAATAATCTTGATCTTGAGAAATCAAGTTTTCAAATAATAATACAAAGTCTTCATATTTGAAAATAATACTAAGTCGTCGGACTCAGGATAAATGAATAATCTTGATTTTGAGAAATCAAGTTTCCAAATAATAAGTCCAAGTCTTCGAACTTGAAAATAATACTAAGTCTTCGGACTCATGATAAATAAATAATCTTGATCTTGAGAAATCAAGTTTCCAAATAATAATACCAAGTCTTCGAACTTGAAAATAATACTAAGTCTTCGGACTCAGATAAATGAATAATCTTGATCTTGAGAAATCAAGTTTTCAAATAATAATACCAAGTTTTTGGACTTGAAAATAATACTAAGTCTTCGGACTCAGGATAAATGAATAATCTTGATATTGAGAAATCAAGTTTTCAAATAATAATACCAAGTCTTCGGACTTGAAAATAATACTAAGTCTTCGAACTTAGGATAAATGAATAATCTTGATCTTGAGAAATCAAGTTTTCAAATAATAATACCAAGTCTTCGAATTTGAAAATAATACTAAGTCTTTAGACTTAGGACAAATGAATAATCTTGATCTTGAAAAATCAAGTTTCCAAATAATAATACCAAGTCTTCGAAATTGAAAATAATACTAAGTCTTCGAACTTAGGATAAATGAATAATCTTGATCTTGAGAAACCATGTTTCCAAATAATAATACCAAGTCTTCGAACTTGAAAATAATACTAAGTCTTCGGACTTAGGATAAATGAATAATCTTGATCTTGAGAAATCAAGTTTTCACATAATAATATCAAGTCTTCGGACTTGAAAATAATACTAAGTCTTCGGACTCGGGATAAATGAATAATCTTGATCTTGAGAAATCAAGTTTCCAAATAATAATACCAAGTCTTCGGACTTGAAAATAATACTAAGTCTTCGGACTTAGGATAAATGAATAGATTGACTGCGTCGGTCATCCATGCTTTTATAAGAAATAAAATAGGCTGATTAAACCTTGAGATTTTTCATGATAGATTGCAAGGATCACCCTTATGTTCTTTAATTAAAGATTAAGATAGGCTGATCAGGCCCACCTCGGCATTTAATAGAGTAAATCATGGAGATCATTCTCATGCCTTTCAGAAATAGAATTAAGACAGGCTGATCATGCCTACCTCGGCACTTTGTAAGATAGATCACGGAGATCATCCTTATGCCTTTTTGATTAAGATGGACTGGTTAAGCCTAACACGGTACTTCGTAAGGTAGATCATAGAGATCATCCTTATGCCTTCAAAGAAAAAAGATTAAGACAGGCTGGTCAAGCCCACCTCGACACTTCGTAAGGTAGACTACGTAAATCATCCTTATACCTTTTTATATAAGATAGGCTTCAGTGAGCTTTAATAAGATTGGCTTTGAGCCTTTTGAGCATTTGATCGACCTTTAAAAAGTCATTAACTTTGAAGAAGATATCGATCTTCAAGAATACTTTGGCCTTTAAGAAGTCATCGGCTTTCAAGAATACATCGACCTTTAAGAAATCACCGGCCTTTAAGAATACATAGTACTTTAAGAAGTCATCGGCCTTCAAGAGTATATCGGCCTTTAAGAAGTCACCGATTTTTAAGAATATATCGTACTTTAAGAAGTCATCGGCCTTCAAGAGTATATTGGCCTTTAAGAAGTCACCGACCTTTGAGAATACATCGTACTTTAAGAAGTCATCGGCCTTCAAGAGTTATCGGCCTTTAAGAAGTCACCGGCCTTTAAGAATATATCAGACTTTAAGAAGTCATCGGCCATTAGAGTTCCTTCAAAACAAAAATCCTGACTGGAAATCCTTCAGTGGAAGACACTCCCATGCCCAAGTTAGTAGAGTTCGGACAATAAAATGGAGAACTCAATGAAAGAGGTCAGAGTAACATGATGGCTTACCTCGGAGGTCTCCTCTTACCTTTTCTCAAGGTTGTCCAGTCATCGGATTTCTTGATACCAGCAAATACTTACAGATTTGTTGGATGAGGCAGGCCAAAATTCTAGCTAAATGGCAAGTCTGATAGCCCTTGGATCAATTTACTCGTTCCAGGGGCAGAATCACTGGAAGAAACAGAGGGAGAACACTTGATTCTCTTCTTCTCGTTGTGATCATCCATGCGTTATTCTGGCAGTGAAGCATTTTGACTTTGAGATGACTGGATTCGTGAAGAACTTGGAGTGAGTTCTCGACGTCGATCCTTTCTTCTTTCAGTTTGATGGCTAGGTTGTGAGATGGGTGCAGGGCACTGCCTTTGAATAGCAGTCTCCATCAACATTGAAGGTGGCATGCTATCATCCATCGGTCGGTTATTTGGCTGAGAAACAGGTTGATTCTTGCTTGTAGAAGCGTTCTGGATCTTCCTTTTCACCATTTTTGCTTTGCAGAAATTCTCTTTCAACTAGAGGAAACAAATCTTCCTCTTCACCATTTTTGCTTTGCAGAAATTATCTTTCAACTAGAGGAAACAAATCTTCCTCTTCATCATTTCTGCTTTGGCGAAGTTCTCCTTTAACCAGAGGAAACATATCTTCCCCTTCCTGGCACGCCAATCTGTTGATACTGAATCCCCGCGACCAGATAGAGTGATTCGTCCGTCGGTTCACCGTCAACTGGAACCTACAAAACAACTCCCCTGACCGAAATTTTTCGGTGGGCGACACTTCGATGCCAAAGTTATCAAGAATTCAAGTAGCAGAATGGAGAGCTCAAGAGCAAGAATGGTGAGAAGAAGAAAGAAGATGGCTCAAGTTTGCTCAGAGTTAGCTTAGCTTATGTGAGTGTCCTCTCTTACCAGTATTTATAGGCATAAGTGTAACTACTAACGGTTGTGGGAGTTAGTTAGGAAAACCTTCTGATAACAGTAAGTAGTGGCGGTCAGAAAATCAGTTATTTGACCATGTGGGTGGTTACAACAACCATAACAACCTTTAACCGTTTCAGGTTGAAGGACTGCTTTGAAGCTGCAAATGTGTTTAGGGAAAGTCCGAAGTGAAGCTATCAACCTCTTCAAATGGCCTTCCTTGGAAGGGCCAGAGGGAATGTTAGCTGTATGCTTCAGACATCCCTCTTAGGAATGAATAATGAAAATAAGTAACTACTTACTGTAGTGTCGAAGAGGTGAAAATATTCCAAAGGCATAGTCTTCGGACCAAACTGAAGACACGAAGCCGAAGGAAAGAATAATAGACATACTCTTCGTATCAGGCTGAAGATATGAAGCCGAAAGAATATAGTCAATAGGTTTACTTCTTCGAACCAGATTTTTCGGACCAAGTTCTCTGGACCAGGCTGAATATACGAAGCCGAAAGAATAATTAATAGGCTTACTTATTCGGACCAAGCTGAAGATACGAAGCTGAAGGATAGAGTAACATATCCGACATATTCTTCGGACCAGCCCAGGCATACTCTTCGGATCATGCTTAAAGAGATTTCTTTTAGTGTATTGGTTCAGCCTATAGACCGAAAAATTTGAAATTGGCTCGACCGATGGACCAGTAATCATTTTATATTGAGTCGAATTATCGTAACAGGTACGTAACTCATTCATTATCATTTATTTTATTGATTTTCTGGATATATTATTTGTTTACATTCCTGATATAATATTATTTTAATATTTTTTAGTATTTTAAAAATCATGCATAAAATTTTGTATTATTAAAATCCCGAAAGCCGAAAAAAGAACTCAAAAGTATTGGGTTGCCCATTCGTTGAAATATCTTGATATCAGTCGCCGAGTGAAATGGCAAGGATAGATTCCACCTAATCCCTTTGGTCAAACCGGATCGTGAACGCGAGGAGGAATATGCCGATGTTAAAAAAGAAGGTTTAAGGATGATGTGAAGGATCTCGTCTCGATACAGCGAATAGTCTGACCGAGAAGGCAAGACTTTTCGGCCAACCGCCCGATTTCGGACAGCGGCTGCGTCCAAAGTGCGATGGCAACCGGCACAGCGGCGTGGTTTTGGAGAAATTGCGGTCTAGCTCCAAAGGTAAGGATATTTTTTTTAAAAAAAAAGTCCAACACCACGTCCACGTGCATGGCCGCCACCCATCACAGCTGCTTATTTCTATAATGATGCATCGAGATGCGTGCGACGTCTGTAAAATTGATTGCAAGGTCGTATGGTACATCCATATAGAGTATAATTTCTCATGGTTTTGGGGGAATAAATCCCATTAGCATAATTCGATCCTTTACGTGGATTATATCTTAATCCTTTTAGCGTTGGAGAGGAATCTTACTTTACAAGGAATATTATTATTTATGATTAGATAAGTTTGAAGTTTGGTGGCCTAAGGCTAAGCTAGAGTTTTTTAGTTCAAGGAAAAAAAAAGAAAAAGAAGACCAGTATTTGGACTTACGTATCTAAACGTCGTATCCGAGACTAAGCTTGGATGGTGATAAATGTTAAGGATACCAAAACATTTAGAATATATATTTCTACTAATCGATTTCCGTTACGCATCTTTTCCTATCCCATGCTAGCGCCGAACCGTGGCTGAACGGCGGCATTTACAATCGTTGCCCGCCATTGAGCTTCGGCGACGAAGGTGAATTCTTCGAATCTTTCTAGAAGGAGAAATAAGCTGTCTCCGACCACTCTATTGTGATAATCTATAAAAAGTTTTTTGAATCGAGATTATTGGCAGGAATACTTTAATGTCCAACTCAGTATATGAAAAATAAAAAGTTAAGCATCGAAAGCTGAGAGCCTGTAGTGTATAAGTTCAGGGATGTGGCGTAACATAATGTTATTATGATAGGATGTCAATCTCTGATATATGGTAAGATCCTGTCCCCTGGGATTTTGATCGGAAAAATCTTTTTTTGTTATAATATCGGGATCTGTTATGACCGTATCTGCCACGACTTATGGAAAATTGTTGGGGTTGGCTGGATTGCGAGCTACCCAGGTCCTGCAGTCGCCCGGTAGGAAAGGAGACTTGCTCGCGTGCCCAGGTCCACCGATTCGGCACGACCGACTAGCTAACTGAGGTTGAGTAACAAGTCGATGGAACTAGAAGTGGGGGTATTATTCCAGATGATTATAGTCGTTTCCCGCAACCCTACTTAGAATCAACTAGCTAGCCTGGATGAGATTAGTCTGCTGGTGGGTTTTGCTCCTGGTCATCCGTGGGTGATAAGCTAGTTAGCCTTCGCATTTTAGATACAGCCACCGGTCCAACCGTGTTAGATTGAACATCATAGTTTGTCATAAATGGTAGTGCATTTTGTTGGAATCGTTAGATGAAAGCATGTTGTTTATAAAAAATCTGGTTACAGAAGCATAACTATGAAAAATCTTTTTCATAGGAGCATGCATATTTAAATTGATTAAATATTTATTTAAATTATAAATTAACATACCTAGAATCATAGAAAAAATTAGATCCAAATTTATAAAAATTAAATAAGAAGAAAAACACTTACCTAAAGCGCAAATCCTTTTTCTTCTTCTATTTGAATCTGATTCTGAATCCGGCTGAATCCTGGGATTTTTGTTAGAGCCACAAAAATATATGACTCTGCTGGTATCCATATGGGATGAGATCCTGATTGAGTCTCCGAGGCTCTCGGATGCTAGCTTCTTCGCAAGCCCCTCTTCTGGCTTGGATATGTAGTCCTTTTTTAGAACTAAAATTAGAAGGATAAAATCAAACACTTCGCTCTACAGAAGAGATTTCTCCTAGAATACTTAGAAAAAAAATCTATTTTTTTTATTCTTAATCCTCTCTTGATTGGCCATCTATTTTTCTAATTTGCAGGGTTTTTAGTCATGGAACAAAAAGGAGAAGGGAGATAAAAAATTAGAACTTACGATAAGAAGGGACCAAAAAATCCTAATTCCCATGCCCCAAGTTTCTCTCCTTTTAACATGGTGTTTGTCACCAAAAATCAAGATAATCCAAGCCTAAAAGAGATAAATTTTGTCATAATTCAAATATAATTAGATTAAGATGACTTTTAATCAAGGAATTCTAATATGATAGGAAACCTCATTAGCACCTCCTTCTATCCAAAACACATGCCAAGAGAAAAAGGACATGAAAAACTATTATACAAAACTTTTTATGGTCAACCAAAATAAGAGGATAAAGTCCAATCCAATTAGGTTTGGTATCTAGTTTAATTATATTCAAATTTATCTCAATTTGGACTTAAATTAAGCCCGATTCGAATCAAATTCGAAAAGGCTATCAATCATATTTTAAATAGGATTCAATTCCCAGTCCAAATAAAAAAATTAAATCCAATTAGATTTTAATTAAATCAAATCCAATTAAATTAAATTAAATTAAAGTTAATTGGGATTTAATTTATAATTTAATTAAATCTAATTATATTACAACATTTATAATTAAATCTCTTATGCTAATAATTAATAACTGCTAAATTCGTAACCCTTATAATAAAGCAGTTTCTAATTTTAAATCATTAATCAAATTAATAATTTAGGTTTGATCCAAGTTCTTGATCAGGTCAAGTCCCTTTTATGTATGATCCCTTAGATTTCAATCTGTCTAGTAGTGAGACATTATTATCTCTATTATAATATCATCAAAACTCTTTAGGTGGATCGAAACTATTTTGGCTCAATCTTAATAAGGATCATTGATCCAAAATTGATCCTAGTGAGTTCTCACAATCCACTGGTAATACCTAACATTATGTAGTGGCAACCTAACAGTTTCAAAAAAATAAATCCCTAGGTATAATTACCATGTGATCAAATCTCTCTATCGAAAATCTTGACAGGATGCAGGTTATGAAAACTTGTCAAATCCTAAGCATCCATCATATGCTAGACTTAATTTGCTTAAGTTCAATCATGATTCCTATGAAAACTTATTTCCATTATCACGCTATTATGGCCACAAATTTAAGGACTCGGTCTATCAGGTCGCATAGGACTATACCTCAACTACTAAAGCCAATAGTTCCCTATACGTGCTCTCCCTATTCCTATAGTGAACCTACTACGGTCAGCAAATACCATAAGGCCTTGAATAGCTAGGGACCATGATTATGTGCTGTCAGACTACAGCAACCCTATTGTGAGTAGTTAAGGTACCACATGTCAAGGAATTACTCACATAACTACAGCATCGAGAAGCTACTGACGAGTGAGTAGATATCTATGTAACTTGGTCATGTTAAGTACCATTATTCTCTAATAATCACTTGTACTCTCGTTTTAGTATCTTTGTATTATAGACTCGAGACTCGTCTACCCAAAAAGGAAGTGATCTATGCTTCGATCTTGACGAATCAACCACTATCTCTATGATGATCCAATGACTGGAAGTATTTATGAGTTAACTTATAATGATATATGTCTCAAATTCTTAAGTTTTAAGAATATGTATCATTGTCCATTAACTTCATGAACAATTCATAGACACATTATATATGAATGAAAAAGAGTAATGTCCAATTTTATTGATTTAAATAAATTAAGTATAAAAATATGTCTTAGAAAAGGTATAATATATCATGCCAAATTGATTTCTAGGGTACACATCTAATACATTTAATGATCCCAGAGGTTTTTGGGTCCATGTCAGCAACTACATCAACAATAAAAAAAAAATTGTAAGAAACACTATAACTTGGATGGTTAACTCTCTCTCTCTCTCTCTCTCTCTCTCTCTCTCTCTCTCTCTCTCTCTCTCTATATATATATATATATATATATATATATATATATATATATATATATATATAGTTATAGATATTTCGAACGACATGCTAACTTGTTAAAATAATAAAAACACCAATCAAAAAAAGAAAACTTTAAAAACACTACGAAATCTATGAAATTTTCTTGCCCTTTTTTTCTCAATTCTTTGGGCACACTAAACTCTCAATCTTATATATAGATAGAAGTGAGGTGACTCTTTTAACATTCCACCTCCACTTGAACACAGTCTCGTTAATATTGAATTATCTTTTCTCAAAATCTCTTTCTTAATTAAGGGCTCCTGTGATGTCTCTTCCAAGTCCATGCAATTTTTTTTCCTTATTATCCTTCCATTCCTAATAAATCTGCACAAAGATTTTTTTTCCTTGCTGGCCTTCCATCCCTCGCAAATCTACACGAAGATCCAACTAGTGTCTGTGTGGCTTCAGTTTGTTGACATGGCAAGATGGGAAACTTGTTAATTTCCCTCATTCTCCCAGGTTATTATTGTTCAGTCAACTGGATATTGTACAGTGAAGAGATGGTTCCAAGATTTCTTGCATGCCATGAGCTGGGATCCAGAAGAAACTCTTTTTTTTTTGTGTGTGTGTTTGCCCTTTCCTTTTTCCCCACCGATCAGAGCAACAAAGCCCAGGGCTCTTTGATTAATGACATGTGTCCTCCTCTCATATAGTGATACATGGCATTAGGGATGGATTCAAGATTAGAATTCAGGAGGCCGAAGTACATAGTCATACTTATACTGAAAATTATATATAGTACTTATATAAGAAAAGTAGATAAATTTTAATATGTATTTCAATAATAATAATAATATTTGAAACTGAAAAATCTTACATTCATCCCAAACAAAATAATTACCATTATATATATATATATATAATCATTACCATGAAATTTATCTTAAGAGATCAGCATAGTTGTGCATGATGCTCTTTTAAATCATAAAATTCATCAATAATGGAATCTATATAAAAGTTTTCTACAATCCTTTTTTCAATGTAGGTAATCAAGTAATCTACAAAAAAAAAAGAAGCATATTTCATCTTGTTTTAAAGTTTATTTTTAATAATTTTCGTAGCTGAAAATGATCGTTTAATTCTTACAGTTGAAACTAGAAGAGTTAATACCAAACGAATCAAGTGATCGGTCAAATGATAAATAATAGACTTTTCTATTTTTTTTTCAATCCTTGACAAAGTTTAGAAATTGTTGACAACTATTTCAACTCTGGATGATGAGGGACATTTAGCTCATAATGTTATGCCTGTATTCTCAAATGTAGCTTTTCTTGTGCAATAAAATCACCAGGATAAAATTTATTTACTAGCTCACAAATATGATTGATATTACTTGTAATTGTCTTTTGGATCCAAACTTGAGCTAAAAGTAAGTAGCTCCATTGTATTTTCAGTGAATCTATTATTAAGCTCTTGCCATTGAGTATTAATAATAACAATAAATAAGTTTACTTAACAATGATACTTAAATGAAATAGGATCCTGTTGTTGACGAGCTAGCATCCTTCTGATGATATAAGGAGCACTCATGTCAAGAATATTAATCTCATATTTCTTACAAAATTATTTCACTTCTTGAAAATAAAAATTCCCAACTTGATTCTCTCGTTCATTGGAAGTAGAGACCAAAGTAATGGCATTCAAAATATCTTCAGATTTACATTGCAAGGCTTGATACAAATCATGAATAATTGTCATGATATCTCTCATAAGATGCAATGTAAAGACAAACTTAAAAGATGTCATGGAATTATAAGCAAACTCTGCATCACCCTGTTGTGAATAATTACCTTATGTAATAATGATTTGAAGGACAGAGTAAGTTCCATCAAACATCGGTAATAACCTTTCAATAGATGCTAAATGAGAACCCCATCAAGTATCTCTAGCTTGTTGTAATATTCCAATTTGATGCAGCCCACTATCTGTTTCAATCTTGCCATTGGCAATTAAATTTGAAATGCTAGTAGTATGAGTAGCTCTAAGTTGATCAAGCCTTTTGGAAGAACTACTAACAATATTGATAATAAATATCAAATTAGAAAAGAACTGATGAACATGGCTAACTTCTTTAGCTGCTACAACTAATGCCAATTGCAAACAATGAGCAAAACAATAAACATAATATGTATAAGGGCGTTTTTTTCAAAAATCAATGCTTGTAGTCCATTCCAGTCACCTTGCATACTACTTGCTCCATCATATCCTTGACCTTGAATATTAAGAATATGGAGTTAATGATGCAAAAAAATAGATTTTATCTCATTTTTTAATGTTATGTTGTAGTGTCCGACACATGAATAAGACCAAAGAATCTTTCCTACGCATAGCCATCTTTGTCAATAATCAAAACAATAGCCATCTATTATCTTTTGGACTCATCTCGAACTTCATTAATAATAATACAAAATTTTAAATTCTAATTTTCTCACAAATTGTAGCACAAATTCTGCCTGCAAAAATGAATAATATCTTCTTTTGAATACTAGGTGAGATATATCGGGCATTTCCAAAAGCATGTTTAAGTACAATATTTACAACATCTGTTCATAATATGCTAAAATTTTTATCAATTTAATGAAGTTCTCATGATTTAATGATTCAGAAATCTCATCGCTACCTCTAAAGGCATATGCTTGAAATGTAAGCCACCAGACATCATCAATAGATGTCTTAAGCCACAAATGATTATTAGAAACTATTTGAGAACTTTGCTTGCTAAAGACTTTCTCTACAAGTGATAGCTTGGGATACAAGTGTTGCTCGGATTGATGTGTTCCATAGTTCGGAGCAGAATGTAATCATGATCATCTCAGAAGATAATGGACCATCTTGGATCCTTTCGGTTGTTTATGCTAGCACCTGTTACAGGAAGAGAAGACATCTCTGGAATGAGGTGTCTCGAGTCATTGATTAGGGATTCCCAACAGTTGTCATTGAAAATTTTAATTGCATCACCAAAGTGGAGGAGAAGCAAGGAGGGATCCCCTTTTTCCAAAATGTGGCAACCAGGGAGTTCAGTTACTTTTTGGACTCCAACAGTCTGATCGATTTGGGATTTGTGGGAAATAGATACACTTGGTGCAATAATAGATCAGGGAGGGCTCGAGTCTGGAAAAGATTGGACAAAGCAGTTGCTACCATGGCTTGGCTTGAGATGCACCCCAAGTTCTCAGTTCGGCACTTGGATAGGATCGCCTTGGATCACTGTCCACTTCTGATGACCACCACCCATCTTCTCCCTATTCATGTGCCATTTAGATTTGAAAGAATTTGGCTTTTCTATCCTAATTCCTGGAAAGTGATTAGAGAGGTCTGGAGAATATCAATCAGAGGAAATGCTCAGTATTGCATTACTCATAGATTGGAACTTCTCAAGCATCGGCTGAGAAAATGGAACAAGGTGGAAGAAGGTAATATCTTTGATCGTCTAGCTGAGATGGAAAAGATCATTCACGGCCTCCAATGTAAGGAGGATACTCAGGGGGGCTCAATGATGAAGTTCTCTCCTTGCTGCGCTCTGGGCTAGTTTCGTATAACTCTCTCTTGGCTTAACAGGAAACTCTCTGAAGACATAAATCCAGGATGCAGTGGTTGGCTCAGGGTGATAGGAATTCTCACTTTTTCCATCATGCCACTATTGTCAGGAGACATCGGAACCGGATTCGTGCTCTCAGGACTGATGATGGGGGATGGGGGTTGGATTGATAGTGAAGAGGAATTTTACAGGAGGTGGTTTTTTTTTTCAGGTCCAGATGGATGTCAAATGCAGGTGATCCTCCTTATTACCAGACTCCCATTCCGGACAGGATAGTTTCGCAAGCTCAAAATGCCAGGCTTCTTGCTCCGGTGTCTGAGGAGGAAGTGCGAATGGTGTTATGCTCTTTGGCAGAGGATAAGGCTCTTGGTCCGAATGGATTCCCTTCGCTGTTCTTTAGAAAATACTGGGATATTATTAGAAGGGAAGTGGTTTCAGCAGTACAACTCTTTTTCCTCATGGGGCAGATGCCGGATAGGTGGAAGCAAACCTTTGTTACCCTTGTTCCCAAGCGTCTTCGGACTACTCATCCTTCTCATTTCCGGTCCATTAGCTTATGTACTACTCTATATAAGATATGTGCCAAGCTGATGGTTATGAGAATGAAGCCTATCCTCCCCGGTATCATTTTTCCAGAGCAAGGAGCATTTATTGGGGGTCGGGGAATTTTGGATAATGTCTTGCTCGCCTAGGAATTTATGCATGATTTGCGATGGGTGTCACTTGGAGGCCCTCTGATGGCAATTAAGCTGGACATGGAGAAAGCTTATGATCGGGTGCGCTGGACCTTTCTTCAGCAATCTTTGTATGATTTTGGTTTCCGCCCTCTGTTGACTTCCAAGATCATGGATTGTATCATGTGCCCGTCATTCTCTATTCTTCTTAATGGCTCACCTTCGGAATTCTTTCATTCGACAGTTGGCCTTCGTCAGGGTTGTTCGCTTTCTCCTTACCTTTTTATTATTACTGCATACGCCCTCTCTAGGGGCCTTCAGGATGCGGTCAGGGATTCATCCATCCCCCCTTCTTCACGTCCCCAACAGTACTTCCTATCTCCCATCTGCTCTTTGTCGATGTCTGTTTACTTCTGGGCAGGGCTACGGAGGAAATGGCTCGGGGGTTCCGTAGGGTTATGATGGATTACTGCATAGCTTCTGGTCAGTCTGTCAACCTCGAAAAGTCCGAGGTCATTTCTCCCCTAAGATTGCTACTCGCACTCGCTCTGTCATCATCTCCATTCTAGGGATTCGGGACAAGGATGGGCCTATTCACTAACTCGGTGTTCCCATCTCGAGCGGGCGCCTCCATAGAGATGAATCTCGGATCTTGGTGCAGGCAGTTCAGGAGCACGTCGAGGGTTGGCAGGGAAGGGCGTTGTCGACAATGGGCAGACTAACATTGATTAGATCAGTATTGTCTTCTCTCCCTATCTACCTGTTAGCCAATGCTATTATTCCTAAGGCCACGGTGGAGAAGGTAGAGCAGATTCTTCGAGCTTTTTTGTGGAGATCCAATGCGGCGACCAGGGGCATTAACCTGGTTGGCTGGCACTCTGTGTGCCAGCTAGTCCAGGAGGGTGGCCTTGGTGTATCTTCACTTCTCAGCAGGAGGGAGGCTCTGCTGGCTCGTCATGCTATGAATTTGTTCCTTAATCCGACCAGCTTGTGGGCTTCCCTTATGCAAGCCAAATATGGTACTACTTTCCTGTAGGGGGTGACTCTGTGCCCTCTTCTCGAGGGTCGCCTATCTGGAAGGAGATCATTAGACGAACTCCGAAGGTTTTTCCCTATTTCAGATGGATGGTTGGGGGCAGAAAATCTATCAGAGTATGGGCACATGTTTGGATTTCTGATATTTCCCTCTATAGATGGCCTACCTTTGTTTCCCCGGATCTGCCCAATTCCTGGATGGTCAGTGATCTTATCATCTCGGGGATGCAGACCTGGAACTCTACACTGATCCCTCGCTATTTTGGAGAGCCTTTGAAGGATAGGATACTCTCCATAGCTTTACCTCTATCTCCCTGCCAGGATATCAGAGTTTGGGGTCCCTCCTCTTCCACTACTGCCCCCTTGTCGGACCTCTACAACATCTATCATCCTACTCAGTAGGGTACTGATAATGGAGGCTGGATCTGGGCTTTGCCGGTACATTTGAGGGTCTGTCTCTTTCTGTGGAAGGTCATGCGGCGGTGCCTGCCAACGAGGGCTCTTCTTAGCTCTAGGGGAGTTCGTATACCCCCCTCTTGCCCGTTTTGTGATGATCCGGAGGAATCCTTGGACCACGCTTTATTTCTTTGCTTAAGGGCAAGGCGGGTATGGACTCTGGCTGGCTATAAGGCTCTTTTATATTCCGGAGACGATGTCCTCACTACCTTCTCTCGCTATCTGCAGTCTCCCAATGCCACAGCGTCCAGGACCCTGCTTGCTTATCTGGCTTATCACTTATGGATCTCTCGGAATGCTATGATCTTCAGATCTGAGACTAGCTCTCCTACCTTCATTCTAAAAAGAGCTAGGGCTCAGGCTGACGAGTATCATCGTTCGATGGTAACTTTGCATGACATCTGGGGCTTCAGTTCAGCTTCTTGAGCGCCTCACCGGATCCTGGTCTCTTGGGAGCCCCCTCCTCAAGATTATGTTACTATCAGCTTTGATGGGAATGTTAGAAGACGGATGGCAGGAGCTACTTTTGTCATCAGATCTTCGGCAGTTAGCTTCATTGCTATGGGGTGTTCCAAGTTAGTGGAACGGACTGTTCTCCTTGAGGAGCTATACGGCGCTTGGGTGGGTATCAAGTATGCCATGAGGATCCTTAAATTGGATCGCCTCGTCATTGAAGGCAATTCCTTTACGGTCATTTCTTGGATCCAGAAGGCTATTAGGGACACGCCTACTCTCCTTATCCTTGGGGATATAGCGATGATGCTTCGTCACTGCTCCGGGCTTATTATTCGCCACGTCTATCGGGAAGCTAATTCTGCGGTCGACTGGGCAGCCTTCTTCATTACATATCACTCGGGAGGATTCTTTTGTACCTCTCTGGAGGATATGCCTATACAGTTTAGACATATTTTGTATGTTAATAGTTTGGACTGTGCTTTTTTCAGGAATATAATATAAGTTATCCGTTTAACCAAAAAAAAAAAAAAAGACTTTCTCTATGTATTGAGATTGGGCCAACAAAGTATTACAAGGCTTCACACAAATATTATGCGATGAGTTTAGACAATCTCCAACATGGACTAAAAATATATAATCTTTGCCATTTTTTTTTTTTTTTTGTAATTTTGAAATCCCTTTTATATAAAAGCATATGTACCATAGTGAACATTTGAAGGATTATTAAATGCATAGCATGGCAAACAAATACTGCATTTTTAGCAGGTGAATACTCTAACCAACTAGAAAACTCTTTAAACTAAGAATATTAAAATGTTGTAAATGTTTTTCTGAACCAGATGAAGAAATTGAGAAAGATAAGTTTGATATGGTGTAACGACCTAGAAAAGAAAAAAAAAAAGGGGCCAGGCTGGACCCGGCCCAGACCCAGCACGTGGTCCAGGCGCAGGCGTGAGGGAGCGCACGAGCACGGCCGAGCGAGGTGGGCGAGCGTGCGATGAGCGAACGGGTGCGACGCGGGCGACACGCGGGCGAGCACGACATGGGCGACGTGCGGGCGGGCGCGCGAGGCGCGGCCCAAGCCCATGCGCGCAAGCACGCGGCCGTGTGGGCTCGGCCCAGCCGGAGCCGGTCGTCACGCGGGCGTTTCCCACGCATTTTTTTGGTGTTTCCCAGCCTGTTTCTCGCGGTCCACAGGCTTTCTACGTGATCTGGACCATTCGATCGCCTGATCGAACGGCTAAGATGAATCCGAGGGAGTTTAGGCTTGATTAGAGGCTTTTGTATTTGGATTTTGATGCAGTTTGAGGCGTCGATCTTAGATCTGATGGCTAGGAAGATTTCTTGATGGTTTGGACTTCTCATACGACGTGTGAGGTGGTTTTGGATTAGTTTTATTCATCTTTTAATCAGGGACGTCGAGGATTTTTTTTAAAGAGGGCCAATAGTGCAGAGAGCCAAGAAGAGGAGAAGAGGAGAGAGAAAGAGAAGGGAAAAAGAGGAGAGAGGAAGAAAGAAGAGAAAGAAGAGAAGAGAGAAAGAGGAGAAGATGAGTAGAGAGATAATTGAAAGTCTCCTTTTTTGGAAATTGTGAGGATAGATTTTTACAGATGGACTACTAATGAAAATCCAGACAAGAAGTTTTGGGATTTTATAATTGATTTAGGATTATTATTTACATTAAGAGTTATTTATGTTGTAAGGGAATAATCTCCCGAGCAGGAAGTATTGAGCGAACTCCGGGTATAGATTGATACCGGATATTTTGGGTTGGCTCTTGAAGGTAAGGATCTCTAGATTTGTTCATCAATTATATATGTTTGTTTATTATGATATGGTTTGATCCGTGTGCGTATGCATCGGCATGCATGATTTGTTTGCATGAAATGTTTGACTTTTTATATTGGACAGTACGATTGTTATTGTTATTAGCTATGTTCCTATATACCACGTTTATCAAATAAAATGATATTTGTATGGATTGGACCGTGAAGCCGGTCATTGAAAGATTTGAGATTTCATGATTTGACATCATGATATGGTGTAACATCATGATATGATTTGATATGATAATGTGAAAGGATAAAGAGTTAATTAAGAGAATGAGATAATTGTACTAATCATGCCACGGGACCGTGGATAATGATATTGTCGATCACATGTATAATCGTGATAAATATTGCCTCTCGCAGGCATGGACAATGGTATTGCTGGTCACAGATGGAATCGTGACAAATATTGCTTATCGTAGGCATGAATTTGCCGGTCATAGGAGGAATCGTGACAAATATTGCCTTTCACAGGCATGGACAATGATATTGCCGGTCACAGGCTGAATCATGACAAACATTACCTTTCACAGGATCCGAGTCAGCTCGAACCACTCAAGTCGACTCGGCCAGACCATTCTGTGGATCCGAGCCAGCTCGAACCACTCGAGTCGACTCGACCAGACCGTGTATTAACAATCTATGGATCCGAGCCGACTCCTAGTCATCCGAGTCAACTCGCCACCCTGCAACTGCAGAACCTAGCTGACTCGCCTCCCTGCAATCCTGATGTGGTGCTAATCAATCTACAACCCTGATGAAGTGCAAAGTGTGCTTACAAAGCGCCCATTGCGTCCTTGTCGCCCGTCGCACATGCGCGTGATGCTACGCATCACCTTCAAGCTCTCCACCTATGGTGAGCCTCAAAGCAAGAGCAAAGGAAAATGTTTTCTTATAAAAGCCTTCACTTTTTTCAATTTTTCTATGTGGGGCTAAAAGTTCCCATCCCACATGATAGTTTCCATTCCAAAGGATAGTTTTCCATCTCAAAGGGTAGTTTAGGAATAAAAAATGCTTATTCACTTTTCCAACAAAAAGTTGACTAGCTGACAAGATAATCATTGGCCGACCAGAACTCATTAATCTGATTGACTTATAAAATTCGATCACATAAGGACAGAATGATGGATCAACAATTCAATTCATCGATCAATTTAAGAAGAACAAAGTTGGCAATAAAATGAATCGTTAACCTAACAAGGAAAATAACTAACCATTATAATGGATCCCAGTCAATTTCAATGGTGTAATGTTGAACTAATATTTTCCAATTGAATTCCTTTAAGGCGAATGCCTATAAATACCAGTATGAGGGGATCTTCGAGGTAAGTAAGAAAAAATATTAGTTGAAGTATTCCTAGCTTCTTCAAAATTCTATCCGTTGATCAAATCCTTGCTGACTTAAGCATCAGAATGTCCTCCATTGAAAATTCTCTGGTAAGTAGGTTTTTTTTGCAAGAACTTTGAAAAGATTGGCTAGCAAATCTGATGATACGTATGGATCACACAAATTCAATGTCAATGTATATATATATAATTTTTTTGAATGTTAGGGATCCATCCTTTCATGGCATTTAGGAGGAGCTTGGGCTCTCCTCTAATGTACCGTATAAATGACTTTAGATGACTTTGGTTGCATATAGATCACTTTGATTTATTATTATTTTTTTTTTGGGTCAAAGAAGTATATGTGTCCTTCTTCCCTTAATTTTTTTTTTTTTTTTTTTTGGTGGTTCCATGGTGTGCTGAGTTTTTGGCAGCATATGTGGTCGCGATCACAAATTTGCATGCCCGTATATTGATTCCCATGTTTTTTTTTTTTTAAAAAAAATGTAAAATGTAAAATGGAGGAATCGGAGAGCGACCCCTGGATTCCCATGCGTCAAACATAAAAAGTGTCAATTTTCTATCTCTTTTATCATAGTTCGTATAAATATTAATTTACTACATAAAGAACTTTTGAAAGAAATCAAGATTAAGGCCTACGTATAATCTTCTAATTGCAGCAAGTAGCTTCCACAAGCTTGATGTCATATGGAGATTGAGAGCCGCCAAGCAAAGCCTTCCAAACATTTCCACCAGCTTCCACCGACGTCAAGCTCGCCAACTCCTTTGCCCCTGCCAAATGACCGGTACGTGCAAGGATGTCCACCACACAAAGCAAAATGCTCTCATCTCGAGTCAATCCTCTTCTCCCTCACCATTCTTTCAAATATGATCAACCCATCACCCACCAAACCCGAGTAGCTACGGCAGTCAACACATTTAGATGCGTAACATGTTCAGCTCTTTGCCGTACTTCTCCATGTCACAAAAGAGAGCAAGTACCGCTTCTCCTTTGCCATTGATCCCATTGGATGATACCATAGCATCCTAAGAGACCGTATCCAATAAACCATCTCATCAAATACTTTGCACCAGGTTCTACGTATAACCATAATTTTTGTATACTATCACCCGTATAGCAGCACTGTCCCAATTTTTTCAAGGAGAGAGATATGATACCATTATATCTTGTCCCGTACTTGAAATAAAGGATGTTGGCAGACAGTCTTGTCTCAGTATATGAATAGTATTCTGTCCCACTAAAACTTGAATTCTGTTTTAATTATTTGTTTGAAATTGTGACATAGCTTGAGACTTGCCGGCTTGCTGCATGCCATCAGCAAATTGATTACTGTTTATCGAATCGAGTCTGAACTTGTCCTCTTCATCATTTTACCGAGCAATTGCAGCCCTTCAATTGGTCGGCCGTTTGGGACATAACCCAAGATTATTGCAGTCCATGATACCAAGCTCTTATGGACCAATTCACATCTAGAATACATTGTGATCAGATGGTTCTTGACAGGGAGCTCCAATTCATGTCCACCGATAAGAATGCGGTCATGGACCAACCTCCCCTCGTAAAGTTTCCAAGACTCGAGTGGGCATCAAACACTGAATTCATCACTGCAGCATACTAAACCCAGGAAAACCTTAATACCAATACAACTCCGAGTGCCATGGTCGTTTGCTCTTCAAGCAGATCATGATGCAAAAATCCGGCAATCATGTCATTGCCGGGAAACTAAACTCAGCTCAACCATTTTCTTAAGCAAAACATAAAAAACTGATGGGACCCTAGATTTAGCATAGCAATCTAACCTAGAATGGCTTCTAACCCAGTTTTATCTATCCTTCCATGAATTAATAGACTCTCCAAGCCCGTTGCACCAACCAACACTCCACGATGGTGAAAGAATTTGAACCAAAGCCCAACTCCTGAATCCGAGAAAATAGTTGAAGAGATTCGGCGAAGAATTCATCAATTGCATACACGCAACTCATCGTTGAAAACAAAACGACGTTCTTTTTCGGGCATTTAATCAAACAGTTTCCTCGCAACGTCGGTATGCCCCGCACTGCAATGCACGTTGTTGTCGAGGAATGGATGTTGATGGAGGGGTCGCCAGAGCGAGATGAAGGGGTGCAATGCAGGATAAAAGTAATATAGATAATATTCAGTTAGATTCAATTTTGTATCCGAATCTATCCCGGTATACATATAAATTTGAGCATATGATTAATACATATATTTGTATCCGCATTTATAAAATAAATACAGATATGATCAGATAACTATCTAATCCATATCTAAATATTTTATTAATCTTTTTAAAAAATATATAAGTATATTAACATACTATTAATTTGATTTATTCTTAAATTAGTAATATCTTTGATTATATGATTATATAGTTTAATTATCCCGACTCATATTCATATGATCAATATCTGATTTGTATTTGTATCTATTTAAAATAAACATGGATATAAATTTTATTATTTAATTAATATCTATATCTGTATTTATCAAATAAAATAAATAAATAAATATATATATATATATATATATATATATATATATATATATATATATATATATATATATATATATATATATATATGGATACGTTGGTATCCAATGTATCCGGTTTCAACCTTAGTACCAATGTATCCGGTTTCAATCTTAGTGTCATATGAGATTGTTGTACTATTTTGGGCCTTTTGGGCCCAAAATTTTCAGTCAAGGCCTTTTGGGCCGACCTCAGATACTAGCGTTTTTGAACTGGTGCCCGGTGGATCAAGCAGGTCCAAGGTGTCAGCCAATAGACTCCCGTCGTCTAACAAAACTAAATTCCCAAGCTATATTATTATTGCCTCCATTTTTATGGTAGACGTCAGTCGGTGCTTACCGGTGAATGAGTTAAGAAATTTAGTTTTTGGATTTGGTCCTCCAATTTTGATATATCTGACGCGGCTCCTTTCAAGCTTGTCCTTCTGTCATAAATGAGTGTTTTGAGGTGCTTGGCTTGAGGCTAGATGGGGCTACAATGAAAATGGGAATACGCGACTCCTATCTTCGTATGGCTGGAAGAAGTTATATTCCTGTTATATAACTCGAGAGAGATGAAAATATCTCAATTCTCCAAAACTTAATCTTTATTCTTTTCTAAAACTCAAATTTTATTTCAATTTTGTTTTAAGTCACAAACCAAATATGCTAAGAAATATAGATATTTTGATTGCAATTCTTATTTCAATATATTCCTATTTTGATTCCGATTTAAATTCTGATCGCAAACCAAATATATCCCAAAGGCATGCTTAGCTGGCAAAATATGAAAAAGTATGGTCAATATGAAAATGAAGAAACTTCTTTTATTTTGTTCAGGTTTTTAAAAGAAAAAAATAGAAAACGGCATTTTCACGAGAATAAATTTTTTATATGTTATAAAAAAGAAAAATCTACATAGAATATAAATTATTGACTTTTTTTTTTTTGATAAAAACATCCTTTAAAATCATGAATAGAATATGATAATTTTTTTATTAAATATATAATAGATTTTTTACATAGCTTTTCTAAAATAAAATTTTAGTTTAATATAAGGCACTTTGAGATACACTATTTTATATAATCAATTAAATACACTAAAATTATTTCTTAAATTTGGCAATATATTTTTAAAAATTAAATTTCTTAAAAAATATTCTAGTAAAAAAAATTTTTCTCACCAATTAAATAGCTTTGCTAGATACCTCCATCCCTGATACGACTTAGTGAAGGTTAATTATGCTGATGCTAGAATCATCACCGGAGATCATCATGGAAGAGTTCTTTATGCTAGATCTCATTATTTTAACACCACCTGTGTACATAGGTCATGTGTTTGGTCACGGATTCGAAACATGATTTCATGAATAACTCGATTAAATCCAAAAAATTTTTTGAAGCACGTAGCTATACAGAATTTATCCCTTCCCATCTCTTTTTCTTATCGAAAAAAATTAATAGCGGCACGGGGAAGGTTTAGCAATATCTGCCAATCATCACAGGATCAACAGGATCCGGTCACCGTGGGTTTACACATCCATGCTCAAAATAGTTGATTATATGATTTATTCTTCAGTTTTTTTTTTTTTTTTTTTTTTTTTTTTTTTTTTTTTTTTTAACGGGCCAGAGCAAATTTAATACGTAATTTAATTATCAAATATACCTAGAATTTTATTTTATTTTTTTTTTCGGAGCTTTCTTCCTCGTTGCAAATGAAAAAAATTAGAAATCAAATATTACTTCAATTTTTTTTTCAATTCTTTATGGGATCATTGCGGAGAAAATAAATTGGTAAGGCGACATTAACTTACATGGTATGGTGTTTTTTTCCATGCTGGCAGCATCTATTCTCTACATAGTTAAACAACAGATATATTTTTTAAAATAATAATAAATATATTATTAAATATTCTTTGTAAATGTTAAATACTAGGTGATGTTTCTGGAAAAGTTGGTTACTGAAAGTTTTCCAATCGAATACGTTTTTTTGGGAGTTGTAATTAATGTTTCCCCTAGAATTTGTAACGAAGAAGATCCGGAACCAAATGTTTCATGCATAGTTTTTAGCTGAACATTATCTTCCTCAAAAATTTTTGTCACCTGGAAATTATGATGGTCAGAAACAGGATTCTTTGAATTGAACATAACTTGAAAAGTATGGGTATCATTGGAAATTTCCTCCGATAATATTTGGAAGAACAAATTTATTTGGACTTATAGCGAGATTGAATGCCGGTATGCCAATTAATTATTGAGATAATTTTCTGAATATGATAAAGAGTGTATCATCAATTTTATCTTTGACTATTGCACTCAATTTGTACCTTAAAATTTAGATAGCAAGAAAAAGAAAGAATATATTTATTCAGATAAAAAAATAAAGTAATCGTTTTTTAAGCAATTAATATAATATGTTATTATTTGCTCCAAATAATTTTTTTTTGGTTGGGATTCCTTTATCGGTTGACTTCTTCTCCAAAAAATTTTGGGACGGAACAATCTCTTTTCGATCGTATTTCTTTTCTGGCAAGTAGCGCAAGACTTGGGATTCTTCTTCGACATGATTGACCTTGTTTTTCTTTAAAAAGAAAGGGAAGAACCTCTCTCGATTTAATGGTTTATTGAAGTCCCTTGGTCCTGATTCCTTTTGGTTCATAGCTCTTGTTTTCTAATCTCGTTCGGGTTGGTTTGGTACTTCGGCCATTTCTATTTTGATGTTATATAAAACAATTTTATACTGTATACCACTGGGAAGATTGTTTCTCTTGATTTTTTGCTAAGGCCAAGAAGAGTATCATCTCAGGTATTTTCTTCTTTGATCTTTTGCCATGGCTGAGAATGGTCTGATTCGGTTTATTTGTATTCCTTTTCTTATTATTTCAGGATCCTATAATCTGAATATTTATATCACCTTTGTATCCAATTTTGGAATGGTTACATAATATATTACTCCTCTATTGTAGATGTAGGCAATTTTGCCGAACCACGTAAATTTTTTATTTTTTTGTATTTATTATTTATGCCTGTGAAGTATTCGATAAATTACCTGAGTGAGAGAAAATAATTAATTAGAAATCTAAAACGATCTGGTCTGCTATGCTCATCCCCAACAACTGGTATCAAAATGTTTGGATGGCATCCGACAGGCAACAAAGTTTATCAATGACTCATGAGATAGTTATTTTTCATTCCACTATCATAAAGCATGAAGTGGTGGTGTTTGACGATAGAGGTGATTTTGCACTATCAAAGGTAAGAATGAAATATCTGTTGGTCAAGGAAGGCGTGGCAATAGCCCTCAAGGATATGGATGCAATCCCAGGAGATGCTAAGGTTGTTAAAGAGGAAATCAATGAGAGAGCTCAAGAATTGTTTTCGGGTTTGAGTGACAAAATTTTCCACAATGTTATGGATCTTGATATAGCTAAAGATGTATGGAATAAATTGGATAGCCTATATATGGCAAAGTCTCTTATCAATAGATTGTATTTAAGAAAAAAGTTGCACACATTTTGTATGATGGAAGGAACTTCACTCAAAGATCACTTGGATGAATATAATAAGCTCCTGCTTGATTTGGCCAATATTGGTATTGATGTTGATGAGGAAGACAATGCTTTGATTTTGATTTATTCTCTGCCTAAGTCATTCAATTATATTACTACTACCATGTTCTATGGAAGAAAGACTATAAGTCTTGAAGAAGTACAAGTCGCTTTGTTATCCAATAAGCTTAGGTTGAAAGAACAGTTATAGCATCAGAATAAGGACTTATAGTTAAAGGCAGAGATAAGCAAAGAAAAGGTGGACAAGGTAGAAACAAGTTCAAAACAAGATCAAAATTTAGATCTAAAAGATTCAGTATTTATCACTATTACAAGAAGTCGGGCCACTAGAAATCTGAATGTAGACTTTTATAGTCCAAGAAAGAAAAGGAACAGAAAGATAAAGGAACAGTCTCAGATTTGGCATCAGTTGCAGTTACTTCAAGAGATCACAGCAATGTTGCAGATGATGTAGTATTTATAGCTATTTGTAGTGTCAGTTAGGCTAATACCTGGATCGTGGACTTTGAAACATCTTTTCACATGACATTCTATAAGGAATGGTTCTTTTTTTTTAGACCATGTGAAGGAGACATCGTTCTTCTTGGAAATGATGCAATCTATAAAGTGAAAGATGTTGATAAAGTTCAGATCAAATCTCATGTAAATATTGTAATGATTCTAGATGATGTCGAATAGTTTCTTCAACTGAAGAGGAACCTTCTCTCAATGTATACCCTTGATAGTGTCAGTTTCGAGGATAAATGGAGTAGAGGATCTATAACTATTAATAAAAATGTATTGATTCTATTGAAAGGCAAATTGAGTGACACCCTTTACTATCTTGATGATAGTATACTGGTTAGACAAGCTTTAGTAATATAGTCCTCTATTGAGCAGTTGACATAGTTGTAGCATTAGAGGTTGGGCCACATATCAGATAAATATTTATAGAAATTGAGTAGACGTGGTCTGCTAGGTAGTCAGAAGGTTGGTGTATTTGGATTCTGTGAGCATTGTGTATTTGAGAAACAATATAGAATCAGCTTTTCTATAGCATGCACAAGATAGTAGCTATATTAGATTATATTCATTATGATTTATGAGGACCTGTCCCAGTTATATCCAAGGGTGGATCCAGATATTTACTTTATTTATTAATGACTACTCTCACAAAATCTAGATTTATATTATTAAGAATAAAAGTGATGTATTCGATATATTCAAGAAGTGAAAGGCTATGATCGAGAGACAGACTAAGAAAAAGGTGAAAACCTTTTACAATGATAATGGATTAAAATTTTGCTCCACAAAGTTTGATGATTTTTGTAAATCAAAAAGCATTGTCAGATATAGGTGTTGGGAATTGTGTTCCAAAGCCAATTGTCTAGTTGTAGACTGTTGTGCTATCTTGTAATTGTATATAATTTTTTAATGAATAAAAGTTATTCCCTTTTGGCTATTCATCATATTTATATTTTTCTGAAATGAACTCTTGTATGATAGAGTCCTTAGAACTACATTATTTGATATAGAGAGGATATATCAAGTAGTTCTTAAATTGGTTCATAACCAAAGGATACATTGTTATAGGACAACGATGTATCAAGTGTAGGTTGTTGTATATCACATTTGTTGGTTGTCCTCTTAACCAATGAGTGTGGAGACACTAGTGTGACATGCAAATAAAATGTATGACATCTCACTGAACGTGACCATCTGCGGAGCTCCCTTCTGTCAAAGGATTGCTCGCGAAGGGATATGAGTATATGTGTCCCTCAGATCTGAGATACCATGGTAGCTTACAAGCAACTTACTGTACTTTGGTACCAAACTACTGGATTTCTAATCCAGTGATGGAAGGTTTCTGGGTGCAATCAAGTACTTGTGGAGCTGTGGTAGATCAAGATGGAATTGACCCCTCCAAATAGTTTGGAATGAATGACTTACTATATCTCAATTTAGCAAATCCTTGGCCAAGGTAATTCTTGTGAAGAGTCACAGAACTTGTAAAGTTGAGACATGATCTGGATGGACCAAATTAGGGTTGGCAGTCGAACCCTAGGTCATCCTGAGCATTAGAAGGTCAAAGGGATGAATTATGCGGTAACCATATGCCAGAGGTTCTTGTGAGGTGCTCTGCATCTTCGACCTATCCGAACGTCGGGTATCATTACTAGATGAGGACTTTGACTGATCTTGGAAATGTTCCAGTGCTACCGGCTTAGTGTTCGAACCATGGGGTCATATACCATAGGAGTTTCTATATGATCTTAAGGCTGATCGATGATTGTGAATCGTTTGCCATTACCGGAGGTCAATATGATTAACTATGTTCCAAGTATCAACACTTGGATTTTTGTAAGTGTCGACATTTAGAAAAGTGCTGACACTTGGCATTTTGCAAGTGTCGACACTTGCTGTGACGAGCAGATTTCTGGGAAGAATTTTCTGAAATGTTTAACTTCTAATTTTAAATTCGAAATTCAAATTTTTTGGGCATTTTGGCTCCAAGCATTCATGGTATGATAGTCATACTTATCTTCTTTGGCTTGGATCCATTTGGAATGGCCCTTGACTCTCTCCCCTAATCACTCCTCCTTCCTCTTTCTCCCTCTCATGGCTGCCCCTATAAATGAAGGTCATTCTAGAGGCTGCTAATGGTTCTTTGAGAGAAAAGAGAGGAAGAAGAAGGGCTTAGTGAGGACTTGGGATTGGATGTGAGAAACCTAGCATTCAAGCTAGGTCTTGGGAAGAGAGTTTTGAGAAGGTTTCCACCTCTCCTCCTTGTCTTCCCGGAAGAAGATAATCGGCCCGAAGGATCCCGAAGAGCTAGCACTCCGAGGGAGTTGATCAGAATTGAGCCATAATATGGATTACCTGTAGAGGCTAGACACTTGTGTGGCTTGGGCGCCCTCCTCCTTTTTCACAGTATTTTCAGAGGTATAACGGTAAGGTACTGTTGTATCTTTGTTTATTTCTTGCTGTTGATGTTTTGCTTGCATGCTAGATTATTATACTAGATCTTGTTGCGTGCAGATCGGTAGATCATTTTGATCTATCTACCGAGCCTTCCGCTATGCATGTTTTAAAATAGTTTTAAAATACATCTTTTCTGTCCTGCTTGCGTGAAGTGCTTCATCTTTAATGGTATCAGAGCAATAGGTTCCTTTTATAATATAATGATTCTAGCATGCCTTAACATCACCTTTCTTAAAGTACTTAGATTAAGTGCTTCACCATGGCTGTTCGGTCATAGGAGAGAAGTAGGGCTGCAAGACCCTCTTTTTCCATTCAATGGGGTCTCCTATGGCGTATAGGGATGTCGCTTGTGATTGACTCTTGAAAAGGAAAAGAAGAAAGAAAATGTAGATTAAAAATTCTTTTAATCTAATGACATGATCATAAAACAACTTTAGATAAGATCTAAGAGTTATATTTTGATCGGATTTGTTAAAAGTTTGGAGAAACTTTGGATTTGAAATCACTATTTTTTCCCTGTCTCAAGTTGAAGTGTCGACACTTGACCAGGAAGTGTCGACACTTGGGCTCGTGAGTCGACACTTGGCCTTGGAAGTGTTGACTCATGAGCGAGTACTGAAAATCTGGTGTTCTGTTTTCTTCCTGTCTCAAGCCTTGAGTCGATTCAAGTGTCGACACCTAGTATCGACATTTGCTCCTGGTGAGTCGACACTTAGGGTGAAAATGTAGAAAAACAGTGAATTCAAATTTTGAATTGTTGTAAAATTGTTTTACATTTGTAAATTAAAATTATTTTAATTTATTTAAGGCTATTGAACTTAATTGAGAATTAAGAATGACTAAGAATTCTAGGAATGTGATTCAAAAATTTTAAGTCATTTCAATAAGCCTTAAGGGTCATGGGTTAGCTTCTATTAGGTCCTTGATTAGGTTAGACCTAATGTTAGATGCATTGGACTAATTAGAGAACTAATCTAATCAAATGTTGAGTTAGGATTTCTTCTCTTTAAATCTCTTTAATAGTTAGATTGATTAGTCCATAAATCTAAATTGACATAATTTGTGGCTCAGTGGAAAGCCCGAGTTTTTAGACTAGTCTAATCGACTTTGATTAATTGATTGTTGTCTAGGTAAGTTTGGCATTTTGATCATGATTCTTTGGGGTTACCTCTTACCTAGCCAACTCTGTTGGTGTTTAAGGCAAGACGGTTAATGGCGGAACCCAACCTATGATCTCACTTACCTAGCCAACGTGGCCAATCAGAATTGATTGGATAACTCATTGACTTGTGTTAACCCTTGTCACCCAAGGTTAATCAGTCTTGACTGATTTTAAGTATCCATGGATCATTAGTTGTGTAACCCTCCTTGTTTGCTGATATGGTCAATGGGAGGTTGATCCATGTCCTCTCATCTCTTCATCTATCATATTAATTAAACCCTCTAAATGATTAGGTCCTTAAAAGGACAAAGTTATAGAGATAACCAAGTTATTGCCTTCGATTAAGTGGGATGGTAATAGGTCCAGTAGTTGGGTGTTCATCGATAGACCCAAAGATCGGGTGTTCATCGAGCTATTGAAATTGTTGTTCTAATATGATGGCTCAGTACGACTCTCTTAACGGTGGTTAGGTGGGCCGGCCAAAATCGGGCATGACTATTCGTTAGTTAGAAGTATTGAATTTTATCATGTTAATGGTTGGACCTAACCGGATCCTTCAATAGGAGGCCCAAAGGTCGATTGAAGTGCACCTTGGGGCAAAACCCAAATATTAGAGGTTACTTGGAGAAGTAATCGATCGAAGAACCTACATTTAGATACGCATGGGTGGGCCGATCAAAGTCGGGCTCATGTGTTGTCTATTGGATTCTGGTACCCACTAGGAAATTAAAGTAATTCCTCGGATTGGAGGTAGAGGCTACCAGTCTGAGCAAAATAGTGGGAGGAACCTTTAGACTAAAGTCCATGTCTTTAGATTAATAATTCATATACACTAATTAGCTTTGGTTTTCCTTTCAGATGTCTTCCAACCTGTCGCTCCGGTCTCTTCTCGACAATGAGAAGCTCAATGGACCCAACTTCGATAGCTGATATCGAAGGCTCAGGATTATCCTGGAGCATGAACGGATCTTATATGTGATATTGGATCCGGCACCTGAAACCCCTGCTTCCAATGCTCAGGATTCGATCAGAGATACTTATCAGAAGTGGCTCTCTGACAGGATCATTGTCCGATGCATAATGTTGGCAGCGATGAATGATGAGTTCAGTCGTAAGTTCGAGGAAGCCCAGTCGGAAGAATCCTTCAAAGGTTGAAGGAGTCTTTCGGGACACCAGACGATGTTGAGAGGTACAAGATCTCCTATGCTATCTACAACGCGCGGATGCATGATGGGACCTCAGTCACTGATCATGTATTGTACATGATCGAGATGATTAAGTGCCTGGGCAAGCTCGGATGTCCCTTGCATGAACAGCTTGCAAAGGATGCGATTTTGAATTCCCTCCCCTCTTCCTATCTAGATTTTCTCGATCATTATAGAATGAATAAGTCTGCAGTTAACTACCACAGTTTGTTGGGGTTGCTGCAGACTTATAAGAAAGACCACCAACTGAACAAAGGGACGGTGAATATAGTGGGAGGATCTTCAGGAGGGCGTCGTCCCTTTAAGAAAGGGAAAAAAAAAACAAAGAAAAAAGGTGCTGAATGCTTTTGGGCCCAGTCAGGCCAAGAGGGTGAAGGCTGATCAAAGCCATGCGAAGTGCTTCTTCTGCAAGAAGCATGGGCACTGAAAGAGGAACTGTCCTCTTTACATTAAGTCCCTTGACCTGAACAAGTTCAAGAAGTGTAAGCAACAGGATGGTTCTGGACAAGGTATTTATATGATAACACCTTGTAGTTTCTCTATCTGCGATACTACTAACTGGGTATTGGATACTGGAAGTCCAATTTTCATTTGTAATTCTTTGCAGGGACTTCAAGTTAGTAGAAGATTCGAGGATGGCAAGAGATTCTTGAACGTAGGAAATGGAAGCCGAGTTCCAGTCCCGGCATTGGGAGTCCTCAAACTTGTTTTCGAGTCATATACTGTCGTTTTGAACAAGTGTCATTTTTGTCCATCTTTTATTTTGAATGTCATTTGTGTAGGCCAATTGGCCATGTATGGTTATGAACTATCAATAAAGAATGACATTTACAAAATCATTTGGAATGGTTCTATAGTTTTGATTGGACAAATACGTGATGGCATTCATGTACTATCGTGACCTGTCAGTGTAATGTACATGTCAAGCAAATGCCCTAGGATTGATAATATCAACGAAGCTTACCTGTGGCATTATAGGCTAAGTCATATTAACAGGAACAAGATAAATAGGTTGAAAAGTGAGGGTCTCCTCGATTTTAGTGAAGATGGTTCACTTCCAACCTGTGAGTTCTGGTTTTTTGGAAAAATGATAAAGTCACCTTTTACTGGAAAAGGTAAATGAGCCAATGAGATTCTGAGTCTGGTACATACTAATGTATGCGGACCCATGAATGTTAGTGCCAGAGGTAGGTACGTTTATTTCATTACATTTACAGACGATCTTTCGAGGTATGGTTATGTCTTCTTAATGTGACACAAATCTGAATTGTTTGAAATGTTCAAACGGTATCATAGTGAAGTAGAAAAATAAACTGGAAAGTATATCAAAACCCTTCAATCCGATCGAGGCGGTGAATACCTTTTGGGTGAGTTTTTGACATATCTCGAGGAGAATGGGATTCTCTCTCAATGGACACCTCCTGGGACATCTTAATTAAATGGAGTGTCTGAGAGGAGGAATCGAACCCTGTTAGGCATGGTTCGGTCCATGATGGGCTTTGCTTCTCTGCCGGTATCCTTTTGGGAATATGCTCTAGAATCAGCCTGTTACCTTCTGAATAGGGCTCCAATAAGTCCGTTAGCAAAACACCATATGAGATATGGACTGGACGTAAGCCGACATTATCACACCTTCGGGTCTGGGGGTGCCCGGCTTATGTGAAATGTTTGGAAACAGACAAACTTGGACCTAGGTCTGACCGATGCCTATTTGTTGGGTATCCAAAAAAATCTAAGGGGTATTACTTTTACTTAGCTGAGGAACAAAAGTTGTTCGTCAGTCTTAGGGCTATCTTTTTGGAAAAGGAGTTCCTTGGTGAAGGAACTGTAGCCACTAAGATTGAACTTAGTGAAGTTCAACAAGTAGAAGAACCGACATACTTAAAGGACAACATTGAACTGGCTGTGATTAGATCACACTCAGAGCCCACACATGATCCATTAAGGAGATCCGGTAGGGTACCGAGTCAATCGGACAGATACTACGGTTTCTTGTCCGAGATGATGATCCCATTGAACTCGATGAGAACAATGAGGACCCGATCAGCTATATAGATGCGATGCAGAGGTTCGACTCTGAGAAATGGCTAGGAGCCATGAAATCTGAAATGGAGTCCATGGAGATCAACAATGTATGGACATTGGTTAATCCATTTGAAGGGATAAAATCCATTGGGTGCAAATGGATTTTCAAAAGGAAAAGGGGTGCAGACGGGCAGGTAGAGACCTATAAAGCCCATCTGGTTGCCAAAGGATATCGTCAACATTATGGTATTGACTATGACGAGACATTCTCTCCTGTGGCAATGCTCAAGTCCATTCGGATTATGCTTGCTTTAGCAGCACACTTTGACTATGAAATCTGGCAAATGGATGTCCGAACAGCTTTCCTGAATGGTGAGCTAGAAGAGGAGATGTATATGATACAACCTAAAGGGTTCACATCCACAGACAAGTCAAAGGTGTGCAGGCTTCAAAAGTCCATCTATGGACTGAAGCAAGCATCAAGGAGTTGGAACATGCGATTTGATAAGTGTATCAAGTCATATGGCTTCGTTAGGAATGGAGAAGAACCTCGCATTTATAAATGGGATAATGGTTCTGTGATTGTATTTCTTGTGTTGTATGTGGATGACATTTTCTTAATCAGGAATGACATCCCAGCACTACAAAGAATAAAGGTCTGGTTGTCATCTCAGTTTTCTATGAAGGACTTGGATGAAGCCTCTTACATACTGGGTATGAAGATCTATAGAGATAGATCCAAGAGGCTTCTAGGACTGTCCCAGTCTACATACATCGACACCGTGCTGAAATGGTTCAGCATGAAAAATTCTAAAAAGGGCTATCTCCCGATAGGCACTGGAATTGATCTTTCCAAAAAAATTGTGCAACAACTCCTAAAGAGAGAGAGCATATGAGTAGAATCTCATATGCTTCGTCAGTGGGTTCTATCATGTACACCATGACATGTACTAAACCAAACATGGCATACTCACTAGGCGTAGTGAGCAGATACCAGTATGACCCAGGTAAAACTCATTGAAAAGTGGTAAAGACCATCCTTAAGTATTTACGAAATACTAAGGACCAATGACTAATTTATGGAGAATCTGACTTGAAACTTGTGGGGTATACTGACTCCAGTTTCCAGTCAGATAAGGATGATAGCAAAAGTATGTCATGATTTATCTTTATCCTGAACAGAGTAGTTTGCTGGAAAAGTTTCAAGCAGCCTACTGTGGCAGACTCAGTTTGCGAAGTAGAGTACATTGCAGCATCAGATGCAGCAAAGGAAGTGTGTGGTTGCAGAAGTTCCTTGGTGAGCTGGGAGTGGCACCTTCCCTGGATGGTCCTATTCCGGTGTATTGTGATAGCACTAGAGCCATTGCTTAAGCTAAAAAGTCGAAGTCTCATCACCACACAAAGCATATTCTGCAATGCTATCACCTTGTATGATAGATCATGGAACGAGGTGACATTGACCTTCAAAAGATCGATGGAAAAGAGAACCTAGCTTACCCCTTCACTAAGACCATTGGAATTCAAGAGTTCGACTGTTGTAAACGGAAAATGGAAATGAGATTATGTACTGATTGGCTTTAGTCCAAGTGGGAGTTGTTCAGAATTATGTCCCAAAGCCAATCATCTAGGTTGTAGATGGTTGTGCTATCTTGTAACTGTATATGATTTTTTATTGAATAAAAGTTATTCTTTTGGTTGTTCATCATATTTATATTTTTTGAAATGAACTCTTGTATGATGGAGTCCTTAGAATTACATTATTTGATATAGAGAGGATATATCAAGTAGTTATTTAACTGGTTCACAACCAAAGGATATATTGTTATAGGACAATGATGTATCAAGTATAGGTTGTTGTATGTCACATTTGTTGGTTGTCCCCTTAACCAAGGAGTGTAGAGACACTGGTGTGACATGTAAGTGAAATGTATGACATCTCACTGAACGTGACCATCTGCAGAGCTCCCTTCTGCCAAAGGGTTGCTCGCGAAGGGATATGGGTATATGTGTCCCTCAGACTTGAGATCACCATGATAGCTTGCAAGCAACTCACTATACTTTGGTGCCGGACTACCTGGATTTCTAATCCAGTGATGGAAGGTTTCTGGGTGCAGTCAAGTACTTGTGGAGCGTGGTGGATCAAGATGGAATTGACCCCTCCAAATAGTTTGGAGTGAATGATTCACTATGTCTCAATTTAGCAAATCCTTGGCCAGGTTAGTTCTTGTGAGAAGTCACAGAACTTGTAAAGTTGAGACATGATATAGATGGACCAAATTAGGGTTGGCATCGAACCCTAGATCATCCTGAGCATTAGGAGGTCAAAGGGATGAATTATACGGTAACCATATGCCAGAGGTTCTTGTGAGGTGCTCTGCATCTTCGACCTATCCGGATGTCGAGTATCATTGCTAGATGAGGACTTTGACTGGTGCTGAAAATGTTCCAGTGCTATCGACTTAGTGTTCGAACCTATGGGGTCACACACCATAAGAGTTTCTATCTGATCTTAAGGCTGATCGATGATTGTGAATCATTTGCCGTCACCGGAGGTCAATATAATTGACCATGTTCCAAGTGTCGATACTTGATTTTTATAAGTATCGACACTTGGCATTTTCAAGTGTCGACATTTGCTGTGATGAGCAGATTTCTGGGAAGAATTTTTTGGAATGTTTGACTTCGAATTTTGAATTCGAAATTTGAATTTTTTGAGCATTTTGGCTCCAAGCATTCATGGTATGATAGTCATACTTACCTTCTTTGGCTTGGACCCATTTGGAATGGCCCTTGACTCTCTCCCCCAATCACTTCTCCTTCCTCTTTCCCCCTTTCATGGCTACCCCTATAAATGAAGGTCATTCTAGAGGCTGCTAATGGTTAAGCTAATGGTTCTTTGAGAGAAAAAAGAGGAAGAAGAAGGGCTTAGTGAGGACTTGGGATTGGGTGTGAGAAACCTGGCGTTCAAGTTAGATCTTAGGAAGAGAGTTTTGGGAAGAGTTCTACCTCTCCTCCTTGTCTTCCTGGAAGAAGAAGATTGGCCCGAAGGATCCCGAAGAGCTAGCACTCCGAGGGAGTTGATCAGAATCGAGCCTTGGTATGGATTACCTGTAGAGGCCAGACACTTGTGTGGCTCGGGTGCCCTCCTCATTCTTCACAGTATTTTAAAGGTATAACGGTAAGGTATTGTTGCATCTTTGTTTATTTCTTGCTGTTGATGTTTTGCTTGCATGCTAGATTATTATACTAGATCCTGTTGCGGGCAGATCGGTAGATCGTTTTGATCTATCTACCGAGCCTTCCGCTGTGCATGTTTTAAAATAGTTTTAAAATGCATCTTTTCTGCCCTGCTTGCATGAAGTGCTTCACCTTCAATAGGACCACAGTGGATACACCTCAGCAGAATGGTGTAGCGAAATACATGAACCAGATACTATTAGAGAGAGTCAGATATATACTATCAAGTTTTAGATTGAGTAAAGATTTTTGGATAAATGTTGCACACATTGCCTACTTATTATAAACTGATCTCCAACATTAGCATTAAGCATGAAGACTCCGGAAGAAATGTAGACGGGAAGACTTATAGACTATTTGATACTTAGAGTCTTTGGGTGTCCAGCATATGCACATATTAGAGATGGAAAAGGTAGATCCTGACTAATAAGTGCATATTTCTTGGATATACATATGGGGTGAAGGGCTACAGACTATGATACACAAAACCCAGATCCCAAGAATTTCTAGTTAGTAGGGATGTAACTTTTCATGAGACAGCCACTCCTTCATGATAGATACAGTCTAATCCTTCATAGGAAGATCAAGTTCAGGTTCAACAAGATCAGACTATTATTGATATTGATCAAATTGTTAGATCAGAGTAGCAGCAACCAATTGTAGATATTCAGAATAAGCAAAATCAACAAATAAAAACAAAGATTTAGACTCAAAAGAAGGTTATCATACAAGGTCAGGTTTAAGATGATAGTATTGCCACTCGCAGATCCAGGTGCCAGATCAGAGCACTTCAAATGTATGATTTTGAGGATTCTGCTTGTACTAAGTTAGTTTATTATGCTTTGAGTATTGCAAACACCATTCATGATGAGCTGACCACATATCAGGAGGGTATTGATAGCCTATAGGCCAAGTAGTGGACCATCGCTATAGTTGAAAAACTTCAGTCTTTGGAAAAGAATTAGACTTGAAAATTAGTTAAGTTACATAAGAGCAAGAAAGTAATTAGTTGTAAATAGATCTTCAAGAAGAAGGAATGAGCTAGTTCTTAAGATTTTAAACATAAATCTAGGTTGGTGGCTAAGGGCTACAGTTAATGGGAGGGTATTGACTATAAGAAAATATTTTTTTCGTGTCAAATATTTTTTTATTCGTGTATTACTGTGGTTGCTTCTCAGGATTTGGAGCTAAAACTATTTGATATAAAAATAGCTTTTTTACATGATGATTTGAAGGAGTAGATTTATATGCAAGAGTTACCTGGTTTTGAGGCTTTAAATAAAGATCCTGTATACTTCCTCAAAAGATCATTGTATGGTATCAAGCAGTTTTCAAGATAATGGTACCATAAATTTGATAGATTTATGATCGATCATGGATTTAATAGGTCTCCATATGACAGTTATGTATATCATCAGCAGTTTTCAAATGGATCCTTTTGTTATTTATTACTATATATGGATAATATAATGATTGCAGTCAAGGATATGTTAGTCATCCAGAAGCTAAAAGCTGAGCTTAGTAGTATATTTGAGATGAAGGATCTTGAACGAGCAAATAAGATACTTAGGATAGGGATCATACGTGACAGGCAGCCAGATGACTTTTTCTTACTCAGCATAGTTATATTGAAAAAGTCTTTGAAAGATATGGTATATCTATAGCTAAGCCAGTCACTATTTTTTTTGATAATCATTTCAGATTGTCTATCAAGCTCTCTCCACAGATTGAGGATGAAAAGAGATATATGTCTAGAGTAACTTATGCTAGTACAGTTGGCAGCATTATATACACGATAGTCTGCACTCATCCAATATTTCATAGGTAGTAAGTATAGTGAGCAAATACATGGACAAGCCTGGGAAATTTAACTAGTTAGCTATGAAATGAATTCTGAGATATTTGAAAGGCATTTCTAATTTAGATTTGTTATTCTCCAGGTATAGTAATTATATTGTCACAAGATTTTATGATTCTGATTATGCTTGTGACTTGGATAGGAAAAGGTCATTGACCGAATATGTATTTACTCTCTCTGGTTATACAATAAGTTGAAAGGCTACTTTGTAGTCTATAATTGTTTTGTCTACTACAAAAATAAAGTATATGGCATTACAAAGACCGCGAAGGAAGCTATTTGGCTAAGAGGGTTAGTACAAGATTTGGATATCAAGTAGAACTATTTGGATATTTACTATGATAGTCAAAGTACCTTGCATCTTGCCAAAGACCAGATGTCTCATGAATGCACTAAATATGTGGATATCATGTATCACTTCATCAAAGATTTGGTGAAGGATGGTGATATTTGGCTTCAAAAGATTGGCACTGCTCATAATTCGGTTCATATACTCACTAAACCAATTCTAGCAGGTAAGTTCAGGATTTTTCTGAACTTGATCAGTGTGAGAACTTGGTAATGCCCTTCAGGGCTTGTAATGAGGAGTTTTTTTATCCATATTTGATAGAGGCACATTATTTGTCGCAAGGAGGATTGTTATTGTTTGCTCTAAATAAAACTTCTTTTGGTCGGGATTCCTTTGCCGATTAACTTTTCTCTTAAGAGTTTTGAGATAAAAGAATCTCTTTTCGATCGCACTTCTTCTCTGGCAAACAACATAAGACTTGGTAACTCTTCTTCGACTTGATTGGCCTTGTTTCTCTTTAAAAAGAAGGGGAGAACCTTTCTCGATTTAATGGTTTATTAAAGCCCCTTGGTCCCAATTTTTTTTTGTTCATAGCTCTCATTTTCTAGTCTTGTTCGGGTTGGGGTGGTTTGGTATTATATAGCTTAATTTTATGTTGTACACCATCGGATATATTTTTTCTCTTGATTTTTTGCTGAGGCTAAGAAGGATATCATCTCAGGTATTTTCTTCTTTGATCTTTTGCCATGGTTGAGAAATGTCCGATTCGATTTATTTGTACCTCTTTTGTTATTATTTCGAGATCTTATAATTTGGATATTTATATCATCTTTGTACCTAATTTCGGGATGGTTGCATAGTGGATTGATCCTCTGTTGTGGATGTAGACAGTTTTTTCGAACCACGTAAATTTTTTATCTTTCTTGTATTTATTATTTATGCTAGTAAAGTGTTCGATAAATTGCCCGAGTGAGAGAAAATAACTAATTAGAAGTTTAAGGCGGATGGAATAATTGAAAGATACAAAGCCCACCTTATAGCAAAGGGATATATTCAACAAGAGGAAATTGACTATAAAGAGATTTTCTCTTAACTTGTAAGATTTATCTTTATACGCTTAATTCTGGCCATAGTGACAAGTTTAGACTTGGAGTTATATCAAATGGATGTAACCATTGCTTTTCTAAATAAAAAATTAGAAGAAGAAATTTATATACAACAACCTATAGGTTTAGTAAGTGAAGGTCAAGAATATGAAGTATGTAGATTTTTAAGATCAATTTATGATCTTAAGCAATCTTCCAAGCAATGATATATTAAATTTCATCAAGCGATAATCTAATGCGGCTTTATCATGATCGATGAAGACCATTGCATGTATGTCAAGAGATCCAAAGATAATTTTGGGATTCTCTCACTTTATATGGATGGCATACTATTGACTGAAAATGATAAGGAGTATATCATAACCATAAAAGAACGGTTGTCCTTCAATTTTGAGATGAAGGATATGGACGAAGCAGGTTACATCCTAGGAGTTAAGATTTTTAGAGATCGCTTTAAGAGATTGGTAACTCTTTGATAAGAGAAATATATTATGAAAATTCTTGCACGATTTCATATGCAAGATTGCAAGCCCATTAATATTCCTATCATAAAAGGCGAGGGTTTAAGCCTAAAAATGTTCCAAGACTCCACAAGAAAAGGAATAAATAGCAAAGATTCCTTACTCCAATGCTGCAAGAAGCCTAATGTATGTAATGATGTGTATAAGGCCAGATATTTATTTTACCATTAGCATGGTAAGCAGGATTAGTCAAATCCAGGACAATTTCATGGGAAGGCAGTGAAGAGGATATTAAGATATCTCGAAGGCACTATGAACTATTCACTGTGTTACTAAGGACATGAACGGTACATTGTGGACTATATAGTTACAGATTAGGGAGATGATTTGGATGGAAAAAAAGTCCACCTCTGGTTATGTTTTCTTGCTAAACAATGGAGCAATCTTATGGAGTAGCAAAAAAAAACGTGTATAGTTTTGTTCACAATGGAAGAAGAATTTATAGCATTTTTTGTAGTTATGTAAGAAGCAGTTTAGCTTAAGAAATTTCTGACTCACCTGAGATTCAATGAAGATGGATCGAACTCTATGTTAGTGAATTACGATAGTCAAGCATTAATCACATTCGTCAAAAATTCTTATGATCATGTAAAGACCAATTACATTGACACCAAGTACAACATTATGAGAGATATGTTTGCATGTAAAGAGGTCAATATATAATATATCTCTACACACAAAATGGTTGTAGATTCATTTAGAAAGTCTATACCTAGAGATATATATAATGGCCATGTTAGATCTCTAGGATTGCATAGATGCTAATATAATTGCATAAACCTACTTAATAATAATCTATAATATGTTTTCCTAGTTTTGTGTAATGGATGATGTTTCTTTACCAAATTAATGTCAATTTGATAATATTGTCAGATAAAGCATACATACAAGTTTAATATTTTTTATATTTTATATACATATTAAAATGATATGTTGGACAGGAGATTGGCATTCTCACAAAGGCAATCATCTCTATAATTATAGTATTATTATAAAGATAAGATTAGTTTTGAGTATCCTTTATGAATGTATAAAGCCCAAACTCAAAATGAAATTTCCTTAATGATGGATCAAGATGATATCACTATAATAAATTTTTGTGAACGAGGTGAATAAATCCACAATTCACCTTACCTGTCTTTATATGCCAGGTGGAAGTCTTATTAAAATATTTTTAAAAGAAAAAAATAGAGTTGAGGACTCAAGTTAGATATTGAGTATATATGAACTTTTTTTGTACGTTATTATTGTTATGTAAACATACACTCCATGGGAAAAGGAGAATAATACCGTAATGTATGTTTCATGCCACGCGCGTATTATTTGACCAAAAGGATAATAGAGGACTGAATCTCTGCTTCTTAGTTATGTGAGACCCTTGAGATTGCAAGGAATCTTAAATTGATATCCTTGACTTTTGACTATTTTTTAAAGTTCTAATTCAAGGTTAGTTATCTTGGATTATTGCTAATGGTCATGAATGATTCGATCTAATAGGACATATCCGGAGAATAGTTGGATTAGAGATAGAAAGATTCTAGAAAAAAGGAAGATCATTTTGGTGTCATATTTAATTGTATTACCAGTCGAGCAATTAAGTTTCGTGCATGATTGTGAATACAAAATTATTATTATAAAAGAGATCTAAAGAATTTGAAATGTGACTAAATGAATCTAGGACACTACATATTTACTCTACTTAATGTTTGAGCTGCTGTATATACCTAACAGTCATATAGCAACCAGCTCTCGAAATGATAAAGTATGCTAGTTGCATGGCCTATTTTCTTGTATGAATTTATGTAGAAAAAAAATATTACATTCTGTTAGAATGATTATGAGATTAAAGAACTTATTATGTAGGTATGGAAGATGTTGGGTTGTGGATTCGGATCTGTCCTTAATGGGTGGCTTGATGTATTATTATTATACATAAATTAAAGGAAGAAGAGAAGCTAGGCTATAAAGAATATCTGTCACTAGTAATTATTTTCACATATGGTTTCCAAATAAAAATAACTTCTCGATATTATATATATATATATATATATATATATATATATATATATATATATATATATATATATATATATATATATATATATATATATATATATATATATATAGATATATATATATATATATAATCTTTCTCTCTCACATTATCTCTCAATCATCCAACTCCCTGCAAACAAAGAAGAAGGATTTAAGCTGTGAAATTGATCGATTTTCATTTTGTGATTTCACTCGTAAACCGTAATCACAAGCGCTGCAAGAGGTAGGTAGCTGTAGTTTTTCAATATAGATGAGGGCTACGTAAGGGAGTTTGCAGCAATTCCGTAAATTATTTGATATGAAGCTGGCTTGAGGAATATATATATAAACCAGGATTTCATCCCATGAGAACATGTACACCCAAATCTTTCTACTGCTGGTCATCATAGACGCCTCTCGATGTATTTTATTTATTTATTGGTATTAGATTTTGATCTGAGGCTTAACCTCCTACAGTGCCTGCCAAAAAAACAAACATCATACATAGGTTATCACCGGAACGGTTTGGATCAGTTATATATTTTTTATATTTATTTATTAAATAATAGCTAAAATTTATATAAGAAAAATGCATTTCAATTATGATATAGATATCAAATTCCCAAGATAAGTTTAAGCTCTATGTGTATATGTATGTATATGAAAGACTTGGGAATAGGGGTCTGATCAACTTTAGCTTGAATTACTTCAATACTGAAGTTTGAGACCAAGAATGTTGGCTTGTAATTTAGTTGACCTAACTCAAGCGCAATTTCAGGAGAAAACTAATCATAAGCCCATTTCAATTAGTTCGATGACTTAAATGGAGGTGAAAGGAATTTGAGTTTGCATCATGCTTGAATCAATCTTCAAACTCGATTCCACACCTAGCAATTCCTTTTTATCATGACTGATTTCGTACTTCCTTGTATATTATATAAATGTATATGTATGAATATTGTATTAAATCTATTATATGCATTATGTTGCAAAATTTGATCGAACCAGGTTTATTTTTTTCGCATGGATCGAGATTAATTCTGAGCATATGAACTAGGGTCAAGTTAGGGCTAGTTGCATCAGAACCAAGTCTAATTATAGCTCACTTTGTACCAAGGTTGAGCTGCTCAAATTAATTGACAAAGCTTACAACATAATGCTTTTGCTAAATCCTATAAATATATTGTCATTAATATCTCAAACTTGACTCGTTAATAAGCTAGGTTGAGCTCGTGTCAATTATAGGATGAGCCAAAAGTAAACTAGACCTTTTCCACTAACCTGGCATCTGAAATCACCATCTAATATCAGTTTATAATGTAAGGCATATGACATGCATTATTAAACATTGTTGCTTCACGAAAAGTATATTTATTTATTTATTTTCCCAATCTTTTAAAAAGCCCCTGTTTTACTAGACAAAGATCTTAATTTTTTTTCCAAAAAAACTGTGTAGAAGTGTCTTCACCTTCCCAAATCCCAACCTGTTTGAGGCCCATTTTCTGTTCGCAGGTGCAATGGTTGTAGCCAATGGGATGGGCTCGGACGGACGACGGCCCTGCGATAGCCGTTGACGCTATTGGTTCGACGTGGGCCAACGTGTGGGCCTTCCATCGTGCTACGGGATCAGGGCTCTTGCATTCAACCATTCTTTGCCCTTTTTTAAACGATTAAACTCGAATGATTTTGTTCTTTGTTGGCAAAGTTATGTTTAAATAAAAGCAAAAAGCTTGACTTCCAGAAGCCTTTTTACCTTCCACTAATCTTTTTTTTTTTTTTTTTTCCCTTTTTTTTAAACTTATTCTCAATCCAGATTCCCACGTTGGTCGAACGGCTTCCATCCGTTTCTAAAAGATGGATGCCCGTTCTCGAAGGAGAATAAATTCTCCTGGTTGGTGCCACATGTTAGGTTCATATTTTTCCCAACATCCATTAGGATTCAAGGCTTTCTGCCTACATATTTATCCCCCACTAACCCCTCTCGTGGTAGGCCGACGCTCCATTGCCCTTTTTTAAGTCATTCCGTCAACGTTTCAATAACAAAATAATTCCATTATAGAAAACGCAACTTAACCATTATAATGATTATAATAACCATTATTTCTTCTACTATATGTGATTTTAATTTTCCAATATTAAAAAACTAACTTTTAAATAAAATTATAATAGATGGTAGCTAAAAAATAGCAGCATTATTTTTAAATTCACTATTCAACTAATAAAAAATATTATTTTTAAAATTTTGTATAATCTATTTTGGAGAAAATTTGGCATTAAAATATGAATTTTAAAAATAACTACTACTTTTGTGTTATAATGAACCATTACAAAGTTAGGTTGTTTTTGGTAATAGATTGCTGGTAATTTAATAGGATCCCACCACATTACTCTATTTGGTACATTTTACTGGATGACAATCTATCCTGTATGGTAACTGGATTAACTTTTGGAAGAGATAGTATTCCACATTACCACTTCTCATATAATCTTTTGGATAATATTATCCTCCCATTCTCTATTATTCTTATAATATAATATAATATATAATATATAATATAATATAACATTATAATAATATAATATTAATAATATATGATAAACTGCATAATATTATATTATATCATGTTGCCATCAAAATTGTCGTGGTCTGTAGTTCCGATGTGTCGTGAATGCATCGGGTTTCCATGGGATGCTCGTCCCTTCCTTTCCTGATTGGCTTCTTGGTCCGGTCGCCTTGCAAAAAAGAGAAGACCCGGACCGGAAATTCCGGCGAGAACACTCCGATGATCAAGTTAGATGGGACAATCAAGAAAAACAAAACCTCTGTGGCGAAGAGCTTGGAGGGCTCTCCGCATAGAGGATGAAAGGTAGAATTGAGATAGAAAGAGCAAGCGGAGATGGGAGCGGAGAGCTTGGAAGGGTCTACTGGGGGTCCCTTGCTCACTCACTCTCCATCTCTTTCTCGCCTGTTTTTTTTCTTCTTACTTCCTGCTTTTCCTCTCTCTGACCTATGTATGTGGGATGGCCCAAAGCAAATCTGAAACTTTGTCCAGATGTCCCTTTTCGTGTACCATCTCTAGAAGGGGTTTACCGTTGCCTACGACCTCCTCTTATCAGACCGGTCCTTAGGAGGAGATCCTTCCATTGGGGGTGTATGCCAGCGTGGTACAGATTCTGTCCTCTGGTGGTACAGTTCCATGTGGGAAGGGCGGGTACCATGCCGCTGAGCCCCGTGCCACGGTGGGATGTTTCCATTTATGGAGAGACCGTTGGAGCATTGCAGGGCCCTGGGACCTTAATGAAATTCTCCTCTTAGGGGAGGTTCAGGCTTTATGTCACGGGGGTTGAAACTCCCGTTGCACGGTTGTCAATGTGGTGGCGCGTGATAGAGTCCGGGACCTGGTGGAGCGCAGGCCACCCAAAGCATGCGGGTGGCGCGTGATAGAGCTTGGGTTCATGGCCGGGCGTGCGCCACCCCTCGGAGGTTGCAAGCGATCGAGAACCTCCTTGTTGCGGTTTGAATTCCTGTCAATCCTTCTTACCGCTGGCGGGAACTTGATCCCAGCAGGGTAAGATGGAGCCCTACCTCAGGGAGCATAAACACGACCCCGGCTAAGAGCTAACCTCAGACGGAGGGCTCGCCTCATGAGCATGACCTCGATTGGGAGTTGACCTTGGTAGGAGGGATCGTCTTGGCAGCATGAGCACGACTCCGGCCGGGAGCTGACCTCAGATGGAGGGCATGTCTCGTGAGCATGACCCCGGCTGGGAGCTGACCTCGGCAGGAGGGCTAGCCTTGGCAGTATGAGCATGACCCCGGCCGGGAGCTGGCCTCAGACATGGGACTTGCTTTATGAGCACGACCCCGGTTGGGAGCTGACATCGGCAGAAGGGCTCGCCTTGGTAGCATGAGCATGACCCCAGCTGAGAGCTGACCTTAGACAAGGGCTCACCCTATGAGCACAATCTCGCCTGGAAGCTGACCTCGATAGGAGGGCTCGCCTTGGCAGCATGAGCACGACCCCAACAGGGAGCTGACCTCAGACAGGGGGCTCGTCCTATGAGCAGGACCTCAGCTGGGAGTTGACCTCGGCAGGAGGGCTCGCCTTGGCAGCATGAGCACGACTCCGACCGGGAGTTGACCTTAGACGGGAGGCTTGCCCTATAAGCACGACCCCGGCTGGAAGCTGACCTCGGCAGAAGGGCTCGCCTTGGCTCTTTGTTTAGCTACCGTGCCCGAGTGGTGGACTCTTTGCCAGCAGGGCTGCCAGCAGAGGCTCCACATCAGCGAATGTGATATATCATATCATATTCTATTAATATATTTTATTAATAAAATATATTATATTATATTATATAATATATAATATAAATATATTATATTAATTTAATAATGTAATATATAAATTTAATATATTATTTAATATATTTAAATAATATATTAAATATATTATCTATTTAATATATAATTTTTATATTAAATTATTTAATATAAAAAATAATTTTTATTTTTAGTTTTAATATAAAAATATAAAATATTCTATATTTAATATATTTTGTAATATAAAATATTAAAAATTATATTTTATAAATAAAATATAAATTTAATTTTAAAATATTTTAGAAATTTAATTTATTTCATATAATATTATCTGTATATATTAAATATAATAATCTACATTATCTATCATCCATATTATTAATAATCTATATTATTTTTTAAAATTATCCGATAATGCATGGAATATAATTTTAAAATATTCATTATAATCTCCATGATTTTTAGTAGCGCCATTGTAAATAGCATAAAGGAGAACAACCAAGTTAATACTTTTAGCCTTAATTTTAAACCTTCCCATCCGTAACTTTTCCATCCCGTCTTAATTTTAAATCGTGCGCTATGGTAGTTGTTCGTGAAGCAGAAGACGCCACCTAACGTAAGAAGGAAGCTTTTTTTTTTTTCCCTCCATCCATTGCTGCGAAAAAAAAAAAAAAAAAAAAAAAAAAAAAAAAAAAAAGAAGAAGTGCTTTTGCTGGGGAAAAGTCTTTCTGCACCACGCGACGCAGAAAATTCGGCATGGCCCGTATCATATTTTTTTTTTATTAATTTAAATATATTTATTATTGTACGATAAAATATAAATTGAGTATAATTAATATTAATTATTATTTAATTTTTATTTAAAATTTTTGTCCGGACCAAAATATCCTTCTCTCCAGTCTTTTTTTTGCATGATATCGTAAGTTTTGAACTAGGATATCGTAGCTTTTGAAATAGGATGTCGTAATACTGTTTCAGATTTTAATTTATATTTTTTTACAGGAATGTCCTAGTTTTTGAACTAGGATGTCGTAATACTGTTACAAGTTTTAATTTATATTTTTCTGCAGGGGTGTCGTAGGTTTTGAACTAGGATGTCATAGCTTTTGAACTAGGATGTCGTAATACTGTTTCAGGTTTTAATTTATATTTTTCTGCAGGGGTGTCGTAGGTTTTGAATCAGGGTGTCGTAGCTTTTGAACTAGGGTGTTGTAATACTGTTTCTGGTTTTAATTTATATTTTTGCAGGGGTGTCGTAGCTTTTGAACTAGGATGTCGGAACTTTTAAACTAGGGTATCGTAATACTATTTATGGTCATTTTTGAACCAGGGTATCGTAGGTTTTAAACTAGGATGTCGTAAATTTTGAACTAGGATATCGTAATATTATTTATGATCATTTTTGAACCAGGGTATCGTAGGTTTTAAACTAGGATGTCGTAAGTTTTGAACTAGGGTATCATAATACTGTTTCAGGTCATTTTTGAATCAAGGTGTCGTAGTTTTTGAACTAGAATGTCGTAGGTTTTATACTAGAATGTCGTAATACTATTTTAGGTTATTTTTGAACTAGGATGTCGTAGATTTTGAACTGGAATGTCGTAGCTTTTGAACTAAGATATCGTAAGGATATTTTGGTCTGACCAAAAATTTTAATTAATGCTAGTCATCTCAATTTTTATTCCATCATACCACAATAAATATTTTTGGATCAATATAAATGTACGGTGCAGGCCATGCTCGATTTGCTGAGCCGCGAGCGATGCACAAAGAATTACTACGAGAAAAAAAAAAAATGGAAGAAAGAGAGAGCTCGTCTCATTCTGGGCCGGTGGGGCCCGTCCTTCCCGGCCCACGTCCCTCCCGATAGAAAGGCAAAATCCACCTTTGGAATTCAAAATTCTCCCGGGTAAACGCAGCGAAAGCGGGAGACATGACGGTCAGCTAGGCCCCGCCCTGCCCGGGAGCTGGTCAGCAGCGTCCATGTGACGCCGTCTGTACCACAAGCCACTTCACGCCGTCAACCAGGCGCCCACCCGCATGACGGTGACACGCGGGTAACCTGACCCTCGCGGACCAAACGCTAACGGTAACGAGATACGTCGCTGTTTGCCGTTACTCTTGACTTAGCATGAGTCAATATCATGACCATTATAATTTATAATCAATGCTCTCTCCATTATATTATGTATATAATTGATATGGCCAGAACGCTGACATAGTACGAGACGGTTGACATGAATCTCTATCAGATGCCACGATAAGCTTTCAACGTAAGTGCCTTTGCCGGGCTAAGCTTCCTGAAGCAACATCTTTGCCTGTCGAAGGCAAGCTTCATCCTCCGCCAGGTCCATTCTCGCAAGCCCGAAACACCTAGACCAGAGCCGAGTCCGAGTTTCCACCTAAGACGGATCCCTCGAGATTGGGCCCCGTGGTCAAGAGTCGAGCTCAGCCTCCTCCGCCACAAGGCGCCCCTCCGAGCTCAGGTCCCTTGGGCTGGGCGGCACCCCGGCACCAAGCTCGTCTGAGGTCGGGCGCCGTGGTCAGGAGTCGAGCTCAGCCTCCTCCGCCATGAGGTGCCCTCCGTGACCGAGCTCGGTGCACCTCCGTCCTGCCGAGCAGCACCAAGGCGAATCTACCGAAGATGGGCCCTGCCTCTCCAGCTCGGCCCTCTGTTCAAACCAACGCGCCGGCCGCCAAGGGAGCCACACCTCCCCTTCGAGGATAATGACGATGCTCTCGAGGGCCGTATGACACCAACCATGCCGCAATTAATGCCCTCGGCCGTCACTCACTGCAGAAAGAAAGGAAAGCTCACATCAAGGTGCCATACCCTCCGTTGATTTGCCGTACAGCTGGAGAAAAGACCTTACTGGAGAGTGCGGGTCCCAAGACTGGCGGCCCGCCGATCGAGGCCCTGTCAGGTTCCCAGGGGAGGAATAGGCAGAAGGAATGTCAGAAATCTACAGAGGCTTCCCCGACTGTCAGAATAGGAGGGACGTCCCATCCACGTCACGGTACCTTGCCGTACATGACAGCAGGGGGAGATCCCAAAGCGAACCAAGGTAGAGAACCCCGCTAGGATAAGCAAAAGAGGTATCGGCATCTAACCTCAAGGGACCACACCCATAGCATACTTTTCAAGCCAAGAGAGGAACCAGAGCGACACAAGGGAAGAAGGCCAGAGAGGAGGGCAAGACCACCTAGGCCAACACCATTCCCAGCTCGTCCTCATCTTTCACTCACACTATATTCATTCCTCCTAGCATGGAGCTCATCCAGAGGGGCTCGACCAGGAGGATCTGTTCCCCTGGATCATCATTGACTTGACCGTCGGAGTGCCCCCACCGGAATGCTCGGCTCGGGTCACTGACGTTGCTTCCTTGCAGGTCCCGAGGCTCCGGAGGCATTCCCAGGCGGGCGGACGGGCGACGCCCAACCACGCAAAGAGCTACAAGCCACGGCGATCCAGGCGGCAACAGATTGGCGCACTAGGTAGGGGGGCAGAACGATACTCGATCCAATTCAAGCCCCGCTCAGCCGAACCACCGGGGGGATGATGACCACCTGAGCCAAGAGAGCTTGCCCCAGCCGTGCGGAGGCATCCCCTTCTCACGGGAACCCGCACGGACCGGAGACGGAAGTGGAGCCACCCACTCCGGTCCAGCCACCTCCACCAGAAGCCTAGCTGGACGCACTTGCCAAGCAGATGCCAGTTCTTGCCGCGGCAGTGCGCCAGCTTCAGCATCAGCACCGGTCCATGGCTACCCACCAGCAGCAAAGGATCCCGGCGGCCCATGCCACAGCTCCCCACGACAATCTACGCTCCTTCCAAGGAAGGCCGTCGCAGCTGCGGGCCACCACCGACAACCCGGGCAGCCATCAAGCTCCGGCGAAAAGACAATGAGTCGGCTCTGCTGATAGGGTGAGCCGCTCACCAAACCTCGGGCGAGAGGCCCCCAGACCCCACTGAGGCAAGAAAAGCAAGACCCTCCGTCATGGGTGCCATGCATCCATGTCACCTTCTCCGTCTCCTTCAACGGAGGGGTTTACAGACGAAGCCATCAGGCACATGGCGAAGAAGCGCCTGGAGGAGCACGACCACAAGTTGAAGGAGTTTGCCCGCCAGTTCGCCAACTTGCCTGGCTCCACTAGTGAGCCAGCGGGCTATGACGCCCCCCCTCCTTTCTCCCAGGAGATCCAAACGGAGCCGATTCCCCGCCAGTTCCGCATGCCGCAGGTGGATCCCTACGATGGAACCACCGACCCCCTGGACCACCTGGAAAGTTACCGGGCCCTTATGAGGGTCCAGGGGGCCACTGACATCCTTCTGTGCGTCGCCTTCCCCTCTACCCTTCGGAAGGCCGCTCGAGTATGGTTCACTCGCCTCAAGCCGGAAAGCATCAGCTCTTTTGCCCAGCTGGGGCAGAAGTTCGTGGCCCATTTTGATGCCTGTCGGAAGACGCCACGCGAGGCGGACAGCCTTTTCTCCATCAGGCAGTAGGATCAGGAGCCGCTGCAGGATTATGTGGCTCGTTTCAAGGCTGCCGCCCTAGAGATCTACTGTTTGGAGGAGCCGGTCGTCATATTGGCCCTGAAGCGAGGGCTCAAGACTTCCCGCTTGACGTACTCGCTCGAAAAAAAGCCTCCAAAGTCTTACTCCAAGCTCCTCATTAGTGCCCAGAAGTACATCCGCGCCAAGGAGACGGATTGCACCCGATGAGAGCTTGACGGGAGGCCACCGAGGAGGCCCGTGCCCGTCGAGGTGCCTCGGGCACGGAAGCCGGCGCCATCAGCTCGAGGCTTCCGCCCTGGGCCGGGACCAAGGAACACTCCTATCCCTGAAAGGAATCTTACTCCCCTTCTCACCCCGAGGACGAAAATCCTCATGGAGATCGGGGGCGAGACCTACCTGAGACGCCCACCGCCATTGAAGCCGTCTACCACCAGTGACAAGTCAAAGTACTGTCGCTTTCATCATGACCATGATCACGATACCGAGGAATGCCGCGACCTCAAGTGGGAGATCGAAGAGCTCATCAAGAGGGGCTACCTCGGAAGGTATGTGGGGGGCATATCGCAGTTGGAATACCAGGCACTCATCGCCCTTCCACCAGTCCCAGCGGTCGATAATCGCCCCACTGAGAAGCCGGTGGGGACGATACACTGGGGTATTGGGTGCGCCCCTGAGAAGGCCCGGGGGGCAAGAGATGGGAAAGCTCTCGAGCATCCTGTGAGCCTACCACACAACGCCCAGAACAGCGATGGGCAAGGCACCATTCGACCTTGTCTTCGGCGCGGAGATAGTAATTCCAGTTGAGCTCGGCGCACCCCCTCCTTAACCTGGACCCCCTCGAAGAAACGAGGGTCAGAGCCTTGCTTTGGGTGGCAGCGTATCGGTAACGGGTCGCCCGACATCATAATGCCTGGGTGAAGTCGAAGATCTTCCGACCTGGTGACCTGGCGTTGTGCTGAGCTGAGGCGTCTTAACCCAGAGAGCGCGGTAAATTCCCGCCAAACTGGGAAGGCCCCTACGATATGGCCGAGGCCCTCTTATAGGGGGCCTATTATCTCGAGGACCTGGATGGAACCAGATTCTCCCCGGACATGGAATGCTTGTAATCTGAGGAGTTACTGCCAATAGTGTAAGTTCTCCCTCCTTTTGAAATAAAGGTCCTTTTCCTGTGCGATGGTTTATTTGCCTTGCAAGAACACCAAAGATTTGGGAAGCCCCCAGGCACCGGCGAGCCTAGCTCCCTGGCACCAAAGACCGGATGATCCTCCGGCACCGGCGAGCCCAGCTCCCTGGTGAAAGACCTGGGAAGCCCCCAGGCACCGGTGAGCCTAGCTCCCCGGCACCAAAGACCGGATGACTCTCCGGCACCGGTGAGCCCAGCTCCCTGGCGAAGGACCTGGGAAGCCCCCAGGCACCCAACGTCTTCGAGCCCAGCTCCAAGACGCCTTCCCAAATTATCAACATCCCCGAGCCCAGCTCCAGGACGCTAGCCCAAGACCGGAGCTCAGATCTCCGGCCAAGGGAATTCTCTCAACCAATGCGCCTACGAGCCCGGCTCCAAGGCGCCACCTCAAGTGCTCACATCCCCAAGCCCAGCTCCAGGACGCCAGCCCAAGACCGGAGCTCAGATCTCCGGCCAAGGGCAAACCCGAGCCGCACAGCTCGTCATCAACAGCGCTCCCGGGCTTAGCCTCGCGACAACAGCCGAAGCCAGGCCCCGTCCTTCGCCAGGTCAGCTCTTGCAAGCCCGGGATGCCTAGGCCGGAGCCGAGCAAGAACTTCCACCCAAGGCAGGCCCCTCGAGATCGGGCCCCATGGTCAGGAGTTGAGCCCAGCCTCCTCCACCACGAGGCACCCCTCCAAGCTCAGGTCCCCTGGGTTGGGCAGTATTGTCGCCGACCAAAGACCTAAGAAGCCCCTAGGCACCGGCGAGCCTAGCTCCCCGGCATCAAAGATCGGATGACCCTCCGGCACCGGCGAGCCCAGCTCCCCGGCAAAGGACCTGGGAAGCCCCCAGGCACTTAGTGCCTCCAAGCCCAACTCCAGGATGTCAAGGCCTAGAACTCAGATTTCCAGCACCGTAATCCCCAAGCATCAACGTCCTTGAGACTGGCTCCGAGATACTAAGGTTCAAGACTCAGACTTCCAGCACCAAGGATCTCAGCCTTCAACGTCTTCGAGCCCCGCTCCAAGACGGCGACCACTGAACTATGCCCCTAAGTAGCTAAGTCCAAGGTTAACATCCATCACTGTCATGACCTCAAGCTCAATGCCGGGTCCGTTCCAGTCGGAGTCCTCGGCTTCTCTCTCGGACCTCCCTGCACCAAAAAAGAAGAAGCAAAGAAAGGGAGGAGAAGGGAGAGAAGGGACATTCCATATTGCGGATGATGGAGACACCATGATTGCGAAAGTGAGTTTCTTTACTGAAAGAGTTGATTACACTATCTTCCGGGCCCCGATAGGCCGGGTGACCCGGTCAAGAAAAAAGAAAAGACAAGAGAAAAGGTACAAGTATAAAAAGAAGAAAGATCCTATCCTAAGGGGCTGGCTCCTTCCCCGGGCGGTGCACGGCAGGGACCTCTCCCTCCTCCACCTCTGCAGGAGGAGCAGGTTCAGCCGCTGGGGCTGCTGAGGTCGGGTCGGCTACCTTCGGTTGCAGCACAGGTGCTGCCCTCGCCACCGTCGGTGTCGGCTCCCTGAGGTCGGGCGCTTCCGAGGTCGCTGGAGGTCGAGCCTCGGTTGGCGCAGCTCCCTGCTTTGCCACCACCGTCGTCGTTGTAGAGGAAGCCTTCTTCCTCGGGGCGCGGAGCGCGACCAGTTGCTCCTCGGACAGAGCAACCTTTTTCTACACCTCGACAGCCCTCCTCTCGACCGTAGCCACCTTCTTCTTAGTGGAGGTGGCCCTCTCTCTGGCCGCCTCCGACTCGGCCCGAAGCTCCTTCAGCCGGGCTCGCTTGGACTCGATCTCGTTGTTGAGCTCCTTCCTTATTCTGGCCGCTTCAGCAGCTTCGATCTGGAGGCTCTTCACCTTCTGGCCAGCCTCCCGGACCTCCGCATCCTTCCGGCCTACTTCAGCCTTGAGGGACGCGAGCTCAGCTCCCTGCTCTCTGTCCCTCCTTGCCCAGTTGCGGCAGTAGTCCCTTATGAGGATCAGCTCCCATCCTTGCTGCAGTAAGAAGAGCCAAGTTAGTAACAAACTAGAGGAGAAGAAGGCAAAAAGATGCCAAGGTAAGGGAGAGCTACTTACAGCGTATAGCTGGGCGAATGACACCGTGATGACGTCACCGAGGAGTTGCTCGCTCCCCTCACGCTTATCGCATGACTGGACGGAGAAGTCCATCATGTGCTCCGCCAGGCTCGCGTCCTTTATCAAGGACACGTTTGGGCTCAGCCGAAAAGGGACTCGGCGGTAGTCCCTCTCCTGTGTTCCCGCCGGTTCGGCTCCTTCGACGGTAGAAGGCTCCCTCAGTGCCAACTGGGAGATTGGCGCCACGTCGGACCGGACTTGGGGCGCCGGCTTGACTTCTTGCACCCCCCGTTCTCCTCCGCGCTGGCGACCTCCGGGGGGGGGCACCGACCTGGCGGCAGCGGTGGCTGACCTCGCGCGGACAACCACCTCGGGCTCGGACACGGTAACCGGCTCGCTCTGCCCGGAAGGCTCAAGGATGGGCTCGGCCGCCCTCTTCCGTCTACGCTCCTGCACCGGCGCGTCTGCCCCAGCCTACACCGGCCTCGCCCCATCCTCAGTTCGGGCTCTCTTTGGCACCGGCTCGGCATCCTTAGTAGCCTGCACCCGCTCCTTAGAGAACGAGAGTAGCTCGTCCATCGAGAACTTCATTGCTGCACCAAGACAGAAATAAGGTCAAACCAAAAAAAGAAAAGAAAAGAAAAGAAGAAAAAGAGAAAAGAGAGAGGATGGCCAAGTGAGACTCACCCGACTCCTGCGCCGGGCCCACCCCAGCCTCGCAGAGATTTTATTCGGATAGCAAAACCTCGAGCGAGGGGATCTCCGCCGATCTGAGCTGCTTGTATAGTTCGACGTCGGCCTCCTCGACAGCAGAATTCTGATTTGGGGACCGATCTGGGTCGCTCCAAACCCAGTCAACCCCCTCTATGGAAGCAAAGAAAAACTTACTCTTCCATCCCTTAATGGAAGAGGGAAGGACAAACTTTATTTCCCGATGGCAGGAAGAAAGAGACCACCACCCCTCCTCGGTGGGGTGGCATTTCAAGGTGAAAAAAATCCTAAAAAGGGAAAAACGGGCAACAATCCCGTGAAAATGATACAAGACTATGAAGGCAAAGATGGTCCTAATGGTGTTGGGGACCAACTGAGCCGGGACAAGACGATAGTTGGCCAGAAATGAAAGGAAGAAGGGGTGGAGAGGAAAACGGAGGCCCCCAGCGAAGGCCTCCTCATAAAGGGCGATCCGCCCAGGACCACCAGAAGTCACCCGCTCCCTCGGGCGAGGAACGGAGAGATGGACAGACTCGGGAATCCCATAGGCTTCCCAGATGGCCAACATATCTTCAGAGGTAATCGTCGAAGCAATCCCTCCGGGACCCGTTGACCGAGAAGGCTCAGGCTCAGGAAGCACTCGAGGAGGAGAAGACCCGGATTCCCTGATGATTACCGGACCCTGGGCGGGCCGCCTACTAAACTTGAACCTCGCCGCCTCCATCTCCTCGTCGGAGGAAGAAGGAGTCCTCGGCCGGGAGGGTCCGGCTTCGGCCTGGCGGGAGGGACGAAACTTCGGACCGAAGCGATCCATGGAAAAAAGAAAGAAGAAAGAAGAAAGAAAGGGACAGGAGAAACCCTAAGATGACCCTTAGAGGACGAGAAGAAAGGGGGCTAACCTGCAAGGACTCTAGGGAGTCACCGACGGCCGGAAGGGAGGAAGAAAAGGGGGAATGCTCCTGCGGGATGCTGGGTGCGCAAGGTTCGAATGAGGGCAGGCTTCGAAGAGACTTATCCCTCCTTCCCAAGCTACCTGTGCCCGACTGTACCTTTGCAGCCCCCTAGAAGGCGCCCGTCGCGTGTCGACCATCCGTCGAGCCCGTGCATCCATCCAACAGCGGTCGCTCCGACTTCCGTGCCCGCCTCGATGGCCCCCCTCCTACGTGGCCACGTGGCATCCTCCCACAAGCTCGTAGGACCGCAGAGCGAGGAACCATCGATTCTGGCCATTATTGCACCCGATTTCTTTGCCTTTCCATGTCAATGCCATAATTACGCCCTTCGTCCCAAGTGCCATGCGTCAATGGGCCTCGTGCGTGGGGGGCAAATGATGTGGCCATAACACTGATGTAGCACGAGGTGGCTGACGTGGAGTCCCCATCAGATGCCACGACAAGCTTTCAACGTAAGCGCCTTTGCCGGGCTGAGCTTTCCTGAAGCGACACCTCTACCCGTCGAAAGCAAGCTCTGTCCTCCGCCAGGTCTGTTCCAGCAAGCCCGGAACACCTAGGCCGGAGCCGAGTCCGAGTTCCCACCTAAGGCGGACCTCTCGAGATCGAGCCCCGTGGTCAGGAGTCGAGCTCAGCCTCCTCTACCATGAGGCGCCCCTCCGCGATCAAGCTCGGTGGGCCTTTGTCCTGCAGAGCAGCACCAAGGTGAATATACCGAAGACGGGCCCTGCCTCTCCAGCTCGGCCCTCTGTTCAAACCAACGCGCCGGTTGCTAAGGGAGCCACACCTCCCCTCCGAGGATAATGACGATGCTCCCGAGGGCCGTACAACACCAACCATGCCGCAATTAATGCCCTCGGCTATCACTCACTCCAGAAAGAAAGGAAAGCTCACATCAAGGTGCCATACCCTCCGCCGATCTGCCATATAGCCTGAGAAAAGACCCTACTGGAGAGCACGGGTCCCAAGACCGGTGGCCCGCCGATCGAGACCCTGTCAGGTTCCCAGGGAAGGGATAGGTAGAAGAAATGTCAGAAATCTACAGAGACTTTCCTGACTGTCAGAACGGGAGGGACGTCCCGTCCACGTCACGGTACCTCGCCATACACGACAACATGGGAGATCCCAAAGTGAACCAAGGTAGAGAATCCCGCTAGAGTAAGCAAAAGAGGTATCGGCATCTAACCTCAAGGGACCACACCCATAGCATACTTTTCAAGCCAAGAGAGGAACCAGAGCGACACAAGGGAAGAAGGCCAGAGAGGAGGGCAAAGACCACCTCGGCCAACACCATTCCCAACTCGTCCTCATCTTTCACTCACACTATATTCATTCCTCCTAGCGTGGAGCTCATCCAGAGGGGCTCGACCAGGAGGATCTGTTCCCCTGGATCGTCACTGACTTGACTGTTGGAGTGCCCCCGCCGGAATCCCCAGCCCGGGTCACTGACGTTGCTTCCTTGCAGGTCCCGAGGCTCCGGAGGCGTTCCCAAGTGGGCGGACGGGTGACGCCCAACCACGCAAAGAGCTACAGGCCACGGCGATCCGGGCGGCAATAATAATAATAAAAATAACAATTATTATAACATATCATCTATTATTTTAACTATTTCTGGCAAACTTTTTCCTATTTAAAAAATTATAATATTATAATATAAGCATTAAGTATTGTTTGAAATTTTGTACTATTTTTTTTGTAAAATATAATTTAAATTCAATATTTTCTCCATTAAAGAGGCTTGGAGCATATAAAAAGTTGGTATTGTGGCTAGAGAGAGGTTCGCTTTCTCTGAGCATTCGCTATGACTTAAGGAGCGTGCATCGCCATCTCTGGATTTCTGTGAGGGTTTCAAGAGAGTTTCGAGGGTTTTTGCGCTCGTTCTTCAGTGATTCCGTGAGATTTCTGCTCCTTAGATCGGGATTTGAGCTATTCTATGAGTGTTCTGTGGGTTTGTCTATCTTTAGTTCGGTGTTTAGGTCGCCTGCTTCCAGTGTTCCGGTGGTTTAGGTCACCTGCTTCCGGTGTCTGGTGTTTAAGGTCGATGTTCCAGTGTTCCAGTGGTTCGGTGTTGTGCTGGTCGGTTGCTAATGGCTGAAGGGGACATGGCGAGGTCTACCACCGGTCCAGACTTTGACGGGAAGGAAGGTGATGACCGCTCTTGGGTCAACGTGGTGCAGGGCAGTTCTCTTTCCCCGGTCTGGTCCTCGTTTAAGATCTCCGATGACATCCTCGATCAGCTTCAGCAAACCTTCTCCAAGGTCCTGGTCTTGCTAGACCCCATCATCGACAAATCATGACAAAAGTGGGAGGGGGTCACGGTGATTCTCCGGAGCCTGGGTCGTCGTGTCCAGGCTGCCTAGGCCTCCAAAGAGATCAAGGTGAGGATGCAGCTCAACTATGACCTTGAGGTCTTCCCCATCGGGGAAGACCATTTTGTTCTTCAATTATCCTCTGAAGAGGACTGTGTGAAGGTTCTAAAGGGGGGTCCGTGGTTTGTCAGTGGGCAGCTGATGGCCATGGCCTCGTGGGAGTCTGATTTTCTCTCGAGGTATAATCCTATCAATAGAACGGTTGTTTGGGTATGGTTGCCGGACTTGCCACTAGAATACTGGGTGTCCTCGATGATTATGGCCATGGCGGGGGAAGCAGGTAACCCTATTTTCATTGATAATTTTACTGACAAGATGCGGAAGACAAGCTACGCCAGGGTTCGGGTTGAGTTGGATGCTTCCAAAACGTTACTTCCAAGTGTTAAGATACAGGAAAAGAATTCCGTATTCTGGCAACAGTTCGTGTACAAAAACCTTCCCCTTGTTTGCTTTCGGTGTGGCAGGATGGGTCATTTGCTTGGAGATTGCCGGTTTGTGGTTGATGCCACTCGGAGAACCCTTGCTATGCGGGTCTTGCTCCGGACAACTTTGTGGAAGGGGACGGGATACTGGGTAATCAAAAGCAGGGACTGGTGGGTGAGGAGGATAGCCAGAATGAGGGTGCTGCTCTCCGGTTTAGCCCATGGCTTATTACTTCCAGACTCAGGTAGCCACGGCCGGCAGGTACCCCGGTCAAAGGAAAAAGGGAGTCGGTCAAGGGTAAGGAGCCAGCTTCCTTCTCTGACTCCCCTTCTTCATCCCTGCCTCGATCGTCCCCGACTATTGTCACCTCCTCACCTAGCTCGTCGGTTGATTTTGACAGGTGGCAGAAACCAGCTAAGCTAGCTCATCGCTGGTCTCCTGAAGCGGTCTCTTTGGATCGGTATGATGGTGCTGCACTGATGGGTGGGGGAGGATTATTTGCACCGCTGGCTAATTGCATGGAGTTGGCTCCTGTTGAACAGGGGCCTATGGATCAACAGATGCCGGATTATGGGGTGGTTTCCTTGAAACGGTTTTGGAGCCCACCGAAATCTGCCTCATCCTCACTGCCGGTGTCTGTCTCGTCTGACCAGGTATGCTCTAAACCCTGTATGATGGAATCCAAGGGGGGAAAGCTTCTGCTATTAGTTCTCCTTCTCTAAACACCTCCTCTGGTCATGCTTCTGGGTCTGGTCATGCTTCTGGGATTATGAAATGGCAACCTAAGAGATTGGGGTAGAGGTCCTCGGACGGCCAGTCACATGTGACTGGGGTGCTGGGGTTAGGGGAGACCAATCCTAGGTTAGTATTGGGAGGCTCTGTGATGGGGGAACTGATGCGGAACTAATATGCATGCAATTTTTTTTATATGTTTTACATGTTGAGTTAGGTGATTAATTCCCAAATTTCAGATCAAAATTATTTGTAGGGAATTTTGTATGAATTTTTGAAGATCAGCATGCAGATTAGGACCTAGAAAAGTAGAAAAGAAGGACCGCCGGGGCTGAGAAGCCTCGGTTAGGGCAAGTTCTCCTACAATAAAACTACTGGAGGTAGAGGGGTGTACCTGACAACGTCTGTGAAGATCGCAGCGAAGGGGTCTCTCGTTCCTCGACGGATGCGGCCTGGAAAACCGAGCCAAAGACCCGCGGATACCCGGCTTTCTGCTCGGTGATCCGATTGAGGCTTGGCTGGAGTCGTTGGATTCGTAGGAACTCAGGGACCTGCAAACGACCTGTCAGGGGTTAGAAAGCTCACAAAGGAACAATAAAACAAAGTAAAAACAGCAAGGGAAGGCTTCTTTTGGAGTGGGCGTCCAGGGATCTGGAGGGTTTGTTGGCAGCAGGAAGATGATTGCAATCACCGGGAAGAAGAACTCTCACAAACCCCTTTATGCACACAGCAGGGTATCACACTACTCAATAGAAGAACTCAAGGTTTTCATTCATCAAAAATTCTCTCATACAAGAGGCTAGGGTCCCTTAAATAGACCTTTAACCTTGGGCTCCAAGTAAGGGTACATAAGTCTTTACATAAGAATCCTTTTCCCTCTCAAACCCTAGCTAGAAAATAAGGAAATATTAGGTAGAAAAATCCCTAAAATTTTTCTTGACTTGGTCAAGACTCCAAGGACGCCTAGGGGGGCGTGTTGGGCTTCTAGGAGCAGCAAAAGGCCGGCCCAAAGGGGCCCGGGTGCATGGGTTTGGGCCTCTGGAAGCTGGGGTGGCCTGGTAGCCAGGTAGCAGGAATATTCCCTGGTATCTTGCTTCTTAGGGGCTTGGGCTTGGCACCTGGGCTTGATTTCATTGGGCTAGGATGCAGATGGACCTCTGGAATCATGGATGCCCTTATTTATGAATATACTTTGGCATCTGGAAGGGAATCTGGGCATCTGGAGGGCATCTGCAAGGAATCAGGGTTTCTGATTTTTCTCCTGGGGTCTTCAAATCTTCAAGCTGGGTTGGACTTGGGCTAAACTTCCATGTCTTCAATCTGGCTGGACTTGGTCTTCACTTGTATAATATAGTCTTGAGTCTTCAGTATGCTTGGACAGGACTCAAAAAAATAAAATTAGCTCAACATGAGCTAACTAGCATTGGACTGAACTAGCTTAACATGAGCTGACTAGTACAGAAGTGAAATAACAACTAAAAATACTCAAATAACAACTAAAATGGACTCAGATGAGCTAAGCCCTTATTACAGATGGACTCATAAATTATTGATCAATTACAGAGGGTTGAGAAGCCTCTGCCTTATTCTGGTGCCTTTGGTGTCCGCACCAATTCTCCCGGGGTGGGAGGAACTCGACCCTGTCGAGTGAAGATCAGACTGTCTCACATATCTCTCGAGAAGGTCTGGGTTGAGGCATTGCAAGTCCTCTCGAGAAATCTACGAATCGTCCGACTCTGGCTGGCCTTGCCATCGGATCAGGAAGCATTGATAGTCACGGCCCCGGGTCGTGATGGCTTGATCGTCCAGGATACGCTCGATCCGTTCTCCTCTCTCAGGCCAATTTGTTAGTGGACACTCTGGGTTAGGGTCACTCACAATGAAAAGGAATAGGTCCAAAGGCCTTACTAGGTATCGCTGCCGGTTCCCTATACTCAACCAGGTCTGTAATATTGAAGGTAGAACTAATGCCCAAATCCGAAGGCAAGTCTAACACCTAGGCATTTGATCCAATCCTTCTCTATCACTTTAAAAGGTCCGGCTCTGCGAGCATGAAGCTTCTTTTAGGCCTAAGCCTAACCAAGATAGAATCCACTACATCAAATTCTTTGACCCTTCTTCGGGAATTAGCCAGTTGTTTTAAGATTAGTGCGGGTGGTGAACATGCTAGGCACATGCAGACAAATGATGCAAAGGACTCATACTGACACCTAACAGACTCGACTATGCATTCCTATCGAAGGAAATTTTATTGAACTCTTTGGATCTAAACCTAATAGATTATAGGTTCTCTAGGTTTGATCCTAGCTTGACATGCACATGAAAATTTACAGTGAACTCCTAGCAAATTCCAAAGAGTATGCCAGAAGTAAGATGCAAACCTAACATGCGTGATGAATGCATGCAGTATGCTAATCTCAGCTAAATGCAATCTAATGATCCTAGAAATGCTGGAGGTGTCAGGAAAGGGCAGAAAATAGGAAGTGGGTTCAGAATTAGTTTGGTAAGGTAGAGAAAAAGGTTCATGGTTAGTTGGATAAATAGGATAAAAGACGGGGTGTCAGGAACTAATCCTATACTAATGAGGTTAACCTTATGAGGTTGAGCTATATCTACAGGATTTGCATAATGGAAGGATGGGTCACTAATTTCGGGGAAGAGGTCCTTAATGGGAACTATAGGAGGGGACTCATCTTGAAGGTATTGATTCAAAGAGATCAGGTCCTTAATAAATTCTTCTGGTTCTTGTATTTTTGGACTAGACTCTATAATTTGGCTCTCCTCTATGGTTTCCTCAGGTAAGGCTCTAGCAGCAGTACCTAGGTTCTCTTCCTCTATTTGTTCTTCCATTATAGCTTTAGGTTGGATGTGGTCAAGGTCAACTAGCTCTGGGTTGGAATCTACCTGGGTATCTACTGGGTCAGCTAATTCTAGGTCTACTAAAGGTGTCTCCTCTTCTCCCTCATACTCATCCACTAGGCTCACATCAGCTTCATACACTTCCACGTTAATGTAAGCCTTGCGAATCTCAGGAATGGTTGGAGAAGGTCGGCTAGCAGGAAATTGGTTAGGTTCTGGTCTCTGATTATGGGTACCACTCCTAGTAGGTTCAGGTTGTATAAGAGGTAGTGGCTCACTATTGGGTTCATATTTAGGGATACTCATCCTATAGGGTTCAAGTTGACTAGGGGAAGCATGACTAGTACTAGGCTGATACTTAGGGGTTATGGGTTCTCTAAGCTCATAGGACAAGGGTGCAGATCTATGGGTCATGGGATTATAGGATCTGGGGTCATAGGATTTTGGGTCAGCTCTATGATCAGGTTCTAAGGTTGGATCAAGGTATGGGGTCCTCCTAAGGTTGGGCTCTCTATATGGATCAGGATATTGGGTCCTCCTAGGATTGGACTCCCTATATGGGTCAGAATACTGGGTTCTCCTAGGGTTGGACTCCCTATATGGGTCAGAATATTGGGTTCTCCTAGGGTTTGACTCCCTATATGGGTCAGAATATTGGGTGTTGGGTCTACTAGGCTCATAGGGTATGGGTGTATAGGATCTATGATCATGGGATCTAGAGTCATAGGATCTAGGTTCATAGGTTATGGATTCATAAGTTCTAGGTTCATAGGATTTAGAGTCATAAGATCTATATGTTGTGGGTATACTAGGCTTATAGGGAGAGGGTAAATAGGATCTATCTTCTTGGTCTATAAAATCCTGATTGGGTCTTCTAGGACTAACCTTAGGGATTGGGTCAGGATGATGGGCTCTCCTAGGTTCAGCCTCAAGGTATGGATCAGGGTTTGGGGTCCTCCTAGGTTGAGGATTGTAGTACGGGTCAGGATAAGGGGCTCTCCTAGGTTCGACCTCATGGTATAGATCAGGGTTTGGGGTCCTCCTAGGTTGAGGGGAGTCAGGATCTGGCTCAGACTGTGACCCATGGGTTTTTCTTGGGGTCCCTACCCGGACTTTTAACTGATCAAACCTATTGGCACGATGGTCAATTCTATCATTGGTTTGAATACGAGACTGAGTTAACTGGGTCATCTGGATAGTTATCTGGGCAATTTGATCAGCTAGGGCTTTTATTTGGGCTTGTAAATTTTCCATGGGTTCAGACATTTATGAAGGAGGTGGGTGATATGAAACTCCTGATCTAGTGCTCATGCAAGACTCGATCAGACCGACTATAGCTGACTAGACCTAAAGTCCAAACTAGATGCTCAATCAGGGTGGCAAACTAGCCTATAGTAACCCTGTACTCAGCCAAGCAGGTGTAAGGGGAGTGTTAGGTCCCTGATTGCCAATCCTAGACATCAATCAGAGATTGGCCAGGTAGGCGGACCAGCACACAAGCCCTTCGGGATTGAATCCCTAAACCACCGTTCTAGACACTAAGCACAAGGCACACACAGGTTAACTTGACACAGTGATCTAACACTAGCCCGGACCCGACCAGTTGGTGTCCCTAGCCCACTAGGGCAAATTAAGTCTAATTAATTTTAGGTTAAGGCTTGGGACTGAATGCAAGGGATGTGGTTTTGGGCTAAGGAGAGGTGATCAAATCCTCCCCCCATCTGATATAGCAAGAGTGCCCTTAAAAGTAAATTATGCAATGATGGCAGGCAGATGAGGATGCAAATTAGGGTTTAGATATTTTTTTGGTATTTTTGGAGAACATGTATTTTTTTTTTGGTATTTTTTAAATAGAAGAAAACTTGCAAATCATGGCCTAATATACTGGAAATATACTAAAATTAAGAAATATGCAAAAACTCCTAAACAAAACCCTAAAACTTCCAAACTTGTCTTGCTAAAAAAACAGAGCCGAAAATTTGCAGGCCCTATTTCGGCTTTCATAAAATTCACAGGACATAATAAAATCTGTAAAAATTTTTAAAATTACTGTGAATTATGATAAATCCAGGAAAATAAATTTCAGAATTTTTGGAGTTTTTAACAGAGAGAAATAATTAAAATAACAGAGTATATACGGACTGAAAAATTGCAGAAAACAAGCCCTAATCTAAGCTCTGATACCAAATGATGCGGAACTAATATGCATGCAATTTTTTTTATATGTTTTACATGTTGAGTTAGGTGATTAATTCCCAAATTTCAGATCAAAATTATTTGTAGGGAATTTTGTATGAATTTTTGAAGATCAGCATGCAGATTAGGACCTAGAAAAGTAGAAAAGAAGGACCGCCGGGGCTGAGAAGCCTCGGTTAGGGCAAGTTCTCCTACAATAAAACTACTGGAGGTAGAGGGGTGTACCTGACAACGTCTGTGAAGATCGCAGCGAAGGGGTCTCTCGTTCCTCGACGGATGCGGCCTGGAAAACCGAGCCAAAGACCCGCGGATACCCGGCTTTCTGCTCGGTGATCCGATTGAGGCTTGGCTGGAGTCGTTGGATTCGTAGGAACTCAGGGACCTGCAAACGACCTGTCAGGGGTTAGAAAGCTCACAAAGGAACAATAAAACAAAGTAAAAACAGCAAGGGAAGGCTTCTTTTGGAGTGGGCGTCCAGGGATCTGGAGGGTTTGTTGGCAGCAGGAAGATGATTGCAATCACCGGGAAGAAGAACTCTCACAAACCCCTTTATGCACACAGCAGGGTATCACACTACTCAATAGAAGAACTCAAGGTTTTCATTCATCAAAATTCTCTCATACAAGAGGCTAGGGTCCCTTAAATAGACCCTTAACCTTGGGCTCCAAGTAAGGGTACATAAGTCTTTACATAAGAATCCTTTTCCCTCTCAAACCCTAGCTAGAAAATAAGGAAATATTAGGTAGAAAAATCCCTAAAATTTTTCTTGACTTGGTCAAGACTCCAAGGACGCCTAGGGGGGCGTGTTGGGCTTCTAGGAGCAGCAAAAGGCCGGCCCAAAGGGGCCCGGGTGCATGGGTTTGGGCCTCTGGAAGCTGGGGTGGCCTGGTAGCCAGGTAGCAGGAATATTCCCTGGTATCTTGCTTCTTAGGGGCTTGGGCTTGGCACCTGGGCTTGATTTCATTGGGCTAGGATGCAGATGGACCTCTGGAATCATGGATGCCCTTATTTATGAATATACTTTGGCATCTGGAAGGGAATCTGGGCATCTGGAGGGCATCTGCAAGGAATCAGGGTTTCTGATTTTTCTCCTGGGGTCTTCAAATCTTCAAGCTGGGTTGGACTTGGGCTAAACTTCCATGTCTTCAATCTGGCTGGACTTGGTCTTCACTTGTATAATATAGTCTTGAGTCTTCAGTATGCTTGGACAGGACTCAAAAAAATAAAATTAGCTCAACATGAGCTAACTAGCATTGGACTGAACTAGCTTAACATGAGCTGACTAGTACAGAAGTGAAATAACAACTAAAAATACTCAAATAACAACTAAAATGGACTCAGATGAGCTAAGCCCTTATTACAGATGGACTCATAAATTATTGATCAATTACAGAGGGTTGAGAAGCCTCTGCCTTATTCTGGTGCCTTTGGTGTCCGCACCAGGAACCCATCGGTGCTCCTATTATTCTCGGGACTGGGGGATCCTTTGAAGGATCAGGGACTGGTGCAGTGGGGAAGGAGCCCTCTGTCATGCCTACTATTCCTACTCAAGCTGGGAGATCGGGAGGCTTGGGGGATCAAGGGTGTTGGGGTCTTCTGTGGTCGCTGTTGAGGAGGGGTTGCCTGGGGGTTCAAAGGGGCTTGTGAACTCTGGGGGACGTCTGACCGAGGGGGACCCGGCTGTAGGAGGTGTCTCAGTGGCTTCTGTGAAGAGTTCTTCACTCCAGGGGGTGCTTGGGCTGGTCTTGGGTGGGAAGGTGGTTCACCAGGGGTCAGGGAAGGTGGTATTTGAGGGTGGTTCTACTTCTCAGGGGAGGGGTACTACTGTTGGGGGATGTTCCAAGGGTGGTAAGGCTGCGATAGTCTCTGAGGGTGGCTCTTCTGCTACGGGGAGAGGTAGTTCGATGGGGGAGTCTAAAGTCTCTCGTTCGGTGGTTGGGGTCCCCGAAATGCATGCTAGTATGGTGGGATCGGGATGCAACGAGGGGGAGACTTTGCATGGCCATGCAACTATAACTGTCAAGGTATAGTCAGCTCTGGAGTCGTTGGGTGAGTCCACAGTGGGATCTTCTTTGGGGAGTGCTGATGTAAAAGGTGTTACCTTAGGGTCGGGGGGATCGGGGGAGCAAATCAGACTGTGATTCGGGTTGTCTTTTATCCTTTTGTTCTTATGAAAGTTTTTGTTTGGAATGTTAGGGGTGCCAAAAAATCCTCTTTTTTTTTACTTATAGCAGGTTTCTTCAACTTTATCACCCTCAACTTTGTATCCTTCTTGAGACTAGGTTGTTTGGGTTGAGTTTGGATCGTATGAGGTGTCGTATTCCCTGTGATTGTGGATTTTATTCTGTCCCTTCTCAGGGGCTGGCGGGGGGTAATAATGTTACATGGGATATGGCTGCTGTTAAGATTAATGTTTTTCATCGGTCCTCCCAAATGGTTGCCATTGTCATTTCCGAACCCAACCGGCCCACCTGGCTTTTTTGTGGAGTTTATGCTAGGACTGCCTATTGGGAGCGAAGGGTGGTATGGGAGGAGGTCTCTCTCTTGGTCGATTAGGAGGTTCCTACAGTCATTGCTAGAGACTTCAATTCTATTGTCCAAGCTGATGATAAACGTGGAGGTAGACCATTTGTTGAGAATGTGGGTTCTAGGGAATTCATCAATTTTATTCAGAACAATGGCTTGATTGATTTGGGATTTGTGGGCCCTCGCTATACCTGGTGTAATAACAGGTCTGGATCTGCTAGAGTCTGGAAGAGACTGGATAGGTGCTATGCTATCTCGAACTGGCTCACTTTGTATTCTGATCATACTGTCCGGCATCTTAGCCGCATTGCTTCGGATCACTATCCCATTCTATTATCTATTGATCACTTCTTCCAAGGATCTCGGCCTTTCAGATATGAAAAATTCTGGTTTTCTTATCCGAAATCCAGAGATCTTGTCAGGGAGGTTTGGAGAATTCCTATCCGGGATGCTGCTGCTTGTCGGGTGTCCTGTCGCTTGGAGTTTCTCAGAAGATGGTTATTGCACTGGAACAGGATTGAGGTTGGTCATTTAATAACTAACTTGAAATCTATCGAAACTACTATTCATGGCCTGCAGGATAAGGAAGATAGGATGGGCTCTTTATTAGTCGACGAGATGGATACTCTCCAGCATCATCTTCGACTGCATCATACTCTTTTACTTAATCAGGAGGATATGTGGAGATAAAGATTCAGAGTCCAGTGGCTTCAGGAGGATGATAAGAACACCCGTTTCTTTCACCAGGCAACCGTTATTTGGAGGCATAGGAACTCTATTAGAGCTCTTCGCTCTTCTGGTGGTGCATGGATTCAGGATGATGAATCCATCAAGAGGATGATGATGCAATACTTTATTTCCAAGTGGACGACCTCTACCGCTCATGTTCTCTCTTCCTCCTTTCGTTACTATTTTTGCTGTCCAAAATTCTTTACTTATGGCCCAGGTATTCGAGGAGGAGGTTAAAGCGGCTCTTTGGACCATTGGGGAGGACAAAGCCCCCGATCCAGATGGGTTTCCTCCTTTCTTTTTTCGGGTTCATTGGGATATAATCCATTCTGATGTTATTTCAACTGTTCAAGCTTTCTTTCAATCTGGGAGGATGCTCATGTCTTGAAAGCAAACTTATATTACTCTCATCCCTAAATGCTCAGATGCCTTGGAGCCCGGTCATTATTGGCCCATCAGCCTGTGCAATACTCTTTATAAAATTTGTGCCAAGCTTATGGCTAACAGAATGAAGACTATATTATCCCAATTGATTAGTCTAAAGCAGGGAGCCTTTATTCCGGGTCGCAGCATTTTTGATAATGTGCTCATAGCCCAAAAATTTATGTATAATCTTCGGCGTGCTCCTGCACAGTGTAGTTTGATGGCCATCAAACTTGATATGGAGGGAGCTTATGATTGCATCAACCAGGATTTCCTGGCTAAAGCTATGGAGGACTTCGGCTTTCATCGGGCCTGGATCTCTATGATTATCTCTTGTGTCACCGGACCATCCTGTTCCCTCCTTATTAACGGCTCCCCCTTGGAGTTTTTTTATTCTTCGGTGGGTCTTCGCCAAGGTTGTTCCCTATCGCCTTATCTATTCATTATTTCTGCTAACTTTCTATTGAAAGCTCTGCAGGTAGCGATGCGGGAATCGACTATCTAACCGTATATTCCTGCTCTAGGTGCTCCTCTGATCTCGCACCTTCTCTTTGCAGATGATTGCTTGCTTCTCGGTCGAGCCTCTATGCTTTCTGCTAGGGGTATTCACAGAGTGTTGGAGGTTTACTGTCAAGCTTCGGGTCAGAGGGTTAACTTCGAGAAATATGGTATTTATTTTATCCCGAAGACCTCTGCCAGACTCCGATACACGATTCAGGAGACTCTTGGTATTGCAGAGCGTTAGGATCCTCTTTCTTATTTGGGAGTCCCCATATCAAGATCCAGACTGACAGCTACTGATTATGCCCTGATGGTGTCCGCTGTTAGGGATAGGATTGAGGGTTGGCAGGGCCGATCCCTTTCCTCTATAGCCCGGGTTACTCTTATCTAATCGGTCCTTACTTTGCTTCCCATCTACCTTCTCTCCAATACGGTTATTCCTAAGTCTATTATTCTCAATTTGGAATAGATGATCTGTGCTTTCCTTTGGAATTCCTCACCCACCCGGAGGAGGATTCATCTGATGCGATGGGAGGTCGTGTGTTCGCCCACTAGCCTTGGTGGTCTGGATATCTACTCTCTTCTTTCTCGGAAAGAAGCTCTACTAGTTAGGCATGTTGCCAGATTCTTCCTTTGTCCGGATAGTTTGTAGGTATCGTTGATAAGGGCCAGATATGGCGTTATTTCTATTGATCTGGACAGGCCCTATACTTTGCCCTGGCATTGTTCTGTTATGTGGAGGGAGATGATGACCAGGTCTTCGCTGGTTACCCCTCATTTCTCCTGGCTTCTAGGCAATGGTTCTTCGATCAGGTTTTTGCTCGACCCCTGGATCTCTGAGATTTCTTTGATCAGATGGCCGACCTTTATTTTTATTCACACATCATTGACGATATCTATTACTGATCTTTTGCTCCTGGATCGCTCTCGGTGTGATCGTCATGGTATCTTTTCTATTTTTGGAGATATTCTCGATCAGCGGGTCCTCTATATTATGCTACCTATTATTCTTTGCCCAGACTCTTTAGTTTGGCGGCATTCGACCTCTTCCCGGGTGCACATGTCTGATCTGATGCCCCTTGTTTGTCAGAAGCCTCTCGTGACTCGCAGGTTGGCATGGATCTGGTCTTTACCAGTTCATCCTAGAGTTTCCTTATTCTTCTGGAAACTCGCTTAGGACCGCCTCCCTACCCGGGATCTTCTTATTCAAAGAGGCCTCTCCATGCCTGCTGTTTGTCTGGCTTATGGATCCGAGCGGGAGTTACAGGCCCATGTTCTGTTTTTGTGCACCCAGGCAGAGTCAATTTGGAGACTGGCAGGATTTGGGTCAGTTTTCCAGTAGGACAGTGATTTGGTGGATTCTTTTCTCACATCTTTGAGCTCCGACCTGACCTGCTTCTCCACTTCTTTTATGACGTATCTTGCTTATCATATCTGGATCTCTAGAATGAGTTTCTATTTAACTCTGTCAGTTACTCCCCTAAGATGATTGTTGAGAAAGCTAGGGCTTCTGCTATGGAGTTGTTTCGGGGTTCTACTGTGAGATCTTTGGAGATCTAGGATTCCTCTTCGGCTCTGCGAGCATCCCGGAGAGTATTTATTTCCTGGGAACCTCCTCCTCTGCACACCTTCACTGTTAGCTTCGAGAGAGCTTTTGGGATAGGCAGGGGTACTGCCTTTGTTATCTGCGATCATAGGCTTGATTTTCTTGCTGCTGGGGGGCTGCCAATTTTGATTCCTCAATCCCTGGAGTGGAGTTGTTGGTGGCCTGGACAGTGATTCGTTATGCCTGACAGATCCTCCATCTGGACTCTTTGATTATTGAGGGAGACTTAGCGACTATCATTTCCCGGATCAGGAGAGCGCAGAGTTCTATGTCCACGCATCCCATCATCCAGGATATTGGCTTTCTTCTCCAGGATGTACTTTCACTGCTGTTCGCCGCATCTTTAAGAAGGCTAACTCGGCGACCGACTGGGTTGCCTCTTTTGTAGCCTATCATGTGGGTTCTATTTTGTGGCTAGATTGGCACTTCGCTTATGTACAGCTTAGAAATCTTGTTTTTTTGGACTTTCTAGTTTGTATTCACTCTCGCTCCTCTAATTGAATACACCGTTTCAATTAAAAAAAAGTATTTTTGTTAAATAAATAATAATCTTTTTCATATCATAATACCATTTTTCATCTTAATATCTATTATAAAAAATTTCACTGGCTCCAAAATAAAAGACCCAAGATAATGGGCCTGATCAGTCGATCCTTGCTGCATGTCCGTCGACCACTCATCGTCAAGGATATAAAGTCTGGATAATCTGCCCCACTATATCTACTAATCATTCATTGGATTGGATCCCTAGTCAATTGAAGGCCCCTTTTGATTCCAGTATTGTTAAGCAAGTCAACATGATTTGGTTGAACAGTCCTGCTACAAGTCCTCTTACCATTTATTGGGCCAAGACCTTACTCGATAGGAAGCTTTCTTTTGGCTCTAATATTTTCAAACAAGTCAACATGGTCAATACATGATCAGTTTTGCTGCTTGACAGTTGCTTCCATCCAACTCGGCATCGGCATTGACCAGCTCCTTATCAATCGGCCCTCAAAAAGTCATTGACTTGTGTGCACCTTTACTTGGGACAATATGATTAGGCATCTTCTTGCCGATCACTTCTTGGCTTTGATAAGAATGGTCCGATCAACCCCTGGCTCTTGTTTTGACGGCAAGTGTTGATCCCTTGAATGATTTTGATAATAATAAAATATTGGAGCATGTACTTGAGTTACTAACTACTTTTTAAGTGCTTTACAAGTTTTTGTAGGATAATTTTAATGCTCAATCATAACTCCTATAACCTTGTTATATGTCATGCGTAGTATTGTAAATATATCATGTAAAGAAGAGCCCAAAGAAAAATTAAAGTAGTATTCATAAAAATGGGTTGCTTCTATGTGTTTTTCAAGCTCAAAATTCTTTAGAATCTGTTGTTAGTTGAGTTGGAAAGTATCTCGAGTGATTAAAAGCTGTTGGATGATTTCTAGAGAATAGTTGAAGATCTTATGGAAAATTCACTCGAGCCGACTCGAGTAAGGAGAGCTGACTCTAGTTCTTGGCATGCATGAAGGATTCTGGCATGCAGAGATCCGAGCCGACTCGAAGGAACCTGAGCCGACTCGTCCAGAGCATCATTTCTTGAATCAGACAAGCGAGCCGACCCGAAAGCAATCCGAGCTGACTCAACTATTCAGTCAGGCATCCGAGTCGACCCTTCAGTAATCCGTGCTGACTCCTCCAGAGTCCAGAAAAAACCAGTTCTGAAAGAACAAGCCAGGTGAGCCGACTCTACTAAGAAGAGCCAACTCCTCCAGAATATAATTTCGAAGACCTGAGAATCCGAGCCGACTCGACTGAGAGGAGCTGACTCAATCAGAGTGAAGATTCAACTATTCTGAGGATCCGAGCCGACTCGAAGCATCCGAGCTGACTCGAACGTCGATTCCATGCATGTAATGGCTAGTTCCAGAACTTCATTTTTGAATTTGAAAAGTGCTCCAAAGGTCAAATTTCAAATCCCAATGGTTTACAATGACTATATCCACCTAAGAAGAGTACAAGACCCTATAAATGAAGGAATTGAATAACCTTTGAAGAGGTTAATGAGCAGTTAATGATCAAATGAGCTTGTAAGCAAGACAGTACTAAAGAGCATTCAAGTCAGCTTTCAAGACTTCACCAACTCAAATCTTAAACTTGAAGCATTTATTGAAGAAGTTGAAGAAGCCATCGAAGTGCATTAAAGTGCAATTAAGAAGGCTTCTCTCAAGCTGCAACTGCAACCATCAGACAACTTTAGTTTGTCAATTAGTTGCTTGTTTTTCTTAACTCTTTTGTGAGTTTGTGAATTTTTGGTGAGCCTGGTTGAAAAACCAAGTATGGGTTTTTGGTGAGCCCAGTTGAAAAACCAAGTGTGGGTTCTTGGTGATCCTGTTCAAAACCAAGATGGGTTTTTGGTGAGTCTAGTTGAAAAACCAAGTTAGGTTTTGGATTGTGATCCTGGTAAAACAATCCGACTGTATTCTGTGGGTGAATATAGTGAAAATTCGAAGTGGTATCTTGGGTAATGGACGTATGAGCGAGGTTGCTCCAAACCACTATAAAATTACTATGTTTGTGATTGTGCTTTTTCTTCTTTACTTGCTTCTACTTTAAATATCTAAATTACAGCACCTACCATACAAGAAGATTTAAAAGAGCATATATCTGTTTAAATTTTTTAAATTTCCAATTCATCCCCCTCTTGGGAAAGCCATATGGGCAACAGCAAGCAAGTCCTTCGATGACAATTCCACTTAAACCCCATGAGAACCAGCATGATCAATGCTCACTTTCATGCCCCGATTATATGGTCAAAAAATCACATCATGCCTCAAGGAAGGCCCAACTTGAAGCCTTCATGAAAGGTCTCCTTGCCGAATTGGCAGCAATCATCTTAGAACTCTTCTAATGTTTGGAAGACTGCCACCACCAGGCCTTCTCTGTCGTGAAGTCTGTCGAGACCTTGTATGCCTCCACAGCCTTCTCCTCGGCCTTCCTCTCCACCTCAGCCAACTCCTCCTTGGCCTTCGCCTCCTCCATCTCCCTCCTCTCCTTCTTTAAGGCCAAATCAACCTCTATCTTGGCAAGCATCTCCTTTAGATACTTAAACTCAACCTCCACCACTTTAGCTCTCCTATGGGCCTTTGTGATAGCATCCTCAAATTGTTTTCATTAGCCGATCACCTTTGCCCCATCGATTGATTGGTTGATTAGAATGACCATGAAATGCATCAGCTATGCCAAAACCAGATGTCAGGAAAAAAGCAGAAAAAAGAAAAAGAAGAAAAGCAAGAATTGACAAAGAAAATACTTGGTGCATAATGGTCGCCATGTACCTCCTCGGATTGTAGAAGCCCATCTCATCGATTTTCACTAACTCCCTTGGGACATGGTCTTCTCGATGTGCTCCCTGACAACTCTTCAATCTCAAAAGGTCGCATCTTCCAGGATTTCATCCAGGGGGACTCAAAGCCGTGTAGGTCCATAGAAGTTCCCTCACTAAGGATGTTGGAGGTTGATAGCTGGGGGATCAGTGCTATGGCCAAAGCTGACAGAGATGGCTGAGCAGCTGCTACTGAGATATCCTCGACCATCACTTGGAAAGCTCGCTCAGGTAGAGGCTCCCCTGGACTAGTCTCTGCAAACTTCACCTTCTTCGATGGAGTTGTAGGAGCTCGAGCCTTCCTTTTCTAAGAAATGGTCTTCTTTAACTTAGGCAAGTCCTCGAGCCTCATATCTGTGACCAAACAATATTTGGTCAAAAACAAAGAAGAAAGTGGTGCTAGAGAAAATAAAATAAAAAGTCCTAAACTCATCCCTGGGATTGGCCTGCTGAGCCTTGTGCTTGAGAGGGCATCCTCAGATAAAAGTTACCCCAAAGGGAAAACCTTATAATCTCGAAGGAACTTAAAATGCTCATCTTTCTCGATACTTAACTTGAGGATCTTGAGAGTCAAAGCCTTCAGTCGACCCCAACTCAGTAGGTCCCAACTGTTAATGGAGGAGCAAGAAATAAATAAAAATCATCCCTTCCATCCATGAATAGTGGAAGGGGAATCCTTGATTAAAGAGGAGACCCCCTTTGAGCTAATAAATACCACCAGTCCTTAGTATAAGGATACCTCTTGATGGCACAGAAAGTATGAATTAAAGAGAGAGAAAGTTGAACTTCACCCAAAAAATAAATGACAAAAAATACTAAAACCAACTTAAGGGAATTAAGTGTCAAGGTGTGCATAGGAAAATCCTATAAAACCTGAAGAGATTAAGAAAAAAAGGAGGGACAGGAAATCTAAGTCTCGTCTCGAATGCCTTCTCGTACACCCCGAGTCAACCTAGAGGTGGGTTATTTACCCGAGCATTGGATGTGGGAGGTTCCAAATTGAACTCCCCCAGGATTTTGTACAAGATCCGGATCTTAGTCAGATATCCGAGCCTAGCATAGATGGGTACGCATCAAGCCTAAAGCTTTTCAATCTGGTGTGTCACTTTGTGGGGATCTTGGGACCCTTCAACACCACTTTCTTGGGATCCCATTTCAACAGCAACTTTTCCTTCTTAGAACTCCCAGAATCTGGCATTATTAAAAAAGAAGGAAAAGCTAAAAGAAGGGATTGTGAGATCCACCTAGGGATAAAAAGAAGGTAGAGAAGGTCAAAGACGATGGAAGACCTCTCAGAAAAATCTCCGGCAGGGGGAGCATGAAAAAGGCAGAAGGAATGGGATCCTAGTGACCAAAGTAGGGAACGATAGATAGGCCCTCAAGGAAGAAAGACTCTAGAGGGAAAAAATGCAAGTAAAAACTAAAGCGATAAAAGAAACTGCCTTTTATAGCAAGAGATAAGGAGATTTCAAAATCATGAACCATCTTGGATCAATAGACGTGCACCACATGGGGGTTCTCTGTTGGTTTCTTGCAGTCATCGATTGCCATAATTAAATGAAGCACGATAGTCAAAGAATCCACCGGATTTACAAACCAAAACCTATGATTACTTTTGTCTATTTAGATCTACTTCGAAAGCCATGTGCAACCTTTTGATCAAGAGGACCCTTCATATCTCTTGCATCTTTTGGATACATACTCCTATAGCCCGACCAAAGTTCGAACAGGGAGTAAGAGGTATCTATTGGAAGAAATTTTGCTGGGGCCCAAAATAAGAGGCCCAAGTCAATAGGCCTGATCGGTTAGCCCTTGCTGCATGTCCGTAGACCACTTATTGCCATGGATATGAAGTTTGGATGATCACCCCCATTATATCTATCGATCAGTCATCAACTTGGATCCTTGGTTAGTTAAGGGCCCCCCTCTTGATTCCAGTACTGTCGACAAGTCAACATGACTTGGTCGGATGGTCCCATTACAAGTCCTCTGACCATTCATCGGACCAAGACCTTACTCAACAGGAAGCTTCCTCTTGGCTTCAATGTTATTAGATAAGTCAACATGGTCAGCACATGACCAGTTCTGCCACTTGATGGTCACTTCCATCTGACCCAATCTCAACAACGACCAGCTCCATATCAGTCGGCCCTCAGAAAGCCATCGACTTGTGTGCATATTTACCTGGGGCAATCCGATCGAGCATCTTCTTGCCAATCACTTTTTGGCTTTGATAAGAAAGCTCTAATCAACCCCTGGCTCTCGTATCTGATGGCAAGTAGGTTTTAGGTGATAGTTCCACTTAGATCCCATAAGAATCAACACGACTAACGCTCATTTCCATGCCTCGACTATGTGGTAAAAAAGTCACATCATGCCTTATATATGATCATTAATCTTAGCCATATCTCCATAATTAAAAGAGGCATACTTGGATCTATGCAGTAATCAATATCATCATTAAAAAACATGACCGAGTCCACACAAAGGCCAATGTTCTACTTAAAATAGAATAGATGTTCCCTACAAATGAAAATCTTTTAACATGCCACATGATAAGCCCTATCACTTCTTACCAAATCTGCTGAGATCTTCCATCATTCTAAAAATGCCCATCTCCCAACTAAAAAAAGAGATCCCTGGGAGCTCCCAAGGTATGCAAAAGATCTCCACCATGCACTCTTCATAGTGTTATTATGCCTAGAAATTGACTTGAACATCGGAGGATCCATGCTGGAATACCTTTTGGCATGGATTTTTTTGTAGGTTTCACCTCCCGAAGGTCTTCCTGTGCCACAAACTCCAGCATCTCTGGCACTCGATAGATTTTGGCACCAATAATATCAAATACTATTATTTTGATATAAAAAATGAGGCTATATGGATCAGGTTAACCCGTGATCCATCCTAACCTGATCCATTTAAACTTGATTTGATCCATTTTTAAGGACCCCTAGATTTGGATCGGGTTTTAAAATTAGATCTATTTTATTTTTGGATAGGAACTAGGTTTACCGAATTCAAACTTGATCCTACCCGATTTGAACTTGATAATACTATTAAGATCTCAATCTATTTGAGCCTCTAAATTATGATTTAAGATTTATATGGACCATGTCTCTAATATAAAGATAGATTTAAAATTAATTTTATATTCTAATTTATTTTGAGACTAATATTATTTTTATCTATTCTTGTGGTTAATAATAACTAGTCATGTGATAATTAAAATGTAGTTCACTATATTTGATTCGGACCTAATTTGGACTTGATTTAGCTGAATCTTTTGAATTGTAATTGGATAATGCATGAATCCAACTCAACTCGAATGATTTATTGGATCAGGAATTTTGGTCATGGACTTGATCTGATTCGATCTTTTAATGGGATGGAAGTTTTCGACCATATTTGCTAATCAGTGCAGCGGGTGTTGTTTTCAATAGAAAAACAAGTCTTAGAAAACCATAAAATCACGGTAAGTCAAATTGAATTTCAAACTGTTTCCTTGTTCCCGTTGTGCTTTGAGATTACAGCTCCAGCCCTTCTTCCTTTGATCACTGGTGATCTGCTCGATCGTGGCATGTATGTGTTGGGAATTATGTCCCAAAGTCAATCATTTAGACTGTAGACGGTTGTGCTATTTTGTATTTGTATATGAATTTTTAATAATAAATAAAAGTTATTTATTTTTGGTAGTCCATCATTTTATATTTTTCTGTAATGAACTCTTGTATGATGGAGTCCTTAGAACTACTTTATTTTGATATAGAGAGGATATATCAAGTAGTTCTTAAACTGGTTTACAACCAAATGATACATTGTTATATGACGACAATGTATCAAGTGTAGGTTGTTGTATGTCACATTTGTTGGTTGTCCTCTTAATCAAGGAGTGTGGAAACACTGGTGTGACATACAAGTGAAGTGTATAATATTTCACTGAACGTGACCATCTGTGGAGCTCCCTTCTGCCAAAGGATTGCTCACGAAGGGATATGGGTATATGTGTCCCTCAGACCTGAGGTCACCATGGCAGCTTGCAAGCAACTCACTATACTTTGATGCCGGACTATCTGGATTTCTAATCCAGTGACAGAAGGTTTCTAGGTATAGTCAAGTACTTGTGGAGCGGTGGTGAATCAAGATGGAATTGACCTCTCCAAATAGTTTGGAGTGAATGGCTCACTATGTTTCAATTCAGCAAAACCTTGATCAGGGTAGTTGTTGTGAGGAGTCACGGAACTTGTGAGATTGAGACATGATCTGGATAGACCAAATTAGGGTTGGCAGTCGAACCCTAGGTCATTCTAAGCATTGTAAGGTCAAAGGGATGAATTATGCGGCAACCATGTGCCAGAGGTTCTTATAAGGTGCTATATGAGGACTTTGACTGGTATTGGAAATGTTCTAGTGCTACCGGCTTAGTGTTCGAATCTATGGGGTCACACACCATAGAGGATTTCTATCTGATCTTGTGGCTAATCGATGATTGGAAATCGTTTGTCGTCACCCGAAGTCAATATGATTGACTTTGTTCCAAGTATCAACACTTTGAATTTTACTGGTGTTGACACTTGGTGAAGTGTCGACACTTGGCCATTTTCGAGTGTCGACACTTCCTGTGACGAGCAGAATTTCTGGGAGGATTTCGTGGAGTATTTTTGAGCATGTTTTGACATGGTTTGAATCTCGAATTCAAACCAGTTTTGGCTCCAAGATTTTATGGTATGAAGGTCATACTTTCCTCTTTGGGTTGGACCCATTTGGAATGACATTGATCCTCTCCCCTATTCTCTCTTCTCATCTCTCCTCTTTCCTTCTTCTCCCTCTCCCTACTGCCCCTATAAATATAGGACATTATGGTGGCTATTGGGGTTACACAACAACAGTAAAAGAATTTTTGGGAGAAGAGGATTGGGAAGAGTGTGAGCTTTAGGGATTGGGTGTGTGCTACCTAGCAATCAAGCTAGGTCTTGGGAATGAGGTTTTAGGAAAGGATTCCTGCTCTCCTCTTAGTCTTCCTAGAAGAAGAAGATCGACCAAGGATCCCGAAGAGCTAGCACTCTGAGGGAGTTGATCAGAGTCGAGCCTAGGTGTGGACATCCTGTAGAGGCCAGATGCTTGTGTGGCTCTAGCGCCCTCCTCCTCAAAGCTCTTCACAGCTTCTCTCCAGCACTCGATGAGGTATAGAGGTATGACCTTTATATTTATGTTGTTTTTGATGTTATATGCATGCTAGGCCTTTATACTAGTTCCTGTTGCGGGTAGATCGATAGATAGTTTAGATCTATCTGCCGAGCCTTCCGCTGTGCATGTCTAAAAATATTTTAAAATACATTTCTTCTGCCCTGTTTTTCTTGCATAGTGTATGCTAGGTGTAGGTGTTTTTCACCTTCAATATGGCCACCAGAGAAGAATGGCGAGCATCCCTGCAAACCATTTAGGACCTTCGATGGGTGGAGCTAAGGCCAACTCAAGTTGCAAAACATTAGTGGAGGGTCACCCTGCGTGGATCTCTCCAGAGCTGTTGCCAGAGGAGGTGGCAGATCTTGTCAAGTGGTTCCCATATATGATCCAATTCCCAGAGGAGTTGCATGAGGAGTCAGTGAGCTGGGCAGTGTCGCCATGGTGGTGTACTATTTCGGAAGCAGGGTGGCAATGGAGGTGGTGGCAAGGGAGTTCCAGCTACGTGCAAGGCTCAAAGGGAAGGTTTTGGCATATGGGTTGGAGAAGGGGTTCTATCTATTTAGGTTTTTTGGAGGCCAAGGAGAGGGACAAGGTTCACAATCAAACATGGGTGGTGGCTGGGTAGGTGGTGGCAGTGGAGCCCTGGCGACCAAGTTTCCTATCATTGAAGGTGCCCATTTTCTTGGTGCTTGTCCATATCTGATTGCTGTGCTTGTCGATGGAGTCTGGGGCCAAGCAGCCTTGAGTAACTCCTCAGCCTAGCTGGGGAGTTCGCCATGCTTGATGAATGCATGATGGAGAAGAAGCAAATCGACTTTGCTAGGGCTTGCATGAGGGTTGATTTCAATCGGCCTCTGAGACCGAGCGTGTAGATCTTGGGTCTAGAGGGGCCATTTTGGCAAAGGTTTATTTTTGAGAACCTAGATGGCCTTTGTCTTTACTATGATCGCTTACATCCGTCGGAGGGTGTTTGTAGGGGAGGTGCTACCATGGCGAAGGGGTAGGCATTCCGGTCAGTGATGAGGTGCTGGTTAAGGTGGCTGGTGGTCCCTGCTTGGGGCCGTGGATGGTAGCCATCCATTGGTGGCTACCTAGGCTAGAGGGATAGATCGACTCAAGAAGAAGATGATTGTGGAATCCGTTTAACTGTTGCTCCAAAGATGAATTGGATGATTGGATCAAGCCATCAAATTTTGTATGGTGGTGCCCACCCGTCCGATCTAGCCTAGATTCGATGGCCAGATCTAGTGCGATTAGTGCTAAGACTGATGATGGTATGGGCCTTAAACCTCTCATTGGTCAGCATGATGTGGGGAAGTTCATCAACAAACCCCTTTGCCATGCTAGGCATGGGCCATAATGAGGATGCTAGCCCGTTTACAGGAAGGCAAGTGGCCTGGCCTGGGACAGCCTCTATCTAGCCCAAAAGGGCCTAGCCACTTGATTTTGATGTGGGCTAGGCTCCTGAGAAGTCCAATCAGAGATCTAGGTCTAGCAGGCCCAGAAAAGGGTTATCCAAGTCAAATATTGCCAAAGGTAAGGGCCTGACCCATCTTGAGGCATGTTTGCAGTCATCTGAGGGTGTTGGAGGCCCTGGAGTCTTCTTCTCAACCTAGACCTTGGGAAAGGAGGGGATGGCTGTTATGCAGTCAGAGGAGGCCACTTTTGATCTAGGGACTCTAGTTGTGCAAGAGCTTTTGGTGCAGGGGCCAGGATCTACCATGGAGCTTGTCCCGTTGCTTTCAAGGGGAGAGACTCTAGAGTAGATGGACAGGCTAGAGCATCTGGATACGTCGATGGGGGGTTAGGATATTGACCATGAGGATGCTATCTCTTGTCTAAGACAGGCCATTTAGGAGGTTGAGGAGGACCCTCCAATGGGGAAGGCAGTGACAGTTGAGAATGAAGAAGATGATCTCAGGGCAGGGGACGAGGTTGAGGCCCACTCCCAGGAGTTATCTCCATGAAGATTCTTGTTGCCGCATAGATTGTCGTGGCCCGTAGCTGCTGATGATGTCGGGGGGGTCACGTCCGCCCGCCTGGTAACACCTCTGGTGCCTCGGGACCTGCAAGGAAGCAACGTCAGTGACTCGAGCCGGAGATTCTGATGGGGGCACTCCGACGGCCATGTCAGTGGCGATCCAGGGAAATAGGTTCTCCTGGTCGAGCCCCTCTAGATGAGCTCCATGCTAGGAGGAGTGAATATAGTGTGAGTGGAAGATGAGGACGAGCTGGGAATGGTGTTGGCCGAGGTGGTCTTGCCCTCCTCTTTGGCCTTCTTCCCTTGTGTCGCTCTGGTTCCTATCTTCAATTGAGAGTATGATATGAATCTCTCCCCTTGAGGTTAGATGCCGATACCTTTTTGCTTAGTTTTTTTTTACGGAAGTTTCTACCTTGGTTCGCTTCAAGATCTCCCCTTGCTGTCGTGTGGCGAGGTACCGTAACGTGGACGGGACGTCTCTCCTGTTGTGACAGTCAGGGAAGCCTCCGTAGATTTCTGACATTCCTTCCGCTTATCCCTCTCCTGGGAGTCTGTCAGGATCTCGATCGGCGGGCCACCGGTCTTGGGATCCGTGCTCTCTGGTAGGGTATTTTCTCTGGTTGTACGGTAGATCGGCGAAGGGTATGGCGCCTTGATTGCGGCATGGTTAGTGGCGTACGGCCCTCGGGAGCATCGCCACTGTCCTTGGAGGAGAGGTAGGGCTCCCTTGGCGGCCAGCGTATTGACTTGAACAGGGGGCCGAGCTGGAGAGGCAGGGCCTGTCTGCGGTAGACTCGCCTGGGTGCTGCTCGGCAGAACGGAGGCAGACCGAGCTTAGTCACGGAGGGGCACCTCGTAGCGGAGGAGGGTGAGCTCGACTCCTGACCACGGGCCCGACCTCAGACGAGCTCGGTGCCGGGGTGCCACCCAGCCCAGGGGACCTGAGCTCGGAGGGGCGCCTCGTGGCGGAGGAGGCTGAGCTCGACTCCTAACCACGGGGCCCGATCTCGAGGGGTTCGCCTTATGTGGGAACTCAGACTCGGCTCCGGTCTAAGTGTTCCGGGCTTGCGGGAACGGACCTGGCGGAGGACGGAGCTTGTCTTCGGCGAGCAAAGGTATTGCTTCAGGGGAGCTCAACTCGGCAAAGGTGCTCATGTTGAAAGCTTGTCGTGGCATCTGATGGGGACTCCACGTCCGTTGCTTCGTGCCATGTCAGCGTTCTGGCCATATCATTTGCCTCCCACACCCGAGGCCCATTGACGCACGGTGCTTGGGACGAAGGGCATAATTATGGTGCTGACGTGGAAAGGCGAAGAAATCGGGTGCAATAATGACTAAAATCGGCGGTGCCTTGCTCTGCGATCCTACGAGCTTGCGGGAGGATGCCACGTGGCCATGCAGGAGGGGGGCCATCGAGGCAGGCACGGAAGTCGGAGCGACCACGATCGGATGGGCACCCGGGCCCAATGGATGGTCGACACGTGGCGGGCGCCTTCTAGGGGGCCGCAAAGGTACGGTTGGGTGTAGGCAGCTTGGGAAGGAGGGGTAAGTTTCTTCGAAGCTTACCCTCATTCGAACTTTGCATGCCCAAAATTCCGCAAGAGTATTCTCCCTTCTCTTCCTCCCTTCCGGCCGCCGGTGACTCCCTAGGGTTCTTGCAGGTTAGCCTCCTCTTCTCGTCTCGTAGGAGCCACTTTAGGGTCCCTCTTGTCCTTTTTCTTCTTCCTTCTTGTCTCTTTTCTCCATGGATCGCTTTGGTCCAGAGTTTCATCCTTCTGCCAAGTCGAAGCCGAACCCTCCCGGCCGAGGACTCCCTCCTCCTCCGATGAGGAGATGGAGGTGGCGAGGTTTGAGTTTAGTAGGCGGCCCGCCAAGGGCCCGGTGATCATTTGGGAACCCGGGTCTTTCCCTCCTGTTCCTCGAGTCCTTTCTGAGCCTGAGCCTTCTCGGTCGACAGGTCTCGAAGGGATTGCTTCAGCGATCATCGCTGAGGACCTGGTGTCCATCCGGGAAGCTTATGGCATCCCCGAGTCCATCCGGCTCTCCGTTCCTCGTCCCGGGGAGTGGGTTACCTACAGTGGCCCTCGGCGGATCACCTTCTATGAGGAGACCTTTGCCGGGGGTCTCCGTTTCCCTGTACATCCTTTCTTCCTTTCCTTCTTGGCCAACTACCGGCTTGTTCCTGCCCAGTTGGTCTCCAACGCCATAAAAACGGAATTTTGTTTTATCGTTCTGTGCCACTTCCATGGGATTGTTGCCCGTTTTTCCCTGTTCAGGGCCTTCTTCACCCTGAAACGCCATCCCACCGAGGACGGGTGGTGGTCCCTCTCTTCCCGCTCTCAGGGCATCAGGTTTGCACACCCCTCTTCCATCAAAGGATGGAAGAGTAGATTCTTCTTTGCCTCCGTAGAGGGGATCGACTGGGTTTGGAGTGACCCGGATCGATCTCCGAATAGGAATTCTTCTGTCGAAGCTGCCGACCTCGACCTATATGACCTGCTCAAGTCGGCTGAGATCCCTCTGATCGAGGTCTTGCTGTCAAAGTAGAACCTTCGTGAGGCCGGGGTCAGCTCGGCGCAGGAGTCGGGTGAGTTTGACTTGGCCACTTCCTCATCATTTCTTATTCATTTTTTCTTCTTTTTCTTTTTTTTTTTTGCTGCTGCTGGCATAACCACATTCCATTTGGTGCAGAAATGAAATTTTCGATGGACGAGCTGCTCTCGTTCTCGAAGGAGCGGGAGCAGACCACCGAGGCCGCCGAGCCGACACCGAAGAGAGCCCGAACTGATGACGGGGCAAGGCCGGTGCAGGCTGGGGCGGACGTGCCGGTGCAGGCGGAGACGAATGCGCCGGTATAGGAGCGCAGGCAGAAGAGGGCGACCGAACTCATCTTGGTGCCTCCCATAGCGGCGTCTGAGCCCGAGGTGGTTGTCCGCGCGAGGTTAGCCACCGCTGCTGCCAGGTTGGCGCCCTCCACCTCGGAGGTGGCCAGCATGGAGGAGGACGGTGAGGCGCAAGAAGTCAGGCCGGCACCCTAAGCCCTATCCGATGAGGTGCCGATCTCTCAGTTGGCGCCGAGGGAGCCTTCCGCCGCCGAAGGAGATGAGTCAGTGGGAACACGAGAGAGGGACTATCGCCGAGTCCCCTTCTGGCTAGGCCCGAACATGTCCTTGATGAAGGACGCTAGCCTAGCGGAGCGCATGATGGACTTCTCGGTCCAGTCATGCAACAGGCGCGAGGGGAGCGGGCGACTCCTTGGTGACGTCATCACGGCGTCGTTCGCCCAGCTATATGCTGTAAGTAACTTCTCCCCACCTCGATATCTTTTTGCCTTCTTTTATTGCTAATCCTGGATCTTCTCACTGCAGCAAGGATGGGAGCAGATCCTCATAAGGGATTACTGCCGCAACTGGGCAAGGAGGGACAGGAAGCAAGAAGCCGAGCTCGCGTCCCTCAAAGCTGAAGTAGGCCGCAAGGATGCAGAGGTTCAGGAGGCCAGCCAGAAGGTGAAGAGCCTCCAGGCCGAAGCTGCTGAAGCGACCAGAACAAGGAAGGATGAGCTCGAGTCCAAGCGGGCCCGGCTGAAGGAGCTCTGGGCCGAGTCGGAGGCGGCTAGAGAGAGGGCCACCTCCGCTGAGAAGAAGGTGGCTACAGCCGAGAAGAGAGCTGCCGATGCAGAGGAGAAGGCCGCTCTTTCCCACCGCTCCACTGAAGCTGCCGAGAAGGCGCTGGCGACGGCCGTCCGTTTGTCCGAGCATCTGAAGGCGGAGCTGGAAGAGGTCCAGCATCGAGCCAAGGCTGCGAAGAAGGTAGCTGATGATGCTGTGGCTGCCTTCAAGGCGATCCCGGAGTACTCATGGACATCCAGGAAGCGGCAACGGACTCCTTCGCCAAGGGGTTCGCGTACTGCCGGTCCCATCTGCGGGGAGTTCTGTCCGAGGAGCAGCTGGCCGCGCTTCGAGTCCGGGGAAGAAGGCTTCCTCCGTAACGATGACAGTGGCGGCAAGGCAGGGAGCTGCTCCAACTGAGACTCGGGCTTCAGCGACCTCGGAGGTGCCTGGCCTCGGGGAACCAGCACAGATGGCGGCGAGGGCGGCACCTGCGCCGCGGGGAGGCAGCCGGTCCAACCCCAGTGGCCTCAACGACTGAACCTGCTCCTCCTGCGGAGGTGGAGGAGGGAGAGGTTCCAATAGTGCACCGCTCGGGGAAGGAGCCGGCCCTTTAGGATAGGATTTTTCTTCCTTTTTATACTTGTATTTTCTTTCATTTCTTGACTGGGTCACCCGGCCTGTCGGGGTCCAGAAGATAATGTAATGGTTCTTCCAACAATGAATTGCGTCTTTGTGATCATGGTGTCTCCATTGTCTACAATGTGGAATGTCTCCTCTTTCCCTTCTTCTCCCTTTCTTTGCTACTTCTTTCTTTTCGGTGCAGGGAGGTCTGGGATGGGAGTCATGAACTTCGACCGGCACTGACCCGGTGTTGAGCTTGAGGTCATGTCGGTGAAGGATGTTGATCTTGGACTCAGCTGCTTAGGGACATGATCCAGCGATCGCCGTCTCGGAGCTGGGCTCGGAGGCGTCGAAGGCTGAGATCCTTGGTACTGGAAGTTTGAGTCTTGAACCTTAGTGTCACGGAGCCAGTCTCAAGGACATTGATGCTTGAGAATTGAAGCGCTAGAAATCTGAGTTCCAGGCCTTGGCATCCTGGAGTTGGGCTCGAAGGCACTAAGTGTCTGGGGGTTTCCTAGGTCCTTTGCCGGGGAGCGGGCTCGCCGATGCTGGAGGGTCATCCAGTCTTTGAGGCCGGGGAGCTAAGCTCGCCGGTGCCTGGGGGCTTCCCAGGTCTTTGTGCCAGAGCCCTCTTCTCTGGGCTTTGATGCCGGGGAGCTGGCTCGCCGGTGCCTACGGGCTTCCCAGGTCTTTGTGCCAGAGCCCTCTTCTCTGGGCTTTGATGCCGGGGAGCTAGGCTCGCCGGTGCCTGGAGGCTTCCCAGGTCTTTGGTTAGCAACGATGCTGTCCAGCCCAGGGGACCGAAGCTCGGAGGGGCGCCTCGCGATGGAGGAGGCTGAGCTCGACTCCTGACCACGGGGCCCGATCTCGAGGGGTCCGCCTTGGGTGGAAGCTCGTGCTTGGCTCCGGCCTAGGCATCCCGGGCTGCGGGAGCGGACCTGGTGGAGGACGGGGCCTGGCTGGCTGTCATCATGAGGCGGGCCTGGACACGTTGATGATGACGAGTTGTGTGGTTCCAAAGCACCCTTGGCCGGAGGTCTGAGCTCCGGTCTTGCACTGGCATCCTGGAGCTAGGCTCGAAGATGATGGGAGCTTGAGATGATGCCTGGGAGTTGGGCTCGTAGGCGCGTTGGTTGAGAGAATTCCTTGGTCGGAGATCTGAGCTCCGGTCTTGAGCAGACGTCCTGGAGCTGGGCTCGGGGATGGTGATGTTGGAGAGCCGCGAGGCTTGGAGGTGCCTTGGCCAGAGATCTAAGCTCCGATCTTGAGCAGACATCCTGGAGCTGGGCTCGGGGCGGTGATGTTGGAGAGCCGCGAGGCTCGGAGGTGCCCTTGGCCGGAGATCTGAGCTCCGTCTTGAGTAGATGTCCTGGAGCTGGGCTCGAAGACGTTGTGAACTTGAGATGGTGCTTGGAGTTGGGCTCGTAGGCGCAGCGATTGAGAGAATTTCCTTGGCCGGAGATCTGAGCTCCGGTCTTGGGCTGGCATCCTGGGCTGGGCTCGCCAGTGCGGAGGTTGTGTCCGGTCTTTTGATGCCGGAGAGCTAGGCTTGCCGGTGCCGGAGGTCGTCCGGTCTTTTGATGCCGGGGAGCTGGGCTCGTCGGTACCGGAGGTCGTCCGATCTTTTGATGCCGGTGAGCTGGGCTCGCTGGTGCTGGAGGTCGTTCGGTCTTCTGCTGCGGTGAGCTGGGCTCGCTAGTGCCGGAGGTCGTCCGGTATTTTGATGCCGGTGAGCTAGGCTCGCGGTGCCGGAGGTCGTCCGGTCTTTTGATGCTGAGAGCTGGGCTCGCGGTGCAGAGGTCGTCCGGTCTTTTGATGCCAGTGAGCTGGGGCTCGTCGGTGTGCGAAGGTCGTCCGGTCTTCTGCTGTCAGGGAGAGGGCTCGTCGGTGCCGGAGATTATCCGGTCTTTTGATGCCGGTAAGCTGGGCTCGCCGGGTGCCGGAGGTAGGTCCGATCTTTTGATGTCGGTGAGCCTCCGGTCTTTTGATGCCGGTGAGCTGGGCTCACGGTGCGGATGTCGTCCGGTCTTTTGATGCCGGGAAGCTAGGCTCGCTGGTGCCGGAGGTCATCCGATCTTCGATGCCGGTGAGCTAGGCTCGCCAATGCAAGAGGTCGTCCGGTCTTTTGATGCCAGAGAGCTGGGCTCGCCGGTGCCGGAGGTCGTCCAGTCTTTCGATGCCAGAGAGCTGGGCTCGCTGGTGCGGAGGTCGTCCAATTCTGCTGCCAGGGAGCTGGGCTCGCCAGTGCCGGAGGTCATCCGGTCTTTGATGCCAGTGAGCTGGGCTCGCCGATATCGGAGGTCGTCCGGTCTTTGATGCCGGGGAGCTAGGCTCGCCGGTGCCGGAGGTCGTCTGGTCTTTTGATTCTGCAAGGCAGATAAACCGTTGCACAGGAAAAGGACTTTATTGCAAATGGAGGGAGAACTTACATGTTGGTAGTAACTCCCTGGATCACAAGTGTTCCATGTCCAGGGGGGTCTAGTTCCATCCAGGTCCTCGAGATAGTGGGCTCTCTGCAGGAGGGCCTCGGCCACTTTATAGGGGCCTTCCTCATTCGGCGGGGGTTTAACTGCGCTCTGGGTTGAGACGCCTCAGCTTAGCACAACACCAGGTTGCCGGGTCGGAAGATCTTCAACCTCACCGGGCGCTATGATGTCGGGCGACCCGTTACCGGTACGCTGCCATTCAAGGCCAGGCTTTGACCCTCGTTTCTTCTAGGAGGTCCCGGTTGAGGGGGTGCAACGAGCTCAAATGGGATCACTGTCTCCATGCCGAAGACGAGGTTGAATGGCGCTTTGCCCGTGGCGCGTCTGGGCACTGTGTGGCAAGTTCACAGGACGCTCAGGAGCTTTTCCGCTCCTTGCCCCCCCAGGCCTTTCGGAGGCGCACCCAGTCCCCCAGTGTATATCCCCACCGACTTCTCAGTAGGGCGATTGTCGACCGCTGGGACTGGTGGAGGGGCAACGAGTGCCTGGGATTCCAACTGGGATCTACCCCCCACATACCTTCCGAGATAGCCTCTCTTGATGAGCTCCTCAATCTCCCACTTGAGGTCGCGGCATTCCTCGGTATCGTGATCATGGTCGTGATGGAAGCGACAGCACTTTGACTGTCACGGGTGGCAGACGGCTTCAATGGCAGTGGGCATCGCAAATAGGTCTCGCCCTCGACCTCCATGAGGATCTTCGTCCTCGGGGCGAGGAGAGGGGTATAGGCCTCCGCAGGAACAGGAGTCCCCCTCGGTCTTGGACGGTCCCTTCGGGAGCTTTGAGCTTGGGGCGTTGGCTTCTGCGCCCTGGCCCCTCGGCAGGTGCGGGCCTCTTCGGTGGCCTCCGTCTAGCTCCCCCGGGTACGATCCGCCTCCTCGGCACAGATGTACTTCTGAGCACGGATGAGGAGCTCGGAGTAAGACTTCGGAGGCTTTTGTCGAGCGAGTACGTCAAGCGGGAAGTCTTGAGCCCTCACTTCAAAGCCAGTTATGGCGACTGGCTCCTCCAAACAGTAGATCTCCAGGGTGACAGCCTTGAAACGAGCCACGTAACTCTGCAACGGCTCTGATCCTGTTGCCTGATGGAAAAAGAGGCTGTCCGCCTCACATGGCATCTCTTTCGGCAAGCGTCGAAATGAGCCACGACTTCTGCCCTAACTGGGCGAAGGAGTTGATGCTCTCCGGTTCGAGGCGGGGAGAACCATGCTCGAGCTGCCTTCCGGAGAGTGGCGGGGAAGGCGATGCACAGCAAAGCGTCGGTGGCTCACTGGACCTCACGAGGGCCCGATAGCTTTCCAGGTGGTCTAGGGGGTCTAGGTCCCGTCGTAAGGTCCACCTGCGGCATCCGGAACGGTGCAGGATCGGCTCCGCTTGGATTTCTTGGAGAATGGGGGATGGGAGTCGTAGCCGGCTGGCTCATAGCAGAGCCGGCATGCTGGTGAACCGGCGATCGAAACTCGCCAGTGCATTCATGCTCCTCCAGGCGCCTACCCGTCGTGCGCCTGGCGGCTTTATCAGGAAAGCCCTCCATCGAAGGAGACGGAGAAGGTGACATGGATGCGCGGCACCCGTGGTGGGGGGTCTTACTTTTCCTGCCTCGGTGGGTCTGGGCACCTCCCACCCGAGGTTTCGTGAGCGCGGCTCTCTCCGTCAGCAGAGCCGGCTCGTTGTCTTTCGTCGGAGCTTGATGGCTGCCTCGGTTTGTCAGTGGTGGCCGCTGGCTGCGATGACCTCCTCGGGAAGAGCGCAGGCTATCGCGGGGAGTTGTGGCATGGGCTACCTGGGTCCTGACCGCTGGTGGGTAGCCACGGACCGGTGCTGGTGCTGAAGCTAGCGCACTGCCATGGCAAGAACTTGCATCTGTTGGGGCGAGTGCGGCCAGCTGGGCCTCTAGTGGAGGCGAGATAACTAGGGCAGGCACTTCCATCTCCAGTCCATGCAGGTTCCCGTGGGAAGGGGACGTTCTCCGCACGGTGAGAGAAGCTCCCTTGCCTAGGTGGTCACCATCCTCCCTGCAGTCCGACTAGGCGGGGCTTGGAAGATCGAGTGTCGTTCTGCCCCTCCTTCTTGGCACGCCAATCTGTTGCCGCCCGGATCGTGTGGCCCGTAGTGCTGATGGGATCGGGTGGGTCACGTCCGCACGCCTGGTAACGCCTCCGGTGCCTCGGGACCTGCAGGAAGCAACGTCAGTGATCCGGACGGGGAATTCCGGTGGGGCACTCCGACAGTCAAGTCAGTGGCGATATAGGGGAACAGGTCCTCCTGGTCGAGCCCCTCTGGATGAGCTCCACGCTAGGAGGAGTGAATATAGTATGAGAGGAAGATGAGGACGAGCTGGGAATGGTGTTGGCCGAGGTGGTCTTGCCCTCCTCTTTGGCCTTCTTCCCTTGTGTCGCTCTGGTTCCTCTCTTCAATTGAGAGTATGATATGAATCTCTCCCCTTGAGGTTAGATGCCGATACCTTTTTGCTTAGTTTTTTTTGGCGGGAGTTTCTACCTTGGTTTGCTTCGGGATCTCCCCCTGCTGTCGTGTGTGGCGAGGTACCGTGACGTGGACGGGACGTCTCTCCTGTTGTGACAGTCGGGGAAGCCTCGGTAAATTTCTAACATTCCTTCCGCTTATCCCTCTCCTGGGAGTCTGTCAGGGTCTCGATCGACGGGCCACCAGTCTTGGGATCCGTGCTCTCCGGTAGGGTCTTTTCTTCGATTGTATAGCAGATCGACGGAGGGTATGGCACCTTGATTTTGGTATTGTTGGTGGTGTACGGCCCTCGGGAGCATCGCCACTGTCCTTGGAGGAGAGGCAGGGCTCCCTTAGCGACCGGCATATTGGCTTGAATAGGGGCCGAGCTGGAGAGGCAGGCCTGTCTGCGGTAGACTCGCCTGGGTGCTGCTCGACAGAACGGAGGTGGACCGAGCTCGGTCGCGGAGGGGCACCTCGTTGCGGAGGAGGCTGAGCTCGAGTCCTGACCATGGGGCCCGACCTCAGATGAGCTCGGTGCCGGGGTGCCACCCAGCCCAGGGGACCTGAGCTCGTCGGGGCGCCTCGTGGCGGAGAAGGCTGAGCTTGACTCCTAACCACGGAGCCCGATCTCGGGGGTCCGCCTTAGGTGGAACTCGGACTCGGCTCCGGCCTAGGTGTTCCGGACTTGCGGGAACGAACCTAGTAGAGGACGGAGCTTGCCTTCGGCGAGCAGAGATGTTGCTTCAGGGAGCTTAGCTCGGCAAAGGCGCTCATGTTGAAAGCTTATCGTGGCGTCTGATGGGGACTCCATGTCCGCTGCTTCATGCCACGTTAGCGTTCTAGTCACATCAATTCTCATCTAGAATATCAGAGGGTAGGGAAGCCCTCATTTCGGTCAACCTTTGGAAATTGGCTTAGCAACATGGTCTAGATATTTGTCTTGATTAAGACTTGGCTATTTGGAGTGAGTCTTGCCTGTGCTAGGTGGTGGATTTTGAGGGCATGTAGTTCTTATGTAGTGGATCTCATGGCCTATCTAGGGGTATTTTCGTATTGTGGCGACAAGGTTCGATCAGGGTAGATGCTTTTCGTGGATGTTAGCAGTAGGTGACTTTGATAGTTTCAAAGCAAACTGGGGTCCTTGGCTTCTAAAAAATATTTATGCTAGTATGGAGTACAAGAAGTGGAGGGTGCTATAGTTTGAGGTGTCTAGGATAGTTTCTCAGGATCCGCCTTCTCTCATCACCGAGGATTTTAACTGCATTGCAGGGTCACAAGAGGAGAGAGACAGCAGACAATTTGTTGGTAGCATTGAGTCCAAAGAATTCAGAAAATTCATTAACAATCCAAGCTTGATAGATCTTGGTTACTATGGCTCTAGATTCACTTGGTATAATAATCGTCAAGGGATGACTAGGTTTGAGAGAAGATTGATTGGGCTATTAGGATTGCAAACTGGATTCAACAATTTCTTGCTCACTAGGTTCGTTATCTTTTGAGAATCGCTTCTGACCACTACCTTATCCTCATCACCATGGATGGCCCTAGCATGACAAGAGGGCTGTTTAGATTTTAAAAATTATGGACCTTCTATCCTAGAGCTTGGGAGCTGATCAATGAATATGAAGGTTGCATGTCCATAGGGATGCGAGGCATTATGTGACTAAGCAATTGAAGTTAGCTAGATGTAGACTCCTTCAGTGAACTGCATTGAAGTTGGTGATATTTTTAGGCAAATCGAAGGGGTAGAAATGGATATTGCATAGTTATAGATGAGAGAGGATCAAGAGAGGGGCCTCTAGGAACCGAACTTAAGGGAGCTCTATCTTAAGCTCTCCTTATATCATTCCTTATTGAGGCAATAGAAAGTTTTGTGGAGGCAGAAATGAGGGTTCCGTGAATCAGGGAGGATAATCGAATATTAAGTTCTTCCATCAGGCTATTTTGATTCGGAGATCTATCAACTACATCAAGCAACTAAGGGATAGCAATGACAACCTAGTGGATGGAGCCCAAGAGATCATGGAGCAAAAGATCATGGAGCAATTATTCTAGTTTTTTAGATCTCGATGGATCAAGCATTTAGGCGAGGACTCTCCTGTACAAGGAGCCCAAGCCGTGCATATGGTAATGAGGCTCCATCCCGATTGGTGTTAGCTGAGGACGTCTATGGGGCTCTATTTGCTCTCGGGGTGAACAAGGCTCCAAGACCATATGGGTTTTCCTCCTTTTTTCTAACATCAGTACTAGTCCATTGTTGGTAGGGAGGTGGTGGAGGTGGTGCAATTGATTTTTAGTTCTAAAGGCATTTGGGAGAAGTGGAAGAAGACTTTCATCACTTTAATTTCCAATGCCATGATGTGATTATTCCTAGGTACTATCGACTAGTTAGCCTTTACACCACTCTCTATAAGGTATGTGCCAGGGTCTTGCCGGTCGGCTTAAGCTGATTGTTCTTCACCTGATCTATCTAAAGCAGGGCTTTTATAAATTGCCATAGCACCACTGACAATGCCCTTCTTACTTAAAAGTTCATGCATAATTTATAATATGCTCCCTCTTGGTGGAGCCTTATGATGATACAGTTGGACATGGATTGAGCATATGATAGGATGAGTGGAAGGTTTCTTTGGCAGACGCTCTAGGATTATGGTTTCAGGTTATCAGTGGATCAAATGGATTATAGAATGTGTTGCCGCCTAGAACGTCGTGGCCTGTAGCTCTTGCGTGGCCTAGGTGAGTGGGCTACGTGCTAGCGTCACTTGGCTCGTTGGTCGGAGACGGTCAAGGGGAACATAGTTGTAGTTGGGAGGAAAGGGGCTTGGTACTGTAGTAGCCCTCCTGTGGGCCTCTCCGATGAGGAATAATCTTCCTCCTTGTTGTCCCTCCGTCGGGCGATACCTGCAAAACGGGGAGACCTGCGCCGGGGATTCCGGCAAAGGCACTCCGACGATCAAGTCGGCGGGACGATCGAAGGAAATAAGAGACCTCTAAGGCGGAGAGCTTGGGGGACTCTCCACTACTAGAGGGTGATAGACAATGCCAGAGTGAAGAGAGTGTGTTGTCTCTTACTTACCTCCTCCCCTCCTTACCTCTTCCCCTGCTCTTACATAGACGAGCGGCTCTTGGTGTTCAGAGGGGCACGTTCTTCTTGGTATAGGCCTGTGAAGCCTCTACAGGATGGGTTAGGTTAGGCTAGCCAGCTTCCCCTTTCTTGATGGCTCAGAAGATTGGCAGAGGAGCCCAGCGCCTCAGGTGTGGCACTATTCACTAGTTAGTGTAAACGGTAGCTTAGAAAATTTAAATGCAAACCTTTCTTCGCAGGCGGCATATCAGGCGGCGTGTCCAAGACCCACGTGGAGGGGGATCCATGGAAAGAGCACCGAGCCCACGTGGATGGGCCCCTCGGGAAACGTGCCGGGCCCATGCGAGTGAGACCGCTCCGCGTGGTGCTCCCAGTGACCGAGTCCGGGACGCCGCTTCAAGATGCCATGCAGGCACGCGGACCGAGAGAAGGCCCACGCATGCTGACCGAGGCGAAGTGCAAGGCTCTAAGTGCATGGCTGCGAACCCACACGTTGCGGACCCATACGCCATTCCTGGCCGGAACCAGACCGCGAGAGGTGGAGCTGGACCGTGGCATGCTAGGACGCGGAGCGGGTGCGGATAGAACTGGGCGTCACGCGGGCGCGCCGAACCCGGTGCCACAGGGGCGTGCCGAACTGGGCGCGCGAGCACGTGGGCGTACCGAGATGGGCGCCGGACGGAAGCATGCGGGGCCGCCGAGGTGGGCGAAGTCGGAGAAGAGCAGGTCGCGCCCTAGCACGGGCGGAGGCATGCGGGCACGCCGGAGGGAACCGGGCCGACCGTCGTGCCGTGGGCGAGTGCGGAGCCGGACAGGAGCTGGGTGTGCCGCAGGCAGAGGCGGAGCTGACCGGGCATGTCCGTGCCGGGCTAGGCACGGGCAACCGAGCTGGCACGGCCGAACTGGGCACATCCGTGCCGGGCTGGGCAGCTGAGCGGGATAGTGCGGAGCCGAAGAAGCTGGCCTGCTCCCCCGCAGGCGGCTGACCTGGGATGAAGGGTGCCGGGCTCGGGCGTGCCGCGGCCAGGCTCGGGCGTGCCGCGGCCGGCTGGAGCTGGACGCGGATGGAGCGAGGCGCGCTGCCCTAGGCGAGGTCAGGCCGAGCTGGACCCGGAGCACGGCGTCGCCGGCTGGAGCACGGCGCCGCCGAGCTGGAGCGCGCGAGGCTGCCTTGACTGTAGGCGTGCCGACCGCTCCCCACACCGGGCGGAACCGGACAGGGGTGAGGCGGAGGCCTCCCGCTGGCGAGCTGGGCGTCGGACGGGGAGCCAGAGCCGGAGCGGGACACGCGGAACCGGAGCGGGGCGCAGGCACCGGAGACCGGGCCGCCATGGGCGGAAGAACACCATGCGGGTGCTTCGCGGGCGGTGCAGGTGCGGACCGAACCGGGGTCCTAAGGGCGCGCCGAGGTGCGCCGAGCCGGAGGGGGTTTCGCTTGTCAGAGAACCACCGGAGGGGCCGGAGCCACGCAGGACTGCCGACCTGTCACGGGGGAGCGCCATGCGGGCGAGATCGGGCGGAGCCTTGCTGCAGTCGCACGCCATGCGGAGCTGGAGAGACCGGACGTGCCGAGGTGGGTCCAAGGTTGCCGGGGTGAAGCAGGAGCAGCCTTGGGCGGAGGCGAGCCAGGGCGTCGGCGAGGTGCTGCTGGGGTGCCACTCGGGCCGAGCCGGATCTGCTGCCGGGCTGGAGCAGGAGGGCAGAGTTGGCGGAGGCAGACTTGGAGCGCGGCGTCGCCGAGGGGAGCCGGTTCAACGTGGGGGCGGAGGCAAAGCACGGCCATGCCGAGCTGGGGGCCGAACTGAGAGGTGCCGCGGCGTGCCGCGCCGGGGTGCCCGCGCCGGGTCCGGAGGCGCCGATCCTGTCGCGCCGGAGAAGCCGGAGGCACCGGGCGCGCTGGGGGGTGCCGTGTCGGGCTCGGACGAGCTGGGGGACACCTCACCGGGCTCGGAGGCACCGAGGGGGACCGCGCCGCGCCGGTCATGGCGGCGTCGGGCAGCGCTCGGGCGGTGCATGGCCAGAGCTGAAGCCCGGGGCAGTGCAGAGCCGGGCTAGCACGGGCTCGCGCCCTCCTCGCACGCGGACCGAGGTGTGGGGGGGGTGGGCCAGGACGTGCCTGCGGGCGGAGGCCTGGGCATGCATGGGAGAGCTTGCCCGTGCAATCTTGCATGGACGTGCGTCGACGTGCTCGGCTGCGGCGAGCGAAGCCAGGGAACCTTTCGCCCTGTAGGCAGAGCTGGGGAGGGCAGAAGTACCCACGCGGAGCCGACCCGTGGCGCGGGGGCGCCAGACCGAGGGGGTCCCACCGGGCTGAGCCGGGGAGGCCGTGGGCTTGAGATGATCTGGGCGCCGTGGGCTTGCCAAGGTTGGATTTCTCATGGCCGAAGTGAGGCCGAGGTACTGAGATTCCCCGCCGAGCTGGGGCCGAGGTGGAGAAGTACCTGGCCGAGGTGGTGGAGTGTATGGCCGAGCTGGGGCCGAGGTGGAGAAGTACCTGGCTGAGGTGGTGGAGTGTATGGCCGAGCTGGGGCCGAGGTGGAGAAGTACGTTGCCGCGCCCGCCTCCAAGGAGGACGCGTGTCAGGGCCGAATGGATCTTGCTTACTACTGTAACAGAATGTATCGAAACCCCAAGCTTTGCCATTTTGATCAATGGTACCTCGATGAATTTTTCCAGTCGACGGTTGGGCTACGCCAAGATTGTCCTCTCTCCCTTATTATTCATTTTGTGTGTTGATGCATTGTCTCGAGCATTGAGGGTAGCTATGTAGGAGTCAAAGTTGGATATGATTCATAATGCTTGGATTTCTAGTCTGTCACTATCTAAATAGCCTACTTTATTAGTAGTGATCTAGATAGCCATTTTCGTGTCAGTAACTTGATCATCGTTGATGGCAAGGGCTAGAGACCTCTCGATATCATCCGCCTCTTTGGTGGCCACTTGCTGATCGGATCCTTGCTATTCCTATTCCGGTCCATCATAGTTAGGACATAAGGATGTGGAGGTGCTCTTGCCATTCTAAAGTCCCCATGAGAGATCTAATTGAAATGTACAGGTTCGTGCCGGATAAGATGGAAGCTACCTAGATTTGGAGGGTGTCTGTCCACTCCAGGATGAGGCTGTTCATCTAGAAGGTGGCCTGGAATCAGCTTTCGACATGTAGTCTTCTTAAGGGTAGAGGTATGGAGATTTCCATTCCCTACCCAGTTTGTGGCTTGGAGGACGAGAAGGCGGAGCATGTTATTTGAGCTACCCAAGGCTAAGGTTGATATGGAGGTGTATAATTGTCATCCATAAAAGATGAGTAGCAATTCTTGGCAGGAGGCTTTCCTGGATAGAATCCATCAGAGTAGTATAGAAGGAAGAACTGGCACTTAGGGGGCCAACCTGGCTTACATCGCGTACCAGAGTTGGCTCTCTATGAATAGACTAATCTTTGATGCTAACTTATACATCATGTACTGAAGAGAGTCCTTTTTCCGATTACAGAGTATACCCATTTCAATACTACTGATCGGCCTCCTAGCCCCACCTCTCAAACTCCCTTGCTGCTCCAGCAGCGACCCGCAGAATAGTTTGTCTCTTAGAAGCCCCCTCCATCAGGGTTTGTCAAAATCAAATTTGATAACAATGTCAGATGAGCTAAGAGAAGTGCTAAGAGAAGTGCTGGGTTTGTGATCCAGGAACCTGATGCCAGGCTTTTGGCAATAAGCAAATCGTATCTTATTGAGATGTCTATCTCAGGTGCTAAGCTTCAGACTACCTGGACGGGTATCCTCTGTGCTTGGCAGGATCTAGGAGCTTAGAAAATCTTCATTGAGGATGACTTTATGATTGTGATTTATAAGATTCAGGGACTTTGCATCAGCTTATCGCTAACCCTCTGCTCCATGATATCTGGTCTATGCTCCGTCTTGCAGCTACGGTATCCATCCAGCATGTTTACCAGAGATGAATAGCAGGATTGATTGGATTGCATTTTTTGTTACTCAATACTTATATGAATGATCTTGAAAGTTTAGTGATCCATGTTTGCTGCGCTTGCTGGATATTTTGTACCATAATATTATAGGTTTGACTCATATTAAAAAAATATGGTTGTTCATGTATACTAAAAAAAATAAAAAAATAAAAAAAATAAGAAGAACCTGGATCTATTATTAAAATCTGGTTAAGAAACTGAATTCGATGGGGATTACTGATGATCAAGTCCAAACCCATTTGTATCCGTGATAAAAAAAACTTCGAATCAAATATAATGAGTAACTAAGGACCATTATGACAGTACTATAAAATTTGACGGGGATCCACGGTTGTAACGGGATATCATGGAACCCTTCACCGAAACAAAACCTGCCCCTCTCCTGTACCGTCATCTGTAACGGCCGTTATTCCATAACACCCCGTGACAGTTCTGTCACCTTGCACGAGAGCCACGGTCATATTACGCATCATGAGATGCAGTCATGCATGTCTCTTCCTCCATGTACTCCATCCCCACTCACACCCACTCCCTCTCGTTCTCTACTGTTTCTCTTTCCCTCTGATTCTCTGGCCACAAAGCCAGCACTAGCCTGATGCTTATTCTCTAACATCACCCCATCCCATCGCCTTTTATCCGCTCCCCTCCCTCTCTTGCAAGAAGATAGTACTACGAGAACAAAAGAAATAAGCGAGGGATAGAGATGAAGCCGTACCTTGCTCTATTCGTCTTCATCCTCCTCTCTTCTCTCTCTCTCTTCTTCGCTTCCAGTGATGGCGATTTCGATGCCCTGCTGAAGCTCAAAGATGGGCTGATAGGCCCCGCCGGCAATGGCCTCCACGACTGGGACGCCTCCGCCTCGACCCATTGCTCCTTCTCCGGCATCACATGTGACGCGGATGACCGCGTCGTCGCCCTCGACATCTCTTACGTCCGATTCCACCACGCTCTGCCGCCGGAGATCGGCCGCTTCGACCGGCTTGTCAACCTCACCATCGCCTGCGACTCCTTCACCGACCGCCTCCCGGTGGAGATCGCCGACCTCCCCGCCCTCCGCTTTCTCAACATGTCCAACAACAACTTCACCGGCCCGTTCCCTGACGTCGACGGCGGGTTTCCTGCGCTGGAGGTCCTCGACGCATATAACAACAACTTCTCTGGCCCGCTCCCACGCGCCCTCGCCAAGCTCCCCCGCCTCCGCTACCTCCACCTTGGCGGGAACTTGTTCTCCGGAGAGATCCCTGAGTCCTACGGTGGCATCGAGAGCCTCGAATACCTGGGCCTCAATGGGGACAGCCTCTCCGGCCGGGTCCCGGTGAGCTTGAGCCGGCTGACGAATCTACGTGAGATGTACATCGGCTACTACAGCACGTACGAGGGCGGCATCCCGCCGGAGTTCGGGATGCTGACCTCCTTGGTCCGGCTCGACATGGCTAGCTGCAACATCTCCGGTCCGATTCCGGCGAGCCTCGGCCGGTTGAAGCTCCTTGACACGCTCTTCTTGCAGTTTAATCACCTCGCCGGCACGATTCCGCCCGAGCTCGGCGGGCTCGACCGGCTCCAATCTCTCGATCTCTCGAATAACGAGCTCACCGGAGAGTTGCCGGAGAGCTTCGCAGGTTTGAAGCAGCTCAAGCTCCTCAATATCTTCCGCAACCACCTCCGCGGCCGCATCCCGCTCTTCATTGCCGATCTCCCGAATCTCGAGGTGCTCCAGGTCTGGGAGAATAACTTCACCTTCGAACTCCCAGAAGGGCTCGGTCGGAATGGCCGGCTCACGAAGCTGGACGTAGCCACGAATCGATTTACCGGGACGATCCCTCCCGACCTCTGCGCCGGCGGGCGGCTCGAGCAGCTCGTTTTGATGGAGAATGCGTTCTTCGGACCGATTCCGGAGAAACTCGGCGATTGCAAGTCGCTGGTCCACGTCCGGCTCGCCAAGAACTTCTTGAACGGGGGGTCCCCGCCGGGCTCTTCGATCTCCCCTCTGCCGACATGCTCGAGCTTAGCGACAACTACCTCTCTGGCGAGCTGCCGGCAAGGATGGCCGGGGACAAGCTTGGCATGCTGATCCTCTCCAACAACTGGATCTCCGGTCCGATCCCACCAGCGATCGGGAACCTTCGCGGGCTCCAGACCTTATCTCTGGAGTCAAACCGGATCTCCGGCGAGATCCCGCCCCAGATCGGCAATCTGAAGCAGCTCGCCAAGCTTAACCTTTGCCGCAACAACTTGGTCGGAGAAATCCCTCCGGATCTCGCCCGGTGCGCCGGGACACTCGAGGCCGTCGATCTCAGCGGCAACGGTCTGACCGGCGAGATCCCGGCGGCGATCACCGAGCTCCAGAATCTAAACACACTAAACCTATCCAGAAACCATCTCTCCGGCGAGATCCCGTCGGAGATCCAGTGGATGGTGAGCTTGACCACCCTCGATCTCTCCTACAACAACCTCTCGGGCGAGATTCCGGTCCAGGGCCAGTTCTTGGCGTTCAACGAGACCTCGTTCGATGGCAACCCCGACCTCTGCGGTGGCCCGCTGCACGTGCCGGTCCCATGCGTCTTGTCCCGGGGCCAGGCTTGGGGGGCCCGGGGCCGGGCGGTCCCGGGGGAAGCGGTCCTTCGCGTGTGTCGTGGTGCCGCTGGGGTTATAATGCTGGTGGGCCTGGCGGCGCTCAGGGGTTGGAAGGCGTGGAGAGGAAAAGGCCGGTCCGACGTCTGGAAGATGACGGCGTTCCAGCGGCTCAGCTTCACGGTTGAGGACGTCATGGAGTGCATGAAAGAAGACAACATCATCGGCAAAGGCAGCGCCGGGATCGTTTACCGTGGGATTATGCCGAGGGGCGCGGACGTGGCGATTAAGTGGCTGGTTGGGCGTGGCAGCGGAGAGCACGACCGGGATTCACGGCGGAGATAACAACTTTAGGCCGAATCAGGCATAGAAATATCGTCCGGATGCTGGGGTTCGTGTCGAGCAGGGAGACCAATTTACTGCTGTATGTGTACATGCCGAATGGGAGCTTGGGAGAGATGCTGCATGGAACCAAAGGGGCGCATCTGGGGTGGGAGGCGCGTCGCCGGATTGCGGTGGAGGCGGCGAGAGGGCTGTGCTACCTCCACCACGACTGCTCGCCGCTCATCATCCACCGGGACGTGAAATCAAATAATATATTGCTCGACTCCAACTTCGAAGCGCATGTCGCCGACTTCGGTCTCGCCAAGTTTCTTCCGGACCCTGGCTCGTCTGAGTGCATGTCCTCTGTTGCCGGGTCCTACGGCTACATCGCACCAGGTACACCTTCGCCCTGTTTCTTTCTTCTTGTTTGTTTTTGTTGCTTTGTCTTTAGTCGCAAGTCCTCTGACTTGAAGACAAATGGGCCTTTTGGGTGTGGGGTACACATGGGTCTTATCGAATTTTGTGGATTTAATATAGAATAAGAATTTCTGGCGAGTGGGTACTCGGATGTAGATATCAAGGATGGCATCGATGGGATCGCTTCAGGCTCGAACCGCTCAATGGCTGCATCAATGACCGGTTAGTGGGCGCCGGGTCTGTGTGGACCGTGGACAAAGACCGGGGGACGCCTTTACCATGGTGTGCTCTCGTCGGCCGATGCTGACGTCTGTTTTAGATTTTTGTTATTTTCTTTGAGAATCAGTTTTGTTAGGGTATAGTAGATTACGATATTAATTTGATAATTTTTTAAAATTATTTATTTCAAAAATAATTATAAAAAATATTTTTTATCATGTTTAGTTGATGAAAAAGTTTTTTAAATTGAAAAAAGATTATCATATTTGATTAGAGATAATCTTATATAAAAGAATATGATTAAATTTATAAATATATTTATAAAAATATTTTTTAATACTAAGATAGTATCGTTTTCAACCAAATTTTATATTAATTATAATCACATAATCTTTTTTATGATAGTAGTTATTTTTATTATTTTGTAAAAGTTATTTATTGAGTGAATCTAGAAAGCATTAAAACAAATTTGATAATTACAAATGGACATTACTTGAAAAATTACCAAATACCAACCTTTTATGATATTTGTTTTACTCTCTTTCACTTGTTGTACCAAACATGGTAATCTGATATAGAATTTACTTTTTATGATAGATTATCCTCAGCCAAACGGACTCTGAAGGACATGGGGAGAGTTCTAACCCCCCCTCCTAACCAGTGCCCACACCTTCCCTCTACCTAGGCATCCTTTGTTAGGGATATGATGATTGCTGGTGGCTAATCTAAACTTCTGGAACCCAAGTTGTAGAAAAATATGTGGCAAATTTTGATGGGCCAAAATAACATTTTATATGAAATCTTCGAGTAGCGCCATGTATTTCTTTTGCACCTTGTGTCACTTTTTTTTAACATAAGTTCTATATTTTTTCAAAGCAACTCTCGGCTTTTAGGTTTCATTTAGGGCAAACCCCAATCCAATCCGATCTCTAATTATCTCAACCCAGTCCAACCCAACCCAGTCTCCAATTGGGATTTCTCTATCTAGTCCACCGCAACTACATCTTAAACTAAATTTGGGTGGGGTTAGGTTAGTTGAATTAAGTTAGGTTGTGCCATGTTAATTTGTTCAAATTAGGTTGAATAGAATCTTAAGATAGGGGAAAGATTTGCATTGTTTTGTTGGAATAATATTTGTTGAAGTGAGATCCTATCATTCATAACTCAATAGTGCACTTACATATAATTAACAAAATTAAAAATAAATATATAAATAATTTTATAAAAAGTAAAATCATGGTTTTTATTTATTTATCTGTATATTGGATCAGATTGAGTTAAATTGGATCAGGTCGATCCAATCTTGGAGAAGAACATATTTCTTCAACTCGTTTTACTCGAATATCTCAAAAGCAAAAAAAAAATGATGCAAGAATTGTAAAAGTAGGATTTAAATCTTTCTTTCCTTCGTTGATTAATTCTTCATACTATAAATTGAGGTATACAATGCCTATTTATAATAGTAATGTCTGTCCTTTCACAATTCGAGTCGAATTTTTTTCTAATCCTCTAGACAAATGTCCATCCTAGAATAACTTGGATTAGACTTCTATTCCTAGCTTAAATAGGACTAGGTCCCTAAAAATATGATAAATATAAAAATTATTAAAAAACTAGAATTTTAGAGGAGATAGATATTGATTTCTATATTAATTCTGTCTTCTATTACTTTGCCCAATTCTTCATGGAATAAATAATAACCTCAATTGAAAAGAAAAATTTGGTTTGCCCAATCTATTCGAGGTCAAAATGATAGAATTTTAGTCCAACCAACCCCTATAGGGCTGGCCAAAGTTGTAGATCTCAAAAAGATAATTTCAAAAAAAATATCATCTTAATTGGGCATCGTATAATCAAGTTGTGATCTCCTGAAGTTTGGCATATGATTCGGTTTCCTAATATGATGAATTTGCTTTTAGATTCTATCTAGTTTTGCTTATAGTAGCTAATGTGATTTCAATCGAATTCTCGTAACAGGGAAACTATCCATATCATCTTCCCATATCCGTAGTAATCAAAGTGGTCTACATCGAATTGATGATCCACTTGGATCATAAGTTGAAGATCAAACATGGCCTAACCCTACTTGACACCATGTTGGGATTTTTGAGTCCATGCCAAGTCCAAGTTGTAGAACAAAACATTAACCTAACCCTATCAATTGAGCGGGTTGGGCTGGCAGTGTCAGGTTGAGTCCAACTCAAGCTGCTTCCTGTCAGTTTGCGCTTGAAACAAAAACATGTATAATCCATATTGAGGTAATTACATTAGTGGTACATGGAAGATGTTGATAGGCTTTTTTTTTTTTTTTTGATGAAATTTTCTTTCAAGTTATATCCTTCTTATTCCGAGGCTCTGAACTATAAACCACAACATGCCCGGATCTGGGGACCTCCTTGGACTAGGGTTGCAAAGGATTATAGGGCAATGGCTACGGAAGCATTGGATGCTATCATCTTCTTTCTTTTTATTGCCATATGGTGATAATTAATATGCCACTCACATGGATTTTAACCTTGGACCTCCCTTGAGCACTACAAGCTTTTAGGAGTGGGGTGCTAACCAGCCGAGTTATCAGCTGCTTGGTGCTGTCCTTGCATCTTCTATACCACATCTCTGCAAAATATTTATTTTCTATGATAGACTATCAGCATTTCTTGTTTTGATTTCTAACTATGATAAGGTACCATTATTATGTCTCTGTATGCATAGAAATTTCAAAACTTGATCCAGGTCAATCTTCTGCATTGTTGTTTTGATGCATGTCATTTGTTTTAGCATGATGCCATCAATGCGAGAGGACAGAATGGCTTCCCCGGTAAAGAACAGACGTAGATGTGTGGCATCAATACATAAATTCTGGATATGATTAACTGCTCTCGTAAAACTCTAAATGTTATTAATTTTAACATCCCAAACTTGACCTTATGACAGAGTATGCATACACTCTTAGAGTGGATGAGAAAAGTGATGTCTACAGCTTTGGTGTTGTGCTCCTGGAGCTGAGGACCACCTATCGCTGCAGTGCTCTCCGGGTGGATCGCAGGCTCTCGCTCATGTCCTCTGGATGTAATCATCACTCTGTTCAGGTGGGCGATGCTGTGCGTGGCGGAGAAAAGCGTGGCACGCCCAACCATGAGGGAGGTGGTCTGCATGCTTTCCAATCCAACAGTGTTGACAGCAACCGATCTTCTTGTTGTCTGAAAAAAAAAAAAAAAGTCTAAAAATCTGATTGTCTAATTACTGCTAATAAGCTGTGAGACATTTTGTGTGCTGTATGTAGTCTTGTTTTCAGATTGCTTCCTGTATGCCAGTGTGGTCTTCTAAGGAGTCTGCCTGCTCGACTCAGCTGAATGTCACCTAATTTTTGTGAAAATTGTATTGTGGAATAATGTTGTGATATTTAATGGATGTATACTATCTGTGATTGGAGGACATGCAGTTTTGCTATGATGGTTGTAGGTTTAACAAATGAGACTGTAGAAATTGATTTTAAATTAGCTGCTAAGTGTGAAATGAGTATAGGATGTGTGGAAAAGAAAATTTTTTGGAAAACAAAAATTTTTGATTTCCAAAAATTTTTGATATGCTATTGAATGAATGTGCCATGACCTTTCAGATTATGCTGTTGAAAAAAGTTACACACTACCGGATAATATAAATGTAATGGAGCTCTTGACCCTATGAGCTCCATTAAACCCACAAGCTCAGTAAAATTAGCTGAAAATATACTGGCTGCTGAACTGAAGTCGAAGCGGAACTAGCTTTAAAGATTTCTTTTTTTCTTTTTTTTTTGTATGCAGCAATTTGGCTTCGTTCTTTTTCTTTTTCCTAGAGTTATGCATGCTGCATCTAAGTTTTGGTTGAGTCTCTCTCTTATAAGATTTTGTGTGGTGCTTTCAAGTCTTGGAAAGACTTGGAGATCATGGCAGGGATGCTGGAGACGATCCCTGGAGCTTGGGGGCATGTCCCAAGCTATCCTGAAGGTATTCCAGGATTTTCTGGGATTTTTTCCAGAATTCCTTTTTGAGTCATGTTGGGTCAGGGGTTTGATCTAGGATTATTAATTTTATGTTGGCTTTGAAATGGAGGAGTTTTTTTGAAAGATTGTAACATAACCCAATTGGGTTATAGGGTTGGTCCAGTTTGTTAAATTGGTTAGGAGGTTAGTCAATTGGTTGTTAGTTGGTTGTAACAATTAGGAAGTCCAACCATGTGAGGTATCCTAATCAGTTGGTATTGGTCCAAGACAAGTCCTAACCGTCCATATGATTGAATCCTAACAAGATTCAAGAGTAGTTGCAGTCCAATATCAGACGCCCAATCCAAGAAGGCTTCAACGTCCCCCATGTGCTATAAATGAGAAGATGGGGTGTGCGATTGGAAGGTCCAAGAGGCCGACCCCTTTGGGGTCTCATGGTCATGTGAAGACCGTGGAGAGATCAGCGTGAAGGCCTTGGTCCGTGGGGCTTGGCTCATGGTTCCAAGGTGGAGGCTTCTTGGAGACCACATGTGAGGGAGTCCACGTGGGAGACCATGGTGATGGACTGCAGAGAGGCGCACGTGAGGAGATATCACGTGGAGGACTTGTGCCGTGATGGTGTTTCACGGGGCTTTGGAGAAGGACGCACGTTGAGGTATTGTCCGTGCATGGCGTACGTGGATTCTTGGGGCATGAGGCCTATAACAGAGAAGATGTGCGGGACAGCGAGAAGCTTCTGGGTTTTCAGAAGGGCTGTTGAGTGTTATCTTGTTTTTTGTAACAAGGTTTTTCTCCAAAGAAATAAAGCATCTCTCTTTTTCTCCTACATCTCTTCCCTGGTAATTGTTCCCTTTCCGCCATAACAGTATCAAGTTGGATCCGGGTATTCCGTAGAACGGGTTTGCTCCCCAACAACTGGTATCAGAGCCGATCTTGATAAGGTGACGTGAAGGATGCAGGAAAGAGGACTCGCGGTGGTGGTGCAGATCTCTGGTTCTGAGATCTGGAGGTGAGGGCTCGTTTCCCTCCCTGGAGATATGGAGAAGAACCCGATCTGGAGGTGCAGATCCAGATCTGGGCGATGCACGGAATCGCGCACGGATGTGGCTCAAGGCGTCGGCCGCAGCGAGCGGTGCGGGGCGTCATGGGACGATGCATGGAGCACGCGTCGCAGGGCATGGTCGCAGGTACGGACGCGGCATAGGGCGTCGTCGTAGGACAGCGGTGCAAGGGCGCGCACGGCGGCTCGGGCGAGAAGGTGCAAGGCGCAGTGCATGGTCGCAGGCCCGGAGCAGGGCCGCGGGTGTGGGGGTGCGTGTGCAGAAAGGCGCGGAAGCATCACAGCGGGCTGTTGCGGGCGCGGCGCAGGGAGCCGACTCGCCGGTCGCACGGAGGCACGGGGTGTCGCGGGCGCGGCGCTGCCAGTCGCGGGTGCTGGCTCGGCCGCAGCATCGCGGGAGCAACGCGGGGCACGCGGGAGAGTCGCGGGGCTGGTGTGGGCGCTCGGATGGTGCACGGCCGGTCGCCGGTTTTGGCTTGGCAGCGCGGGCGATCGTCGGTGGCTTGGCACGGCGGCGGGACAGTCGCCGGAGGTGGCGCACAGTGGCCGGTGGCGACGGCAGTGGCCAAGGAGATCTGTGGTCCACGGGTTCGGCTGTGGACCAGCAGCAATGGTAGCCAAAGACCAGGATTTTTGGCGTGAGCCATTGGACCGGTTCACAGGTGGACCGGCGGGGTTAAGTCACGACTCTGAAAATCGTGCTGATGGTTTTTTCGCGATTGCGGGCTCAATTGAACTCCAATTTGAGCCCCGTCTGCGCCATTGGACTTCATTTTTCGAGCTCTTCGTGTTGAGCTAGGCTGGATCCGATGATGGAGTCAGATCGTAGGTATGTGGAGATCGCGGTGCAGTGGCCGTGTGTGCGGGCAGCACATGCAGGTTGGTTCCATTTTCGGCTCTCCCAGGCAGACAGAGGTTCGTGGTGTTGGGAGCAGTGTGGAGATCTACTGATTGTGTAGATCTCGTTGAGGATGATGGATCCTGTGGTGCAGGAGTTCGCGACGGTGGTGCAGAGCTGCAGGTTCTGTGCTGTGGAGCATTGACAGGTCTGGTGATCTGTGGTTCAGCATAGGTGGAGTGACACATACCAGAGATCTTCAGAGTAGCATGAGTGGTAGCTCCATCAGTAGTGGATCGGGCTTTTGGTCACTGTGGAGGAGAGCGATCGGTAGTACTCAGCTACCTTGATCGTGATTGAGCTGGACGTGGGTGGTATCCTGCGTGGTTGGAGAGGAGTCTCGAGAGATGGATATCTCAGGAAGACTGAGTACATCAGCAGAGGCGATGACAGGGGTAGCTCAGGGAGACAGGAGACAGAGACAGTCTCAGGGAGCGCCGGAGGTATCGGACAGGCGGAGTGTCCCGGTATAGCGGGATTGGCCTAGGACGGAGACTGGAGCTGATGGAGATGGCAGCTCAAGGAGACCAGGAATAGGTCTCAGGGAGCGCCAGGGATATCATGCAGCCAAGAGACAGGCTGGGACATGATGGAGCAGCCACTGGAGATGGTTGCTAGGTTCAGTCGCTGGATTAGCAGAAGAGTTGGGATTAACTCTTGGTTTCGGAGGAGCCTGCGGGATGCAGTATATTTGAAACGGTCTCGGAGAGGTCCGCGTGATGTGGAGGGTCCGAGGAGGCAGCGACGGTGTTCGAGGTGCAGCGGCAGGCTCAGCAGGGCAGCGTTGAGTGGATGGCCTCGGGGTTTCTTTCTGTGGCATCAGTGGGACTTTAGTTTCAGGTGGAGCACCCGAGAGAAGTGGCTTCACGGGTGGACAGGATTCGACACGAGTTCAGAGCGGAGATGCAGGGATACTAGCCATATCCTAGCACGAGCATCCGGGGTGCACTTAGCCAGGTAGAGCAGAGTGTGCAGAGATTAGCGTGGCTCTGAGAAGATGGTGTTAGGTAGAGCTCCAGTTACAGCGAGTGCTGGTTCAGATTCGCTGTGTTCTCTTTAGGGAAGTCCAAGAAAAATCTGATGCAGCTGCCAGGCAGAAGGAAGGCTACAATCATGGTATCAAGGTACAAGCAAGGACTTCAGCTGTGGAGGCGGTCATCCCAAGGTCTCCAAGTGCATGCAGCAGCTGAAAGGTGTTGGCAAAGGCAAAGAGATCTGCACAAGGAGCTGTCAGGACACGCAGATACAGTCGGGTGTGTGCATGGAGGACATTGCCAGGTTTCCCAGGCTTGGGGCACCAAGGTGGAGATTGTAGGGTTTTGTGTGGTGCTCCCAAGCCTTGGAGAGACTTGGGAGACCATGGCAGGGATGCTAGAGACGATCCCTGGAGCTTGGGGGCGTGTCCCAAGCTATCCTGAAGGTATTCCAGGGTTTTCTGGGTTTTTTCTCCAGGGTCCCTTTTGAGTCATGTTGGGTCAGGATGTTTGACCCAAGGATTTTAATTTTATGTTGGCTTTGAAAGGGGGGAGTTTTTTGAGAGATTGTAACATAACCCAATTGGGTTATGGGGTTGGGTCCAGGTTTGTTAAATTGGTTATGAGGTTAGTCAATTGTTGGTTAGTTGGTTGGTTGTAACCAATAGGAAGCCCAACCATGTGAGGTATCCTAATCAGTTTGTTATTGGCCCAAGACAAGTCCTAACCGCCCATATGATGAATCCTAACAAGATTCAAGAGGTAGTTGCAGTCCAACAAGAAGTTCAATATCAGACGCCCAATCCAAAAGGCTTCAACGTCCCACATGTGCTATAAATATGAGAAGATGGGGTGTGCGGTTGGAAGGTCCAAGAGGCCGCCCCTTTGGGGTCTCACGGTCATGTGAAGACCGTGGAGAGATCGGCGTGAAGGCCTTGGTCCGTGGGGCTTGGCTCATGGTTCCAAGGTGGAGGCTTCTTGGAGACCACACGTGAGGGAGTCCACGTGGAGACCATGGTGATGGACTGCAGAGAAGCGCACGTGAGGGAGATATCACGTGGAGGACTTGTGCCGTGATGGTGTTTCACGGGGCTTTGGAGAAGGACGCATGTTGAGGTATTGTCCGTGCGTGGCGTACATGGATTCTCGGGGCATGAAGCCTACAAGAGAGAAGACGTGCGGGACAGCAAGAAGCTTCTGGGTTTTGAGAATGGCTGTTGAGTGTTATCTTATTTGTTGTAACAAGATTTTTCTCCAAAGGAATAAAGCAATCTCTCTTTTTCTCCTACATCTCTTCCCTGGTAATTGTTCCCTTTCCGTCATGACAGTATCAAGTTGGATCCGAGTATTCCGTGGAACGGTTTTGCTCCCCAACATCTCTCTCTCTTTGTTTTTTGTTTTTAATCCAAGTAGAGACTTCAAATGTTTATTTTTGTTGCCTCTTCTGTTGTATGATACTACAACACCTCAAATTTCTGTTATATTACGTACGTTTTGTCAACATATATTTTCATATTAATCTATCTTTTGGAAGGATAAACAATTGCCATATCAGGACTAAGTTGTTGGGCTTCATGCAAAGAATAGCAGGAGAATCACATCAAAATAAACAAGCATGGTGTTATTTTAATTTGTGGTTATCCGTGACTTCTACTATATATTCCTGTTTAAGTGAGATATAACTGGCCTGTGCTTGCTATCAGGAGAAATTATGAGTTGTTCTGCTGGAAGGAACTAATTAGAGTCGATGGTAGAAAACTATTGATAGGAGTAGCTTTTGATGGGGAACCTTTTCCTTTTTATTCCGGGAAATTTGGAGGGCACAGGAGTTGGATCTCTCCAAATACATTAGTAAATGGGATACAACAGTGTTCGAGATGTGATTTATGGTATTTCTGAAATCTTGCAATTCTGGATCAATGATCAATCAAATACTTATTTTCTACCTTTTTTGGTTGCCTCATCTTTATTAAAGACCTATTCTTTCTCCTAGACGAAAAGGTGCTGCCATGCTTCCCAAGAAGCTCTCTGGAATTGGCATCAACCAAGTTATTTAGTGCCATACATGTGTTGGTGGTTGGTTAGGGGTCAAAATGTTAAACTTTATCCTTGATAATTAAAAAAATTGAGTTGAACATAACTGAGTCAAGAATGACTCGAAATAAAAATGAGTCAAGATTTAACAAAATAAACAGGTAAAATTGGCTTAAAAGAGATTTAAACACACGGTTCGAGCTTTAATACCATGATATCATGTTATCAAATTTTTTTTCTTGGAAAGGGATCGATAATGTATATCTAGCATTCATGGTAGAACGGTTTAGGAAGAGAAGGCATAGAAAAATCAATTATTTGATCATCTTGCTAGCCTTATCATATTATAGTAGAGTTTGACATGTCTGATACACACACGTAAGAGATAACATGGATATAGATGGTGCAAACTCTCATCTAATTAATTCTTTTATTAAAATATAGTTCAACATATATTTCTAATTTTAAATAAATATATTTGTAATGTAGAGTTTGAGACTAATGGTAGGATAATTAGATGCTTTAAAATTACGGACGGCAACGACACCAGACCGAGCACTTAAATTCCGGCCAACCAGCTCATGAGAAATCGTGCATTAACTTTAATAATAATTGTGTGTTGATGCAATCAACATGGAAAGGTGCAGAGAATGGAAAAAGCTGTCAAAATATCAATCCATATTTCGGTTCCTTGAGTTACTTCTGACAACAAAAATGATTCGGATGCTACTTCTTTATATCATGCCTGATATTAACTATTGTTCCATTCAAGAATTTAGTTCGCCGTAGGATATCCTGCGGAACATCGAGATAAGATATCATTTCATATAGGTATTCCAGCATCTCAATCGAAATATATCAAGACATCTCCTATTCTAAGGATCAGAACGGGATAGAAGGGAGGTGTACTTATTTTATTAAAAAATTGGAACAGTCCTGTTTTATAAAATTTAAAATCTTGGTTTCACTGGGGATCTGCTGTTGATTTCAGTAATCGTTCATATGGCAGCAATATGCTGACCTTTGAGAATTACAACTCTCTCCCCCCTCCCCGCCCTTCCCACAAATCACACACACATCGCTAGGAGATTTCCAAATCACTTGTTTTTTTATATTTTCTTTATGTGAAATGGAAGATGCCCGGGGGCGGACCGCACCAAATTTTTCATGAGGGCCAAAAATATGATACCATAAGGAGTTAGGAAATATACTATGATACATAGCAAGCCAAATATAGATAAAACAAGCGGAGATATGGAGCTCCTGCATCGGACCATGGGTAGGAGTTCTAGACAGAAAAGAAGTCGGCGACCGGCGACGGGTAGCCGGATAGAAGCGGTGGTTGCTAAATGAGGAAGAAATGAGAGTTGACTGTAAGAGAGACGAAGCTGCGAAGGAGACGCGGGTGGGGTTGGCCATCGGTGGCGGGTGGGGTTGGCCATTGATGGCGGGTGGCCTGTCGGGGGTAGCGGCGGGTGGAGGCAGCGTCACGATAGTTGCCGTTGGGGAAGAGGGAGGAGTTGGTGACTCGGCGAGGAAGAAAGGTGAAGGACGACATGAAGAGGTTGGCTTGGGGAAGAGAGGAGTCAGTCGGCAGTAGCCGACGGGTAGGGTTTCGGAATTGGGAAGGCTTAAGTGCAGAGCACGTTGAATGGGATTTGGATTGGGTTGCTGCAAGTGAGTTCTTCACCGATTTTTTTTTTTTTTTTAAGAGACTGATTTTTTATAAGATTCATGGGCTTCAATTTCTTTTTCGAAAAATTTTTCACCAATTTTTAAATTTTTTTTTGAGATGAAAAAAAAAATTAGGGAGGCCAAAAATCTAAAATTTTAAAAAAAATTAAAAAATTATAAAAAAATGAAAGGAAACTGAAAAATTTGGGGGGGGGGGCACAAGGCCCCACGGCGGTCAGAGATGCCGTTACTGGATTGTAATCTAATTCGCTACATTGCTATTATATGATGACTATGTAAATATCTATCATATAAGATCTATCGCTTTATCATATATGTAATTCCAAATCCAAATGTTTGGGTCAAGGTCAGGTGAGCTTTTGAGCAAGCAAAGAGAAGACACCATCATCAAAACAAGAGCAGTTGGGTTCTAATCAATAGTAATGAAGAAAAGAAGACTACACCTACGCACTCAAAGCTTCACAAAGTTTATTAACTAATCAATGTATATTTCTCAATACAATTTATTGGTATCATTTTAACTTTCACTTATATGATATTAACTTCGGCTCTAAAACTACTGACCTACACACAAAAACTTTATTTTATTTTCTTTTATTTTTCTTTTTTTTGAATTTTTCCTGATTTCTTTGACAAAAATTTCAAGTCATGGAGCATAATCACAAAATACATACCGCCAAAACCCCACAAGTTTGACCAAAACAAAATTGAAACTGTTGATGCAAGTCTCCAATCACATTGCGGCGGGCTCGGTCTTCTACCAAGGTAGAGGTCGATTGCTTACCAACATGACGAGATCTAGTATTCAAGAGCTCCTTCCTAGAAGATTTACAAAGAAGTCTGTTTCACACCACAGATTCTCCAGTGTAGACCCTTTGATGCTTAAGTCAGTCTGAGCTTTAGCAATAGTAGAACGAAGAGAGTGGCAAAGTTTAGACTAGAGGTTACCTTCAGGTTTCCTTTGCCCCCCTCCTATTTATATAGAGAGGGTGAGTACTAATCGTTACTATTGATTCCGGTAGCAATCTCGGAGAATCTGCACCTACTATGGATGGTGGGGTGCCAAATTGTGATCACAGGAAATTTGCATCTGTTATAGAAGGTGGAGGTGCCAATTATGCATATTAGACATAGATGAAGATTTGACATATCATTGGTGAAGATCTCGCGTTGCGAATAAGCCCACATACTGTAGGCCAGGGATGATGATGCAACCCAAGAGGAGAGGTGAATTAGACTTTAAAACTTTTTTGCAATACTTCAAATAATGTGCCAATTCAAAACATGTGTTTGTGAGCATGACAATAAAGTGCAGCGGAAATAAGAAATAAATATAAGAATAAAAACAATCACAAATACATCAGTTTATAGTGGTTCGGTGCACTCCAAGGCACCTACATCCACTTCCCAAGTTCTCTTTGGAATTCACTATAATCATAGATTATAGCCAACTTATTTTCCGGGCTCACAAGTCAAAACCCCTTGGTTTTCACGGGCTCAGCAAAAATCCCTTGGTTTTCACGGGCTCACCAAAAGTCCCGTGGTTTTGCGGGTTAACCAAGAACCTAGTTGATTTTATGGGCTCACCAACAATCTAGTTGGTTTTACAGGATGACCAACAACCTAGATGGTTTCCGGGCTAACCAACAACCCAGTTGGTTTTACGGGCTCACCAACAATCTAGTTGGTTTTACGGGATGACCAACAACCTAGATGATTTTCCGGGCTAACCAACAACCAAACTTGTTTTGCGGGCTAACAAATCAAAATCCTTGTTGGTTTTTATCACATAGGCTCACCAACAACCTTGATGGTTTTTCCAAGGCTCACCATCAACCTAAATACAATAATGTAAGAATGAAAATAAAAAGCTATTTTACAAAGCAAATATTTCGTTGAGGCACATTGATTGTTGATGTTGAGCTTGTCTCCATGTTGTAGAAGCTTCAATGGATGCTTGAAGATGTTGCTCTTGGAAGCTCCCTCTCCTCTTTGAATTCTTGGAGGCTCAACATCTCAACAAATGGATCCTTAAAATATCCTTCACATATTTTTACTTGAAAACCAAAGGATTTATCTTTCAAACCATGGATCCTCTTCTTCCCCCTTTAGAATTGCTTCTCCAAGTATTTAAATAACCTCCCAACACTTAATGACCGTTTGTAGCCGTTAGGGAGGAAAACTAGCTGTTGGAGCCAAGTTGGAAAAGTTCTGCACTTTAGAAAAACTAGCCGTTACAGTCCATGTGTCGACACTTGACCTTCGTGAGTCGACACTTCATTTTCTTAAGTCAACACTTGACCAAAAATGTCTTCTGAAGTCTTTTGCTCTGTACTGGTGAGTCGACACTTTAATTCCGTGAGTCGACACTTGACCAAACTCCTGAGATCACGACGTTCTATATCATGTTTGGTCTCAGGCCTTGAGTCGACACTTCACTGTTCATGAGTCGATACTTTGAGTCGACACTTGGATTTCATGAGTTCACACTTGGCTACACCAGTACTGAAACTTCTTCAAATTCAATTCTTGAGTACCTGTAACTGATTTACACACTTAACGCACAATTAGTACTCAAATATACTTAAGTATTTTACCATAATCAAAACCAGATTCAACACATACTCGCCATCAGAGAAGGCAGTGTTGGAGTTTTTGGACACATAGTCGACTTCAGTGATTTGTCGAGCAAATTAGTTGTCATCACTTACCGGGGTCGTTCAATTGTATACAATCGATCAAGCCAGCTCTTCTACGTGGCATGGCACTCAGGTAGACTTGGATTTCCTTGCCGAGATGGAACTCCATCTAAACCCAAAGTCGTTTGCTCTTTTATTTTGATCTGTGGTCGGTTGATGTTTGAGCTCGGAGTTGGTTGTTCTCCGAGGTCATAGGTTTGATCATTTTCTTGGTAGTGGCCTTTTCGGGATCCTCGTGCTTGCCTCTTGTCGAGGGAGTTGTGTGTACATGTAGAAGTAGCAAGTCACTCCTCATCCGGGTTCGAGCTCCATTGGTTAGCAAAATGACTTACTCTTCCTACAAAAACCAAAGTTTCAAAGCCTTTGCTTGTTAAACTCTATAAACTTTTACATTACATATCATCAACAAAACCCAGCTATCATTTGCTATATTTGCTAACTGCCATCAATGACCTTACAATAATGACATAGGCAATTTCTGATCTACTAGGGTACAAATTCCCTATCAAATCTTCAACACGGTTTCATAATCCAAATAATTCAACAATCAAAATTCATAATCCAAAGAATCACAGCATTTTAAAACTAGCAATTTTTCTCTAAAATGTTTTTATATAAAACACAGACACACAATATATACATATTAGCAAGTAGTTCAAGGAGAAGATACTTTTTTTTTTGGACTCAGAAAATGTAGTTCCATGAGAAGATTTCATTATTTAGAACTTTTCATACCAGTACCTTGCTTGTTTTTAACTCTAACAAGCTTCATCCAACCTGCTAAAAAATCTCATAATATTCTTGTTTTTCTCAGTGATTTTTTTATTGATTTAGATTTTTAAAGAAGGCACATGTTTATAATTTTTTCGTAACTTTTACAGTTATCCATGATTTCTTGAGAATATCTTGCAAAGCATTACAAATATCCACTAATTTTCCCACTATATTTTTTTTATGAATGCATTTCTCTATTCTTTGAATTTTCACTATCTATTCATTGAATTTTACCCAATTGCAAACCTATGTCCTCCAAGGAAATAACCAAATCTTGAATTTGTGATCTCTCATCCAAAATACTGAACCTCTCTCTCTCTCTCTCTCATATAAATTAAAGAACCTACAGACTTCCCGAGATACTTCTTTTTTTATTTTTCACTTATGCCTGTTCCTTCTCAATATGTTGGGTCAGATTCTGACACAGCCTTTCCTTTCGAATGGTTTCCTTCTCGCAACTTTTCACCATTTCCAGCATTTTTAATTGCTTTCCATCTCAGCTGAACCAGTGAAAGATGATGGCATCATCTCATTTGCCCTAGTTTTACTCATATTAGAATAGATTTCACAGCCTGTGCCACTAAAAAATTATCAAGCTTAATCTGTTAGTGCACTTGAAAACTTTTTGCTAGCTTAGTTGCTTGAATAAATAAAAGCTTATTCTATGAATTCATTGCTTTTATACTGTCTATTTAATAGTTTTGTTCTTTTATACTACAGTCATGAGCTGCGAACACCAATTGCTGCAGTTATTGGGTTGTTGGACATTCTTATATATGATAACTGTCTTACAACTGAGCAATTTGCTACACTTACACAGATTCGCAAATGCTCAACTGCTTTACTTCGGCTTCTCAACAACATCTTGGATCTCAGTAAGGTAACAATAGTTCAATTTATGGCATTGTTTCTTAGAGAGAGAGAGCGAGAGAGAACCGTGAGCACTTATCAAAATTCCTTTGGTTTTCTATTTTAAAGCTGCATTTTGTTTTTGGGTACATTCAACTATTGTCATTCCAGAATGCACACATTACCAACAATTACCTGGTATTATATTTGCCAGATCAGAACTTGTGTTTCTGAAATTCTTGATTAAAAAATAAAAGCATGCTTGTTTATCTCATATATAACCATCTCAATTTTCCTTTCCCTTTTATCATTTTCTATTCAATCTCATTACTAGCCATTTACCAAATTTCCTTCACAGCAAAGCAGATTAGCATTACATAATAGTATAAGCTTCTTAAACAGTTAGTTCTGGTGATTTGACTTGGTTGTTAACAATGTATACATCATGAGGGCGGTAAGCTAGAAAAAAATTAGTATACCAGCTAACCAAGTTTCTATTTTCAGACTCCAACTATACAGTCAGTTTTCAAAAAACAAAAATAATTACTCTCAGAACAAAAAGGTCAATTAATTAAGGCCTTAAGTTATGCACCTTTTGGACCTCCTTCAATTTTTTACACTTGGAGAGCTATCATCAGTTCATCCAAGAGTGCCAAGAGCCAAAAGCACTTAAAAGCTACAAATGATTTTCAAAGTTATGTATCCCTCTAGTAACAAAAATGCTATTCCTAAATCATACTATTAACTTAATGAAACTGTCACTTGTCTAAACCATCTCACTGCCAAGAAAAGAGATGATTTTTCATTATAGGAAAACCAGTTAGAGAAAAAAGAAAGAGGGATCAAAATAAATCCTCATGCTACCTACCAAATGAACAAGTAAACATCCATGTCAAAGAAGATCAGAAAAGACAACCATCTAATCATCAACGAGTAATGAAAGTGTAACAACTCTATTAAGTTTCTAATTGCATCCATTTGATTTCTAAGAACAACTGGAAATAAAACAGTTTCATGATGGGAATTTACACTTTTGATGAATCTGATTACTCCATCTTCTGAATTCTTGCTTAATCCATGCTCTCTTTCAAACAAAAAGGTTCTACAGTTTACAGCACTTTTCTTGCTTATGCCCGATGTTTTCTCTTAACTATGAAGACCGACTTCATTGCAAGGTTACTTATAGATGCCAGAATCAAGAGCGGATGCAAGAGTGCTGGTGTGGGTTTGGGGAAGAGGACATCTGAAAAGAACTTTCACTTAGGAAATAGGTGCAAGCTCGAGATTTCAAGAACAATCTAGCATATGATCAAGCAACATCTAAACTTTTCAAATTAATGAATCCACATGCTTTAACCATTTTCAAGAAATATTAGATATATCATATTGAAATCATAAAGTTTATATACCATGTTAACTAGCCAAGCTAAGAACTGCACAAATAAAAATAAGGCATAATATGGGTATTTTTGCAGCCAATAAAGAAGTTATGTCAGAAATTAACAGACAACAGGATTTGGGTCCACTGGTTAGCAATTGGCACCTTTCACCTCACTGCATGAGCTGCGGAGAGGTTCCAGGTTTGAAACAAGCTGGCAGCATGCCCACCATATTTTTCAAAATAAAAAAGAACTAATAAAAAAGGAACCACAGTAATTGATACTGGAGTTGTTGAGGGAAGCCCCTCTATCATATTGTACGTAGAATATATCAAGATAAGTATCATTTGGCTTCAAATATTGATCATGCATCAAGCCTTTTGTTAAGAAGTACTACACGTCATTTTTTTTATCAACCAACAAGACTTTTAGAACATGCATATATATCATTGACTAAAATTTTCTGTTAATGTCCTAACTTATTATCTGATAAGACAAAATCAGAGTCAGACAAGCCATTTATATAATGTCATTGCAGGTTGAATCAGGAAAGTTGGTACTTGAAGAAGCAGAATTTGACTTGGGGCGAGAACTTGAAGGACTTGTGGATATTTTTACAGTGCAATGCATTGACCATAATGTGGAGACCATACTAGATCTCTCTGGTATGCTTGTTAATTTTAAATTAGAGCTCCAGAAAACATTTTACAAAAGTTTGATGATGAATAATCATCAAATTATAAAAATAATTATTCTTATTAGATACAGATAGTATGAAAGTTGAGAATGGTAGATGTTAGAAATATTCCTGACCAGAGTCAATAAAAGTTTAGATATTGCAGTTAGTCAACTTTCAACCACCAAATCTATGGGTTTCCAATAGCCTCATGTACTTGCTGGTCCGTTGTTGTGCCAGTCTGGCAGAATAACTTTTCCAACTTTGAGATATAGGTACATGCTTTACAAAGATTTGATAATTTATAACTTCTTCAGAAAGGCGAATCAAAATCAGTGCAGGGATATTCCTTTTAGGGCTAGTCAAAACAGATTAATTTTAGGACTAGTCAAACAGCCTGAGCTAATTCCAGTTAAAGGTGTTGCAGAATATCCTGACCAAGTGATATTAGGCATCAGGATCTTCTCTTACACATTAACTTCAAACATTATTACATTTGAGTTAGAATCTACAGAAACAACCCTCCAAATTAACCGAATTTTAATAACTAACAATGTAATTGACTGTCCATGGGAGCTGCATTACTTGGTGTTGCCTCAAAGAACAGGAAGAATGGTTTCGATACAAAAGATGGTTCAAAGTTCATAGAGGATTTTGTATAGATATTAGATACCTAATATGACATTATATTTTATTTATTTGACCAAAATATCCATCTGAAAAAGTTAAAAGGTTGTGTGTACAAAGGAAAAAAAATATAACTACTTGCATATGTATTAACTTCTGATTTGTCAGGGGTAATGCCTCAATCAGCATTATCATATTATTCACTGCCATGTGCCTAATCTTTTTTTGTAGATGACATGCCAAAAGTAGTTCGAGGAGACTCTGCAAGAATAGTTCAAATATTTACAAATCTCATAAGCAATTCCATAAAGTTCACATCAGGTTAGTATCTTCATCAGCCATGAATTACATTCCCACATTTTTCTCCTTAGAGTAGTAAAATTATACATGAATTTTATTATAAATGAACACATCTTATTGTCTTAAAGAGACATCTATTGGCTTTTTTAGAAAAACAAGAGAGATAGAGGATGGGAATAGTGGATAGAAACAAAGTTGGAGTGCAAAGTTCATTCACTTGTTTCATGCATGGCAACTTCTTTCCCCCTCCCGCGCCAACACCCCCCCACCCCAACAAAAAAATAAGCCCTATTTACAAAGGGAGGCTACATTCAACTTCTATGTTCCATCAAGATAATTATGTTCAATTTTAACTCTATCTAGCTTCTGCCAACTTCTATACAAAAAGAGAAGATAATTGGTGACTCTTCCTACCTCATCTAAAAAAATTCTTGATAACAATTAAAAAGAAAAAGAACAACTCCACATAGAACAAACAAGAGAAAAATAATCCCAACCCTCCCAAATCATGATATGATTGGAAACATAATTTGAATCAACATCTAACAGTATATGTTGCCCAGTTGGCAAGCCTAAGAGAGGGAGTGAATTGGGTATTTTAAAAATTTAAGCAAGTATGTACAGTTTAAACACTTGGTTATGTATGTGTTAGTGGTGTGCAATGCAATGCGAAAGCAATAAAGTAAAAGGATCAGAGTAAAGAAACAAGCACACTCAAACACCACAAATTTATAGTGGTTCGGAGCAACCCTCGGCTCCTACGTCCACTACCCAAGGTGCATATTTGGGATTTTCACTATATTCTCTCAAGAAAACAGCCGGTTTGTTTTACACCGGGCTCATAAACCAAAACCCAATACAATGTTTGTTTTCATGGGCTCACAAACAACCCAAACTTGGTTTTCAAGGCTTACCAAAAACCTTAAATAAGATCACAAGATGCAGCCCCCTGCTGCACTTGCTACAACACCCAAATAGTGTAATAAAGTTGCAACAAAAAACAAACTCTAAAAAGCTGAGTTGTTGCAGTTATAGCTCTTGAATGAGGGCCTTTCAATGCTTCTTCAATGCTCTTCAAGGCTCTCTAAACTTCTATAATGATTGACTCAAGAATTTGATTGGAAGTTGTTGAAGACTTGAGTTCTTTCTTGAATGTTCTTGGAATATTTAATATTCTCCTTCTCTCTTTTTCTTCTCTACTTTTTCTTGCTTTAAATCCATCATTTATATCTCCTTGAGTGTCCTTAGGTGGATTTGGCCGTTGGAGTGCATTGAGAACTGAAATATGGCCGTTGGAGTGCATTGGGAACTGAAATATGGCCGTTGGGAACCATTTTGGATTCAAAAAAGCATTTCTGGAACTAGCCGTTGCAGTTTAAAAAACTGGAATTCGAGTCAGCTCGGATAACTCGAGTCGGCACGGATGCTCAGATAGGTAAAAACTGAACTCTATCAGAGTCGGCTCTTTTCAGTCGAGTCGGCTCGGATGACCGGTTTTTCAAAACTGAATATTTCTTCATCCTGAAGGAGTTGGCTCGAATTCTCAAGCCTTCTGGTCGAGTCGACTCTAGCATCTTTCAGTGCCAGCCTTTAGTTTTGTGCCGTGCTGTGCCATCCCATGTATCAGCTCGAACCAATAGAGCCGGCTCGAGTTGACACACTTCAAAAAGCTCCAAATTGCCTTCAAACTTCTTCAAACTTTTCCTGAACTCATTTTAAACCTAATCTAACATGTTTTTCTTACAAAATACATTGAATTCCACTATTTTTGCCATTTTTACATAAATATTACAAATATCAATCATTAGGACTTTCAAATGACAAGAATGATACAATAAATTCATTTTTGATACATGAAGGTGTGCCAATAGTCTTAATAGTGTAAATTGTCAAACTCCCACTTAGAACTACCTACAAAAACTTTTAAAGTACTTGAAGATCATTAGTATCAAATACATGCTCTAATGTTTTGTTATCATCAAAATCATCTTAGAGGTCAACAATCTCCTCCTTTTTTATGATGACAAAATACTGGACATAGAGGAATTAAAACTTTATAGTTATGTATATGTATTGTATGAACACTAAGAAGTATCAAAGTGACTTGTATATAGTTTAAATTGAGGTGTATCATAAAGTATTAAAATGTATCAGTTATGTATCAAGAAGTATCAGAGCGAATATTGAGTTTATCAAAAACTTCCCTTTGCTTTAGAATTTACATATTCTATGCATTACATATTCGATGCATTAGCTTCCAATTAATTTCCATGCACAAATAACTTCTCCCCCTTTTTCATTTTCTTGCATATTTTCATGCATACATCACAAAATATTTTCCATGAAGTTTCTATTTTCCATGCATACTACTCCTTTTTCTCATCAACAAAAAAGTAAGACAAAATAAATAAGAGATATAATAGAACACATTGAGCTGAAAACATATGTAACATCACTGTCAAAAAGATTCATTACATATATATCCAAGAAATTATAGCCTTTAAATCAAGGCATAAGTCATACAAAAAAAAAGATACATCACAATGTGTGTCTAAAAGATATCATGATTACTCTCACTGCTAGAATCTATATCTAGGATCTCAGAAGCATACATTCTAGAAGATCTAATAGGAGGTGAAGGTCCTCTAGAGTTACGCGTCCTAGAAGTGGGTTTAGTTCTAGGAGGTGGTCTAGAGTGAGAAGGTGACTGTCTAGCCCTAGGAGTAGATTGTGGAGGTGGCCTAGGTGGTTGTCTAGAGGAAGAAGCTCCAAAGCTGCGTCTCACTCTGGTGAAGCCAAGCAGGACTACTCCGAGCTCAGTCTCTATTCCCTGCATCCCTTGCTGAAAACCATGTAAAGTCAAGGCCTGATGTGTAGCAAAAGAATCAGCAGCGCCACGAAGTCTACCAAAGTCTGAACGCAGATCTCTAAAATTAGTCTGATAATCCTTCTGCATCCTCTGGTTGCGCTCAACTGTCTCTACTCTCAAAGTGAGCTTTCTCATATCATTACGGAACTCCTGAAGGCCACTCTCAACTGTTTAACGAAGATCGCCGAACATAGAGCTGAATCTGCCAGTCAGGGTGTCTGCAAACTGAGTGAGTTGCTCAATAGTCACTGTAGTATGAGTAGAAGCAGCAGCTGAAATAGAAGGGCCTGAAGGATCTATAGATAGGCTAGGTGGAGTCCTTGGACTACTAGGCTGTCCACCCATCTCAGCAGGTGAAGGTGCAACATCATCAGCCTCCTCTTCAGTAGAGTCACCATCACTGTCAGAGCTATCACTAGACTCCGAATCTGCATCCTCATCTGAGTCCTCCTGTCTAGTAGTAGCAGTAGCAGCAGTCTCTCCTCCTCCTCATCATCAGAAGGATGTGCTATCCTCTGTCCAGAGGTCTTCTTCACCCATTGTCCTTCAATCTTATGATATCCCATTCGTTGAAGAGACTTTTCAGTGTATTTGTTAGTATGTAACAAAGGTCTAGCATCTTCATCTGTCAGGTCAACTTCAAAATCTCTGAATATCAAGATAAAAGCCATGCCATATGGTAGGCACGCTCTAGCCTTCCTGGCAGCATCCCTCATTTGTGTCAACATAATGAAGGGTAGGTTGATCTACTCCCCCTCTATCAGATAGCTCATGAAAACCATATCCCTCTCACTCACCCAATCGAATCTACCTGTTCTAGGCAAGTATATCCTATTGATAAAATTATGCAGCAGCCTCATTTCCAAAAAGAGTTGGTTTGCTTGAAGATTTACAATTCCACTTACATTCCTCCTCTCTAAAACAGTCCTCAAAGCAGCTTGCTTGTTCTTCAAAGTCAGAAAACACTTTCCTCTAGTGGGAATATGTAACACTCTGCTCAGAACTTGTTCGTCCACAATGATGTTTACCCCTTTGACAGTAGATGTGATCTGATCCACTCCAAGGGTCAGGTTTTCGAAGAAAGATCTTACTAAAGTGGAGTATGTGGGTAAATCTAAAGAACTGAAGAACTGCCACCCTTGAAATGAGATCCAATCCCCAATCCAGAAATTTTCTTACTTAAGAAATTCAAAGATTACCTTTCTTCCAGAGGGAACGAGATGATTTCCCATCAAAATCACTTGCCTAGGTGGGAAAATGGGCAAATCCCTCTAAGTCGACTCCTCATGGCGAGCTTTGACTCTCCGTTCCACGGTACTAGAGCTTGAAGCCTTCCATTTTCCTCATTGAGCGGTTGCCTTCTTTGGAACCATAGATCACAGATCTAAGGGAAAATGGGAGAATGGTGTGGTCCTTGAGGCTTGGAAAGGGATTTTGGTTCTTTGGCTAGGGTTCAACAGGAAAAATGAGACCTTGGTTTTAGGGCCATCGGGTTTTTTTTAAAAACAAAGAGCCCGTCAACTGAGTCGGCTCGAGCAAAGATCAAGAAAAGGGTCCAAAAATTCAACGAACATGATCCTATCCCTAGAAATACATTGAATAAGGTGGTTATCGTCAAAAAAATTGGTGGACGTATTCTAGATAAATTTTCCTAAATTCTTGAAAAAAAATAGGTCAAGAATCTAAAAGGGGTCACACTAGCCTAATTCTCCTCTAATCATTCTAAATCTCTCATTAAGTGGTGATTTGGCGAGCCCGCTGACGTGGGTAGCTGACAGCGCCACGACAAAGGAGACTGCCGCGTCGGACGCTAGGGCGACACCTCAGCCCGGACTGTTTTGCCGAACTGAGCTGAGCTCCTTCAAGGCAACGAGCCAAGCCCTGTCCTCCGCCAGGTCAGGCCCGCGAGCTCGGGACGCCTAGGCCGGAGCCGCCCTCTGCCCTCCAAAGCGAGACCTCGGAGGTTAGTGCCCTGTGGTCGAGGTCGAGCTCAGCACTCACCCGCTAATGTGGAGCCTTTCCGAGCGCGCGCCCTCTGGACCGGGTCCGCCTTCCGCTCTCCAGAGCGAGACCCTCGGAGGTCAGTGCCCTGTGGTCGAGGTCGAGCTCAGCACTTACCCGCCAACGTGGAGCCTCTCTGAGCGCGCGCCCTCTGGACCGGGTCCGCCTTCCGCCCTCCAGAGCGAGACCCTCGAAGGTTAGTGCCCTGTGATTGAGGTCGAGCTCAGCGCTCACCCGCCAATGTGGAGCCTCTCCAAGCGCGCGCCCTTTGGATCGGGTTCGCCTTCCGCCCTCCAAAACGAGACCCTCGGAGGTTAGTGCCCTATGGTCGAGGTCGAGCTCAGCGCTCACCCCCAACGTGGAGCTCTCCGAGCGCGCGCCCTCTAGACCGACCGGGTCCACCTTCCGCCCTCCAGAACGAGACCCTCGAGGTTAGTGCCCTGTGGTCGAGGTCGAGCTCAGCGCTCACCTACCAACGTGGAGCCTCTTCGAGCGCGCGCCCTCTGGACCGGGTCCACCTTTCACCCTCCAGAGCGAGACCCTCGGAGGTCAGTGCCCTGTGGTCGAGGTCGAGCTCAGCGCTCACCTGCCAATGTGGAGCCTCTCCAAGCGCGCGGCCTCTGGACAGGGTCTGCCTTCCACCCTCCAGAGCGAGACCCTCGGAGGTTAGCACCCTGTGGTCGAGGTCGAGCTCAGCGCTCACCCGCCAATGTGGAGCCTCTCCGAGTGCGTGCCTTCTGGACCGGGTCCACCTTCTGTCCTCCAGAGCGAGACCCTCAGAGGTTAGTGCCCTATGGTCGAGGTCGAGCTCAGCACTCACCCACCAATATGGAGCCTCTCCGAGCGCGCGCCCTCTGGAACGGGCCCGCACTCTTCTTCTTCTTCCATCAAGGTGGCCACATGATCTCGGAGCATCCAGACCGGAGCAAGCCCTGCCATCCCGAACACCGGCGAGCCGCCTGAGGACTACGGAACGGCGCCCCCCATACCGCCATAACTACCTGTCCGGCCGTACTTCCAGGGGGATGGGCCAGCCAGAAAGCACGAACCCCTAGGGCGGCGACCCGGATCGAGGCTCTGCCAAGCTTCCCGAAATGGGGCGACCGAAAGGGATGTTAGAACGAATGGAAACTTTTCCTACCACCTGTCAGGAAAGACGTCTCGTCCACGGAACGGAATCCTGCCGCACACGCCTACCAGCCCAGCGATGATCCCGAGACGAGCGCCCAATGCCAATTTTCAACTACAAAGAACAATCGACACCCCCGAAAGGGGGAAGGTAACAACAGCAATCAACCACAAACACAAGCGCAAGCTCGACCAAGAGGACGAAGTGCCACCACTACCACCACAGTCGAAGGAAAACGAGGGATACAAGGAGAGGCGGAGGAACAGGGAACCCCTCTGTCCCCGCTATCGTTCTCCTCCTGCAACGTTTTCGTCTTCACACACATCTTTTACTCCTAATGCGGAGTCCATCAAGAGGGGCCCGACCAGGAGGATCTGTTCCCCTGGATCGTCACTGACTTGACGTCGGAGTGCCCCCGCCGGAAACCCCGGCCTAGGTCACTAACCCTTGTTTCGCAGGTCTAGGGATAGAGGACCGCCAGGCAGCAAAGGGAGTGTACTCCGGTGCCGGCAGCAGCTACGGGCCACGGCGATCTTGGCGGCAACAGATTGGCGCGCCAGGTAGGGGGGCATATTAGACCCTCTATCTCTCCACAAGCAAGCCAGGCGGAAGGATGGTGACAACCAGGGCAAGGGAGGCCTCCACCAGTCGTGCGGGGATTCCCCCTCCCGGGAGAACCCACACCGCCAAGAAACGGAGCCATCCGTGCCGGTTCAGCCACCTCCGCAAGAAGCCCAGCTGGCTGCACTCTCTCAGCAAATGCAAGTCCTTTCCATGGCAGTGCGCCAGTTTCAGCACCAGCACTGGTCCGTGGCTGCCCACCAGCAGCCAAGGACTCCGACGGCCCACGCCGCAGCTCCCCGCGACAGCCTGCGCTCCTTCCAAGGAAGGCCGTCGCAGTCGTGGGCCACCACCAACAACCAGGGCAGCCATCAAGCTCCGGCGAAGAGGCAACGAGTCGGCTCTGTCGACAGAGAGAGCCACTCACCAAACCTCGGGTGGGAGGCGCCCGACCCTACCGAGGCAGGAAAAGCAAGACCCCCCATCACGGATGCCATGCATCCATGTCCTTCTCTCCGTCTCCTTCGGTGGAGGGGTCCACTGATGAAGCCGTCAGGCGCGCGACGGAAAGGCGCCTGGAGAAACATGAACGCAAGCTGGCCGAATTTGCCCGCCGTTTGCCAGCATGCAGGGCTCCGTTAGTGAGCCAGCGGGCTACGACGCCCGTCCCCCATTCTTCCAAGAAATCCAAGCGGAGCTGATCCCGCACCGGTTCCGGATGCCACAAGTGAATCCTTACGATGGGACCACCAACCCCCTAGACCACCTGGAAAGCTACCGACCCTCATGAGGGTCCAGGGGGCCACCGACGCTCTTCTCTGCATCGCTTTTCCTGCTACTCTCCGGAAAGCAGCCCGGGTGTGGTTCACCCGTTTGGAGCCGGAGAGCATCACTCCTTCGCCCAGCTAGGGCAGAAGTTCGTGGCTCACTTCGACGCTTGCAGGAAATTGCCATGAGAGGCAGACAGCCTCTTCTCCATCCAGCAACAGGACCGCGAGCTCTGCGGGACTACGTGGCCCGCTTCAAGGCCGCCGCGTTGGAGATCTATAATCTCGAAGAGCCAGTCGCCATGCTGGCACTGAAGCGAGGGTTCAGGACCTCCCGCCTAACGTATTCGCTGGATAAGAAGCCCCCCAAGACCTATCCGAGCTCCTTCTCCGGGCCCAAAAGTACATCCGCGCCAAGGAGGTGGACTGTACGAGGTGGGAGCTCGACGGAGGACCCCTGAAGAAGTTGGCCCCGCTGAAGCGTCCGGAACCCGGAAGCCAGCACCCCAGGCTCCGAGCTCCCGAGGGACCAGCCGAGACCGAGAGAGGCCCCCGTTCCTGAGGGGGTTACACCCCTCTCCTCGCCCGAGGACAAAAATCCTCATGGAGATCGAAGGCGAGGACTACCTGAGACGCCCGCCTCCGTTGAAGCCCTTCGCCGATCGTGACAAGACAAAGTACTGTCGCTTTCACCGCGACCACGGCCACGATACCGAGGAATGCCGTAACCTCAAGTGGGAGATTGAGGAACTCATCAAGAGAGGCTACCTCAAAAGGTTCGGGGGGGGCAGACCTCAAACGGAGTCCCAGGCGCTCGTCGCTCTTCCGCCAGCTCCAACCATCGACAATCGCCCAACCGAGAAGCCGGTGGGCATGATCTCCTGGGGCTGTGCGTGCGTCCAAGAGGACCCGGGAGGCAGGGGACTTTGATAATGTACTCCCCTTTATGAGAAAGGGGGAAGACGGAGAAAAAATGTAAATAATGATGCCGTGGTCGTCGAGACGACGATCGTGAAGCACCCTGTAAAGCGCATCATGGTTGATAGTGGAAGCTCCATAGACGTGCTTTTTTATGATGCCTTATCCAGGATGAATCTCTCCCCGATTAGCTTAAGCCCGTGCACACACCCCTAGTTGGTTTCACGGGCGATTCCGTAGGGGTAGAAGGAGAAATCACTCTCCCGGTCACTGCCGGAACCCCACCCCGGCAGAGCACCGTCATGATGACTTTCACGGTAGTAAGCTCACTTCTGCCTACCACATGATATTGGGTCGGCCTGGGCTTAACTTGCTCGACGCCGTTGTTTCCACCAAGAGGCTACTTGTACAGTTCCCAACTCCCTACGGTGTCAGGGAGATGAGGGAGCACCCCAGCTAGTGCAACATTGTTTCCAGACCCTCCCTGGGGCCAGGGTCCCCCAGGACGACCCCAGTGCGGATGACCTGACCAGAGGGCCCAAGACCCCAGGGGAGGCTTGGTCGAGCGCCTACTTTCCTACCCGCTCGGAGATGACCCCACGAAGACGGTGCAGGTCGGAGCCCAGCTACCCGAGGAGAGGGCCCAACTGCTGGAATTCCTGCGGGCGAATGCAGATGTGTTCGCCTGGACGACGGCGGATATGCCAGGTATCCCTCCTGACATCATTACCCACAAACTGAGTGTTGACCCAAAGCACAAACCAGTTCGGTAAAAGAAGAGAAGTTTCGCCCCGGAGAGACATGCAGCTATCAAGGAGGAAGTTGATAAACTCCTAGCTGCCGGTTTCGTTCGAGAGGTCCAATACCCGAGCTGGCTGGCGAATGTAGTGATGGTCAGGAAGAATAATGGCAAATAGAGGATTTGTGTCGACTACACCGACCTCAATAAAGCTTGCCCGAAGGACAGCTTCCCTCTCCCGAAGATTGACCAGCTGGTGATGCCATCTCTGGCCACCGACTGCTCTCCTTCATGGATGCGTTCTTTGGGTACAATCAAATATGCGTGCATCCAGAAGACGAGGAGTACACCGCCTTCGTCACCGACCAAGGAACTTACTGCTACAGGATGATGCCTTTTGGTCTGAAAAACACAGGGGCTACCTATCAGTGCCTGGTCAGCAAGGTCTTCAAGGATCAAATAGGCCGCAACATGCAAGTGTCTGTAGATGACATGCTCGTTTTGAGCAGGCCGGGCTCGAGCCATGTAGCTGACCTCGCCGAGTCCTTCCACAACCTGCGGCAACATCAGATGAAACTGAACCCGGCGAAGTGCGCCTTCGGGTGGCGGCAGGAAAATTCCTCGGCTTCATGGTCACCCAGAGGGGCATCGAAGCAAACCCGGAGGTGCAGGCCATCATCGACATGGAACACTCGACCTCCAAGAAGCAGGTCCAGCGCCTGACGGGATGTGCGCCGCCCTCAGCAGGTTCATCTCGAGGTCGGCTGATCGTTGCCTGCCATTTTTCAAGGCGCTGCGCAAGATGCACTTCACCTGGACCGAGGAGTGCAGGGCAGCCTTCGAGGAGCTGAAGAACTTCCTCGCCTCCCCCCCATTGCTCTCTAGGCCGGAGGGAGAGGAGCTTTTGCTGTACGTGACGGTTACACCGGGAGCTGTCAGCTCGGTTCTCGTCCGCACAGACGAGGACAAATCTCAAAAGCCGTGTACTACACAAGCAAAATCCTCCGCGAAGAAGATCAGGTATACTCACTCCGAGAAACTCATTTTTGCACTAATAATATATGCTAAGCGCCTCAGGCCCTGCTTCCAAGCACACCCAATAGTGGTCGTGACGGACCAGCCGCTGAGGACCATCCTCACCCAACCCGAGACATCTGGGAGGTTGGCTAAGTGGTCCCTGCTGCTCAGCGAATTCGACATAGCGTACCGACCGAGGTCTTCACAAAAGGCCCAAGTCCTAGCCGACTTCGTGGTTGAGTGCACCGGGTTCGCCGAGGAGCCAGAGCAGACAGCAACGGAGCCCGAGCCAGGAGAATAGCCCTGGATCCTCCACGTAGATGGAGCATCCAATTCCGGCGGGAGCGGAGCAAGCCTCATCTTAACCAATAGCGATGGGGTTGTGGCGGAATGCGCCCTCCGCTTCAAGTTCGCCACGACTAATAACCAGGCGGAGTACGAAGCACTCCTCGCGGGCCTAAAAGTCTCCAGCGAGCTGGGTATGCGGGACTTGAAAGTTTTCACCAACTCCCACTCCCAACTGGTCGTCGGACAAGTCTCCGGAGAATATGAAGCGAGGGACGCCCAGATGATGAAGTACCTGGAGCAGGTCCGCGCAAGCATGGCGGGCCTCCGACGCTTCAGCATCTTCCACATCCCCCGAGGGAGAATGCACGCGCGGATGCGCTGTCCATGCTCGCGACCTTGCCGGACTCATCGTCGGGATGCGCCTACATCGAATACCTCGAAAGTCCTAGCTACGAGAGCTCGGCAGAGGTGCATCAAGTCATCCCCGAGCCAAGCTGGATGGACAAGTAGTCCGGTACATCACTGATGGCACCTTGCCCGAAAACCGCGCGGAAGCTGCCCTCGTCAAGAAGAAGGCCTCCCGGTTCGTTTTGATGGAAGGCCAGCTTTACCGCTGATCTTACTCTTACCCACTCCTGAGATGCCTCAGGCCCGCCGAGGCAACCTTCGTGCTCCGAGAGATACATGAAGGCCTCTGTGGGAACCACGTGGAAGGGAGAACACTGGCTTACAAAGCCCTCCGCCAGGGGTACTTTTGGGAGACTATGGGAAGGACGCCGCCGACTTCGTTAAAAGGTGCGACAAATGCCAGCGCCACGCCAACATACAGCGTCAACCGACAGCGCCGATCTCCCAACTCTCAGCCCCTTGGCCCTTTGCCCAGTGGGGAATGGACATCTTGGGACCGTTTCTCCCAGCACAGCACCAAGGCAGCGAAAGTTCCTGCTGGTGGCAATCGACTACTTCACCAAATGGGTCGAAGCAGAGTCGCTAGCTCGGATCGCGGAAGCCAATGTCGGCCAGTTCTTCTGGAAGTCAATCATTTGCCGCTTCGGGCTCCCCCGTTGTATCATCACTGACAACGGGCGACAGTTCGATAATCACGAGTTCGAAGGATTCTGCACCGAACACAGCATCCAACACCGGTTCACCTCGGTGGCTCACCCTCAAACAAATGGGGAAGCCGAGGTGACTAAGACTAACCGGACCATCCTTCAAGGACTCAGGACCAGGCTGGACCAAGCCAAGGGTAGGTGGGCAAAAAAACTCCCAAGCATCCTGTGGGCCTACCACACAATGCCCAGGACGGCGACAAACGAGACGCCCTTCAACCTTGTTTTCGGTGCCGAAGCGGTCATCCCGGTCGAGCTCGGCATGCCCACGTTGCGGTGCGGCAGTACGATAAGCGCGGAACTCGACGCACCTCCTGCTTAACCTGGACCTTCTTGAAGAGGCAAGGGACAAAGCCCGCCTACGGATGGCGACCTACCGGCAACGAGTAGCCCGGTACTACAATGCCTGCGTCAGGCCAAAAGCTTTCAAGCCCGGAGATTTGGTGCTACGGCTGGCGGAGGCGTCTCAGCCCAGGGAGTGCGGCAAGCTCTCACCAACTACCAAAACTGGGAAGGCCCCTACAAAGTAGCTGAGGTCCTCTCACAAGGGGCCTACTACGTTGAAGATCTCGGCAGCATCAGGTTCCCCAGAACGTGGAATGCCTGCAACTTGCGAAAATACTATCAGTAGTGTAAGGTTTCCCAGCAATAATAATAATGACAATGGTTTTTTCCCTGCGCAAGTGTCTTATCTGTCTTGCAGAAAAATTCCAGCGACGTCCCGAGCCTAGCTCCAGGACGTCAAAGGATCTTCGAGCCATGCAGCTCTCAACTAGCAACGTCCCGAGCCCAGCTCCAGGACGCCAGCCTAAGACCGAGGCTCAGATCTCCAGCCAAGGGACCTTAGAGCCACGCAACTCTCAAACAACGTCCCCGAGCCTAGCTCCAGGATGCCAGCCAAGACCGGAGCTCAGACCTCCGGCCAAGGGATCTTCGAGCCACGCCGCTCTCAACTAGAAATGTCCCGAGCCCAGCTCCAGGACGCCAACCCAAGACCGGAGCTCAGACCTTGGCCAAGGGATCTTCGAGCCACACCGCTCTCAACTAGCAACGTCCCGAGCCCAGCTCCAGGACGCCAACCCAAGACCGGAGCTTAGATCTCCGGCCAAGGGATCTTCGAGCCATGCCGCTCTCAACTAGCAACGTCCCCGAGCCCAGCTCCAGGATGCCAACCCAAGACCGGAGCTCAGATCTCCGGCCAAGGGATCTTCGAGCCATGCCACTTTCAACTAGCAACGTCCCGAGCCAGCTCCAGGACGCCAAACCCAAGACCGGAGCTCAGATCTCTCGACCAAGGGATCTTCGAGCCACGCCGCTCTCAACCAGCAACGTCCCCGAGCCCAGCTCCAGGACGCCAACCCAAGATTGGAGCTCAGATCTCCGGCCAAGGGACCTTCCAGCCATGCAGCTCTCAACCAGCAACGTCCCCGAGCCCAGCTCCAGGAAGCCAACCTAAGACCGGAGCTCAGATCTCCGGCCAAGGGACCTTCCAGCTAAGCCGCTCTCAATCTCAAACGTCTCCGAGCCCAGCTCCGAGACGCCAAGGGATCATGGGGCCAAGTAGCTCCCATCAACGCCTCGAGCCTAGCTCCAAGGCGCCAAAGACCTGAGCCAAGCACTCAGGCAACCCCTGGACCCAAGCCTAGCTCCACGTCTAGGAAGGCCTCGAGCCTAGCTCCAAGGCGATCAAGTCCTGTGACCCTCTTTTTTGATCTCCCCACTCGAAAAGAAGACGAGAGGGGAAGGAAAGAAAGAGAACGAGAGGGGAACACGGCAAGAACCCTCTTCTCTGACCTCCCCACTCGAAAAGAAGACGAGGGGGAAGGAAAGAAGAGAACGAGAAGGAAACATGGCAAGAACCCTCTTCTCTGATCTCCCCACTCCAAAAAAAAAAAAAGGGAAGAGAAAAGAAGAAAAAGGAAAGGAGGGGGGAAGGAAAGAAAGAGAACGAGAGGGGAACAAGCCGCTACTTCTCAATCATCAACGTCCCCGAGCTCAGCTCCAGGACGCCAACTCAAGACCGGAGCTCAGATCTCCAGCCAAGAGACCTTCGAGCCACACAGCTCTCGGTCAACAACAACTTCGAGCCCAGCAGCCCTCAAGTGCCGTCGTCAACTTGCGCCCGACTTGCTGGCGTTGGAGTCTAATAATAACTCAACTCCACTCAAGGCGAGGCCCTCCTCTCTGATCTCCCACTCATTAAAAGGAAAGAAAAAGAAGGGAGTGAAAGAAAGAGAGAAAGAAAGAAAGACAAAGTGGTTGTAAGAAGGCTTAAGCTCTATTGATTAAGTGTCAGTTACAAGCATCCTACGGGCCCCTGACATGACGGGGCCCTGCCAAAAAAAAAGAGAGAGAGAAAAGACAAAGTACAAAGGAAATAAAAACAACTACCGCCGACTGGACCACGGGCTGGGAGTCTCCATCAACAGGGACTTCTGGCTGCGCGGCTCCGGGTTCAGATGGCACGGCCCCGACCTCGACTAGCGCAAAAGACTCGAGAGCAACGGCCTCCTCAGCGCCCGCCTCCTGGTCTGAAGTACCGGGATAGTCGAGGGGCTACGGCCCTCGGCCGAGACGAACCCCTCAACCAAGCGGCGCAGGTACATGAAGCCTTTAAGAAGGAGTCCGACGCCGTCTGTGGATCTCGGCGAGGAAACTCCTCCGAGGCCCTGTACCTTGCAACCGCCTCCCGGCTTCCTTCCTCGCTGCGGCCACCTTGTGCCTGGCGTCCACAACTGACCTGGCCGCCTCCTCGGCCGCCCTCTGGGCCGTGGCGACTTCTCCTCTCCGTCGCCAGCCAGGCCTGGAGGGACTGGGTGATCTTCCCCTTCTGCGGGCCGCCTCGGCATTAAACACGCCCAACCGCTGCTCGGCGTCAGCAAGCTCCTCGGCCTTCTTCCTCGACTGCCCCTGCTTGCGGTCAAGGCACTCCCGGAGCTCCTTCGCTCGCCCCTCAAAGTCGGCGAGCTGCCTCTCGAGGTCCTTGACCCGTTGGTCAAGCACCCCTCGGAGTCGGCCCTTCCCTTCAGGTCAGCCTTCAGCGATGCGATCTCGGCCGCCTGTTGCTGCTCAACTCGCTCCCAGTTTCGGTAGCAGCTCCTGATGAAAAGGACCTCGACACCCATCTGCATCATATGGGAAGTTCAAAAAAAAAATCGGGGGGGTGAAGTTCCTTACCGTGTAGAGATGGGAAAAGATGTTATCGATCACAGCTCCAACCAGCAGCCCATCCATCTCTCCCGATCGCATGGTTGGATGGAGAAATCCATCATGCGAGCAGCCAGGGTGCGGTTGTCAGCCAAGGAGCTCTCTGGCCCCAGCTTGAACGGGAGGCGGCGCTAGCCTCGTCCCTCCTGCTCTCTCGGGGAGCAGGTGCGCCTATTCCTCTGGTGGATCCCCAGGAACCGTCGGGGACCCACCCGCCGTCGCGGTAGGAGCCCCCATCGCGTGAGGAGCTCCAGTACAAGCTCTCCCCCTCGGCCTCAACCATCCTCGGATCCGGAGAGAGGGGCGGCGCGACGGCGACGGCAGCATCAAACTGGACGGTCGCCTCGAGCTCCAGAATGGGGGTTCGGCTGTGACCGTCCGTCCCTCGGCCTCTGACCTCGTCCGTCCCTCGGCCTCCGACCTCGTCCGTCCCTCGGCCTCCTTCCCCTTTGGGGCGGCGGGCGCGGCGGAAGCAGACACCGGCATGCCCTCAACCCGGGCCCGCCTCGTGGGAGGCTCAGCGGCCACCCGGTGGGCGGCCTCTTCCGAGAGGTTAGCAACGGGTCGCCCTCCAAGAAGATCATCCCTGCACACAGGAGCCAAATAGGTTAGCCTAAGTGAAGAAAAGGAAAAACACATTGGAGGAAAGAATTGGACTCACCCGACCCCGTCGATGGGTCGACCCTGGCGTCAGAAAGGTTCTGCTCCGACAGCAGGACCTCCAGAGAGGGGATCTGGGCGGTGCGAAGCTGCTCATAGTCGTCCCGATCAGCTGCATCAACCACGGAGATCCGGTTGAAGGACCGATCCGGCTCGCTCCAGGCCCAGTCGACCCCCTCGACGTCCGCGAAGAAAAAATTACTCTTCATCCTTTGATGGAAAAGGGGAGCTCGAATCTTATGCCCTTTGGGCGGGAGGACAAGGACCACCACCTATCCTCAGTCGGGTGGTGTTTCTGGATGAAAAATGCCCTGAACAAGGGGAACTGAGCGACAACCCGTGAACATGGCAGAGTACGATGAAGGAGAAGATGACTCTGATGGCGTTCGGCACCAGCTGTGCGGGAACTAAACGGTAGTTGCTCAGAACAGATAGGAAGAAGGGGTGAAAGGAAAATCGGAGATCCCCGCAGAAGGTCTCCTCATAAAAGGCGAGACGGCTCGGGCCACTGGAAGTGACCCACTCCCAGGGACGGGGATCATGAGCTGAACAGGAGATGCAATGCCATAGGCATCCCAGATGGCCCCCAGCTCCGCGGCGGAAATCGTTGAAGCGACCCCGCCCGAACCTGTTGACGGGACAAACTCAGGAGCTGGTTCGAGTAGGAAAGGACGAGAAGAAGCGCTCCCGGCTCCCTAATAGACTCGGGGGGGCGGGAAGGGCCAACCTCCTGCTAATCCTAAACTGTGTCCCCTCCGATCCTCGTCGGAGGAGGAAAGCATTATCCCTGGATGGAAGGATCGAGACAAGACATGCTGCAAAGGTAACCTAAGAAGAAGGAAGACTAGGCTCAGAAGAAGAAGCTACCCCAAAGGGAAAGGAGGAAGAAGAACAGGGCCAATCTGGTTCCCTAGAGAAGAGAAGAACGGAAGCGGATCGCGGAGAAGGGTCCGGGTACTGCAACAAGCACGAAGGATTTGAACGGATGGGAATTTTAAGTAAAAATTTTCTTTTCACTTCGAAAGGGCCCATCAAATCCGCGCTGTCATGACCCCCTCGCCAACGGATCTGCACCACGTGCTGTCCATCGATGAAAAGGGCGTCCCCGCCGCTCGGAATTCTGCGCCACATTAACTACTCCTCGGACGTGGCCACGTGGCACCTCTGCACTGGCCGGCAGGGCTATCCCTCGAAGCGCCGGAACCGTGGCCATCATCGCGCCGAATTTCCGCCTTTCCACGTCGTCAGCCCACCATTACTCCCTTCGGCCCGAGCGCCACATACTAACGAGCCTCGGGAGTGGGGGCAAATGATGTGGCGAGACCGCTGACGTGGGTAGCTGACAGGCGCCATGTCAAAGGAGACCGCCGCGTCGGACGCCAAGGCGACACCTCAGCCCGGACTGTTCTGCCGAGCTGAGCTGAGCTCCTTCAAGGCAACGAGCCGAGCCCCGTCCTCTGCAAGTCGGGCCCACGAGCTCGGGATGCCTAGGCCAGAGCCGCCCTCTGCCTTCCAGAGCGAGACCCTCGGAGGTTAGTTCCCTGTGGTCGAGGTCGAGCTCAGCGCTCACCCGCTAATGTGGAGCCTCTCCGAGCGCACGCCCTCTGGACCAGATCTGCCTTCCGCCCTCCAGAGCGAGACCCTTGAAGGTTAGTGCCCTATGGTCGAGGTCGAGCTCAGCGCTCACCCGCCAACATGGAGTCTCTCCGAGCGCACGCCCTCTGGATTAGGTCCGCCTTCCGCCCTCCAGAGCGAGACCCTCGGAGGTTAGTGCCCTGTGGTCGAGATCGAGCTCAGCGCTCACCCGCCAATGTGGAGCCTCTCCGAGCGCGCACCCTTTGGACCGGGTCCGCCTTCCACCCTCCAGAGTGAGACCCTCGGAGGTTAGTGCCCTGTGGTCGAGGTTGAGCTCAGCGCTCACACGCCAACATGGAGCCTCTCCGAGCGCATGCCCTTTGGACCGGGTCCGCCTTCCGCCTTCCAGAGCGAGACCCTCGGAGGTTAGTGCCCTGTGGTCGAGGTCGAGCTCAACGCTCACCCGTTAACGTGGAGCCTTTCCGAGTGCGCGCCCTCTGGACCGGATCCGCCTTCCGCCCTCCAGAGCGAGACCCTCGGAGGTTAGTGCTCTGTGATCGAGGTCGAGCTCAGCGCTCACCCGCCAATATGGAGCCTCTCCGAGCACGCGCCCGCTGGACCGAGTCCACCTTCCGCCCTCCAGAGCGAGACCCTCGGAGGATAGTGCCCTGTGGTCGAGGTCAAGCTCAGCGCTCACCCGCCAATGTGGAGCCTCTCCGAGCACGCGCCCTCTGGACCAGGTCCGCCTTCCGCCCTCCAGAGCGAGACCCTCGGAGGTTAGTGCCCTGTGGTCGAGGTTGAGCTCAGCGCTCACCGCCAACGTGGAGCCTCTCCGAGCGCATTCCCTCTGGACTAGGTCCACCTTCCGCCCTTCAAAGCGAGACCCTCGGAGGTTAGTGCCCTGTGGTCGAGATCGAGCTCAGCGCTCACCCGCCAAAGTGGAGCTCTCCGAGCGCGCGCCCTCTGGACCGGGTCCGCCTTCCGCCCTCCAGAGCGAGACCCTCGAAGGTTAGTGCCCTGTGGTCGAGGTCGAGCTCAGCGCTCACCCACCAATGTGGAGCCTCTCCGAGCGCACGCCCTCTAGACCGGGCCCGCACTCTTCCCTCTTCCATCAAGGTGGCCACACGAGCTCGAAGCATCCAGACCGAAGCAAGCCCTGCCATCCCGGAACACCGGTGAGCCGCCCGAGGATTACGGAACGGCACCCCCAATACCGCCATAACTACCTGTCCGGCCATACTTCCACGGGGATGGACCAGCCAGAAAGCACGAACCCCTAGGGCGGCGACCCCGGATAGAGGCTCTGCCAAGCTTCCCAGAATGGGGCGACCAGAAGGGATGTCAGAATGAATGAAAACTTCCCCTACCACCTGTCAGGAAAGACGTCTCGTCCATGGCATGGAATCCTGTCGCATGCGCCTGCCAGCCTAGCGAAGATCCGAGGCGAGCGCCCAACGGCCAATTTTCAACTACAAAGAATAATCGACACCCCCGAAAGGGAGAAGGTAACAACAGCAATCAACCACAAACACAAACGCAAGCTCGACCAAGAGGGCGAAGCGCCACCACTACCACCACGGTCGAAGGAAAACGAGGGATACAAGGAGAGGCGGAGGAACAGGGAACCTCTCTGTCCCCGCTATCGTTCTCCCCCTGCAACGTTTCGTCTTCACACACATCTTTTACTCCTCCTAGTGCGAAGTCCATCAAGAGGGGCCCGACCAGGAGGATCTGTTCCCCTGGATCATCACTGACTTGACCGTCGGAGTGCCGCAGCCGGAAATCCCGGCCCGGGTCACTAACCCCTGTTTCGCAGGTCCAGGAGCAGAGGACCGCCAGGCAGCGAAGGGAGCGCACTCCAACATTGACAGCAGCTACGGGCCATGGCGATCTGGTGGCAATAAGTGGTTTTGTGAAAATATCAACCATTTATTTTTCAGTACAAATAAATTCAAGTTCAATGTCACCATTTTGCACATGATCTCTAATAAAGTGATGACTAATTCTGTGTTTTGTTCTGAGTGTTGAATTGAATTTTTTGTCAAGTTTATAGCACTGGTCAGGATTCACGGAACTGTCTCATACTGCCTAGTACGGGGCATACCGTGCTGTACCGGTCAAGAGTTGGTACGATTCAGCCATTAAAATCGGTACGGACTTTTAAAATTATAAAAAAATTAATTCCGTACCGGTACGTACCGTCCGTTCAGACCGATACGGGCTCGATTGGCCCAGTTCAGGTCCATTTCATGTTTTAAATATCAATCTTTGCTTTGGGGGCAGAGAGATTATTTTTATAAAAAAAAGCTCGGTACGCATGCTGGTACGATCGATACAGACCGACCGTACGGTACCACCCTCCGGTCAATACAGGTCCCGGTACCGGTACCGGGAACCCTGGCACTTGTGTTATCACATCTGATAGAAATTTTAGATTGATTAATACCAAAGTCTTCTAGCTGTTGCTTAATCCAAAGCACTTGAGCGCAACAACTCCCTGCAGCCACATATTTGCTTCAGCAGTGGATGGTGCCATGGAGTTTTGCTTTCTACCATGCTAAGAGATTAAGTTCAACCCTAGAAATTGACGTGTCACTAGTACTTTTTTTATCAATTTTACATCCACCATAATCAGCATTTATGTATTCAATTAATTCTAAAGATGATTATTAGAATACCACAGACCTAGATTACTGGTTCCTTTTAGATATCTTAAAATTCTTTTAAGAGCAAGTATATGTGATTCTTTTGGATTAGATTGAAATCTGGCACATATACAAACACTGAATAAGATATCAGGTCTACTAGTAGTTAAGTACAACAGTGATCCAATCATACCTCGATAAAGCTTTTGATCAACGTTGTTTCCATCTTCATCCTTGTCAAGTCTGTAGGTAGGGCTCATGGGTGTGCCAACTTTTTTAGCTGACTTCATACCAAACTTCTTAAAAATCTCCTTGATGTACTTAGCTTGATTGATAAGTATTCCTTCTTTTGTTTGCTTAATTTGAAGTTTAAGTAGGTCAACTCACCCCATTAAGCTTATTTCAAGTTCGTCCTGCATAAGCTCAGCAAATTCTCCATACAAATCTTCATTAGTTGCACCAAAAATTATATCATCTTCATAAATTAGTACAACTAACATATCATCTTCTTTTCTTTTAATGAATAGAGTTGTGTCTACACTACCTCTAGTAAAATTATTTTCAAGTAAGAATTTACTCAATCTACCATACCATGCTCTAGGTGCTTATTTTAAACCATATAATGCTTTATTGAATTTGAAAAATGATTAGGTAAAGCATGATTTTCAAATCCAGGAGGTGTTCTACAAAAACTTCTTCAAAAATGTAACCATTTAAAAATGCACTTTTCACATCCATTTGAAATAATTAAAGTTCATGCAGCAAACAAATGCAAGTAAAAGTCTAATAGCTTTTAGTCTTGCTACAGGTACATAAGTTTTATCAAAATAATTCTTTTTCTTGGTTATATCCAAGGTTCCCGATACCGATACCGGGAGCCGTATCGGCGGATGGCCCGTACCATACCGTACCGGCAGGTGTACCGACCCATTTTTTTAATATAAAAACATTCTCCTCCCTCCCAAAAATGCATTTAAAACATAAAAGGGACCTGAAACGGGCTGAACCGATCGGTTCGTATCGGTACGATACCGTACCGTACCGGTACAGAAATCAATTTTTTTTATTTTTTTAACGGTCCGGATGCCAGACCGTTTTAATGGGCTGAACCATACTGGCTAGCTATCGATACAGTATGGTACGCCCCATACCGGACGATACGGGATGGTACCGCGATCCCTGGTTATATCCTTTGGCAACTAATTTAGCTTTATTTCTAATTACATTACCTTTTTCATCTAATTTGTTTATATATACCCATTTAGTACCTATAACAGGATGTTCAGAGGGTCTATCTACCAAGATCCATACATTATTTCTTTTGAATTGATTAAGTTCTTGCATAGCCATCATTGATCATCCAATGTGGGTCATTTCAGCCTCTTTTATGCAATTTGGTTCTACATATGAGACAAAAGCAAGATAATCATGTGCATCTCTAAATGAAGATCTAGTTCTAACACCTTTAGATGGATTTTCAATAATTAATTCCTTCGGATGGTGATGTACATACCTCCATTCCTTAGGCAAATCATCATGCTCTTTACTTACCATTTCATCTCCTCTTCTACTTGTCTATCCTTTAAGCTCATGTCCTTCATTGCTTTGTCAACAGTACCTGCATCATTATCAATGCACTCTTTCATAGAAGGTGAGGAATTAGCTTCATCAAATATTACATGAATAGACTCTTCTATAGTTAATGTTCTTTATTGAAAACTCTATATGCTTTGCTAGAAGTTGAATAACCAAGAAATATTCCTTCATCAGATTTAGTATCAAATTTTCCAAGGTTATCCTTTCCATTATTCAATACAAAGCATTTACAACCAAAAACATGAAAGTAATTAACATTTGTCTTTCTATCTCTCCAAAGTTTCAAAGGGGGTTTTCTTTAAAATAGGTTTAATCAAAACATGATTCATATATAACATGAAGTGTTCACAGCTTCTGCCCCAAAGTACTTGAAGATATTAGTATCAAATACATGCTCCAATGTTTTGTTATCATCAAAATCATCTCAGGGGTCAACAGTATCAACAAAATTTGGATTTCATCGGCTTCTATTTTCTTTCGATGTTGAATGAGAAATATTACTGCAAAAGGGCTCTTTTGTGCTAAATCAATTTAGATAAGTAGATATTTCACCATAGTTCGCATCAAGGTTCCCGGTATCAGTACCGAGACCTGTACCGGTGCTAGATCAATACGGTACAATACCGATACCTTACCGTACCGACGCACGGTACGATGGGCGTGCCGATTCATACCTTCACGTCTTTTTTTTTGTTAATGGATTTTGTTTTTTTTTTAGGGTTTAGGCCTTAGGGTTTATTGTTTAAGCCTTTAGAGTTTAGGATTTAGAGTTTAGGATTCAAGATTAAGATTTAGGATTTAAAAAATACTAATACATTAATTTTAATTAAAATAAAATATAAAATAATAATAAAATAAGATTATCAGTAATTAATGAAAGTGAAAAGTAAAATATAAATAAATACATACCGATATCTAGAATCGGGTAGAGTGTTGATGTCCATAAATATCAGAATCATTTATATATTGTATAGGAAGATCAGTAGATTTTTCTAGCCAAGCAGCATGATACTCTTGTAAGGTCATCCTAGGAGGTATACGTGATAGATCGTAATTCATCGTAGATCCCTCACTGAGGTCCCGATTCTGAGAAATATCTAAAGACTAATTATATGGCTATGTAAGGGCCCATCCAAATATACCAGCAATAAAATTAGATCTATAAGATGCTCCGGGCTGCATAGGATAACAACCACTGGAAGATGATATCTCAAATGCACCATATGAACCGTATGGATCACAAATTGCTGGTAGCTACGGATAAGAAGATCCTGAATATGAGAATGACTTTAATACATCCATAGATCCTACTCCACGTGCAAGAGCTGCAGCTGCATCGTATCCCGAACGACCTCGCGGAGCCCGTTACCTATATGGAATCTATCACCACGGGGTCTACCAGTTAGTGCTCCATGGTTTGTATCCGTGTGGCATGGCTAAACTGCGACTTATCAATGAATCAAAGATGAATAGGCGGCTACAACACCTATCCTCTGACCTCTTCATGATCACTAGATCCTCCACTATCTAAAGAAGCACTAGCACCACTTTCTTTGGTATCTGAATATGAATGAACTAAGTACTTCAATGGAGGTGCAACTACCTTTCCTTGTTCTTTATCTCTAGACCAAATAGATGGCGAGGAGGGATGTGTGCTGTATCTGCTGGAACCCTGTAAGAAATATTACTTATTGCCCATTGTTCAGCATCCACCCCAGCCTAGCTAGCTACAAGACTGGCTGGTTGAAGAGACGATCCTGGCTTATCAAGTTCTGGCTCCTGCTGACTCACGACCCATTCAATCATTGGTCTTCATCCTCATCAACATATGTACTTGTAGTGGGATCGGAATATTTCAATTCAACTTTCTCCTGAAATACTTTAGTCTCAACCTTAAATTATAGTGTACATAAACAAGATTGTTGAGGCATTTCTGTTTTAGACGGTTCCTCTGCTTGGAGTGGATAAGGCCAAATGTAGACCAGTTGTGCTCACATCCATTAGATGACACCGTTTGAAAGAAGAATCTTGACTGCAAAAACTTTCAAATGTGCAGAGCAGATCCATCATGCACTCACCATTCAGCTGCAAAAGATATTAAATCATTTAGAATTTTAGATTCAGCAAAATTAAAAAAATCATTCTGAATCTAATATTAGACTTAGTACTTAGTAGTACCTACAATATTCATTTTTAATTTATTTTGATAGCTACAGTGGATCCAAAAGAATCTGTGCCCTCTCTAAAAATTGTCTGAAAAAAAAATATGTATCATGTGTCATTTATTGAAATTAGTGCTAATAAAAATTACCCAACGATTTAACCTAATTTCTTCTAGGCACATAGCTGCGACATCTGGATCGAGCTCCATCTTGTATATAGCATTATGTAGGGCAGACATAAGCTGTTCATCCATGGCAATGTCCGGTATGAAGTATTGAATCTCGAATTCAGATAGTAAACTACACATATATTTTAAGAATTAGTCAAGTGTACTTGTATAAATATAATTTAATTTAAAATTTTAGGAAGCTCATAAATTACTGCGTACCTGCTAGATACAAATCCAAACTTATTTGATAACTTCACCGTCTATCAATAATCCGGATATAATCAGTAGCATATGCTGTATCTGCCTCTTGAATCTTTTCTTTGTCCTTTACATCATATAATACAGAAAGTCCATCTGAGCATATCTCTTAGAGTCCATAGCCCGAAGTATCTCATATAGAGGCTTGATAGTATCCACTATCCTCTCAGTCCGCTGCCAGAATGTCTATCTCGTCACTTAATTCTCGACATTGCTCCTTTCAATATTTGTCCTGGCATATCTATTATGTTGCCATTCCTGACTAATAAACATCTGACGCAGCTCTACTTTATTACCAAGACGACTATCAAGTGCTATATAATTTGTAGCAAACCGTGTGATACCTGGTCTCAATATTTCTCTCCCAGTAAAGCTCCTCATCAATGATAAGATCCATGTATAGTCATAGATGAATCTGGTGATGGTCTGTGCTAACTCAACTATCTTCTGCACCCTACAAATTTTTTCAATATATATCAACATGAGGTCAATACAATGTGCAGTACAAGGAGTCTAGAAAATATGCGATCGCCGCTGTATCAAGATCTACCCTACGACCTTATACTATGATCCATTATCTGTGATGATCTGTACGGCATTCTGCTTTCTCACCAGATCAATCAAATCCTTCATCAATATGAGGATATAACTGCTATCGTGCACCTGATTTGAAGCATCAATAGACTTATGAAAAAAGTCTTTCCATCACAATACATCAAGAAGTTGATGATGCTCCGTCTAGTAGGACCAGTCCAACCATCACACATCACTTCAACCCATACACGGGCCACTTGTTCTGATAGAAGGCAATCCAATTTTCTAGCTCCTTATTACTGTCCAGAAGCTAACCATAAATATCTCTCGATCCAAAGGATTTACACCTGCACCAGCAGCCTGTATAGATGAAATAGCTGAGCAATAATATGGATTATCTGCTGCGTGTGCTGAGATATGACTGAAATGAAACCATGATCAATGGCTCGCCACATATCCTTCTTTTTATCCTTTTTCAGCATGGTGTTAATCCTTTATTGCTTGGAATCTCTGTTAAAAAGGGCATGTGGATCGATATCATGGATAGTGGCTCCTATTGGAATGTTCTTGGAAGACTTCCTTCTACTGCCAAATGCTTCCAATATGGATGCAATACAACTGGTGCCTCTCTTGACGGGCTCTCTGACTGAGGTCCTCCTAAACTGTCTGACTCTCCTGCAATACTTGCAGAGCCCGATCGCGATCCCAACTCAAAAGCTAATGGCCCAAATCACTGTATCTGTCTGGCCATCTCCTCTAGCCGCATCTATTCATGCAAGCTTGCCTGAATGGCAGCTTCCATCTGTGCCTCCTCATCAGAAGGAATAAATGCTTCCTCTGATTCCTTGAAATAATAAGGTGATTCTGCGGCTCTGTAGTCCACTATCTTTTTTTTGATATTTTTCTTTCCAGCTTTGAATCAATAAAATGCTTTTTCATCAATTGACAAATCTCCTGTAAACACTGTCGGTATGTAGATACATCAAAATAGCCGCCAGCCAAGTACTGCTTCAATTTGTTGTCCCCTATTTTTGAATTCTACATTGCACCATTTACACCTCCAGTGATGCCGACCCGAAAACATTTCTCCATGCAACCAACCAATATCACGCTCCGGACCTTCTTCCTCCTCGATGGATCCATATCTGAATATTTAAATTACACATAAGGTCAATAATTATATTTATTAATTAATACTTTGTTAACCTATTTTTAAAATTTCTTTAATTTAAATAAATATTTTTTTAATTTTTTTGATTTAAAAAATATGAAAAATAAAAATATTATTAAAAAACTTGAATTTAGATTCATGCAGGATCCGATCATATATGCTATATATATTTTTTAAGACACTGAAAATGTATTAAAAACCACTTTCTTCAATTTTAGATCTAAAGTACTATTCATAAGATGCATCAAAACTTGGATAAAATGACACAAAATTTATAATGAAAGTAGCTTACGAGCCCCATAATAATAATATATAATATAATTTTTTTTTATTAATTATTTTATTTTATTAATTTTTAATATGAATTAATTTTTAATTTAAAAAATTATATTTAATAAAAAATCAAGATCCTAGTATCATTATGTAGATTTCATGTATCTATCACATACTCTAAAATCATGCCCAACAAAAAAAATTGATAGTATTTTCTTTAATTTCTAATTTTCATGAATTTCAAAAAAAAAGAGAGGGGAAAGGGAAAGAGAAAAAAAGAAAGATCTATATACCTTGAATCTACCTTTCTCTTAAATTAGTTGATGTTTAATTAGCTTAAAATGGGAGAAAATAGCCTTATCTTCCTTTGTTGAACAAAAAGAAGCATAGAGAGCTCTCTGCCTCTCTGCCCTTTATTAAAACCCCCCCACCTAACATCTACAGTACCTAACAGGAAAAAAAAATAAAAATAAATAAAATCAGTTCGAACCGGCCCGAACCGGTCCTAAACCGATCGAATCAATCGATTCGGCATAGTTCGGGCAGGTTCCTTATTTATTTATTTATTTTTATTTGTAAATCTCGGGTGCCGTTTAAATTGACCGAACCGTGCCGTCCGACCATCAGTCCAGTTCGGTATGCCCCAACCGGCCGGTACGACATGGTCGGCGAACTCTAGTTTGCATTATTCCTAGTATAAATCCTTCTGTAAGTTTTCATGTTCTCTGTAAGGAATGGTAGCAATCTTTTACAAATGCATTTTGCTTCACTATATTTTATAAATCTAGGAAGCCAAAAGAAATCCAGGAGTTTCAGAGTTCAATAGAGTACAGATGCATCCATAGCCCATCTTCTGTAGGATTGTCCATATAGTTCCACTCGTATGGTTCAAAATCTCTATTCTCCTAGTTTCCCGATGGATAAAGATTTTTAACAAGAAACTAAGGAATAAATGCAAACTTTTAAGAGAGGCCAACAGGATGTGAAAGCAAGCAAATATTTTAAAGACTTATAGCACCCAGGATCAACATCTCTTTCAAGAAGTTAGTTCATGAATAAAGCATGGAAACTGGTCATGTATTGCTAATCCAGAACATCAACATATGATCCCTGTTGACCTATATATGAAAATTAATATAAAAGGAAGATAAGAGCAACAAATGATAAGCAAACTCCGGTAAGTCAATATACGGAGATTGACAAAGCAACAAATGCTTTATGTGGGTTATATAGGAATATCAGCACATAATATATTAAACAAAGGCACTGTTTACAAGCTTGTATAGTGAGATTATGAATTGAGTCACCATCAGTGAATTAGAGCATATTTAAGTAGACTCTACAGCATGGTTTGCAGTACCATCCTATACCACCCGGTACGGGGTGTACCATATTGGCCAAGAGCCAGTACGGTTCATATATAAAAAACGGTCCGGCACTCCAGACCGTTAAAAAAAATTTAAAAATTATATACCGTACGGTACGGTACGATACTATACCATATCGTACCGTCCGGTTCGGGCTCGGTTCGGCTCGGTTTGGGTCTGGTTCGTGCCCAATTCAGGTTAAACAATTTTTGATAGGAAGGAAAAGAATTTTTTTAAGATTTGTGGATATCGATCAGTGACCGGTACGGAGCCCGATTTTGATTCAGAGTTCCTTGCTTCTACAATGCAGCTATCGGTCAAGAAACACTAGAGATCTAATATACTTAAGTAAATTAGACACGTAGAAAAGATAAATGTCCCGTAGAAGAGTAAGAAATCACACATCTAAGAAGAAACGGAGTGATCTTGGTTTTACAATTTATATAGGCTTCAAAAAGTGCTCTTTGGCTGGTTGAAGCAAATAATCTTGTACTAATTATTTGATTCTTTTGTAAAGATTGATGACTTTACCAAATCGTCACAATGTCTTTCTTGTTCACGAACAATTTGAAGGAGATACTTGCTACTGATGTTTTGCAACCAAGCCTGAAAGAACAAAAGAAAGGTGACATGTTACAAGTAGGATCTTGAACATTTAGTAAAGCTGCAAGAAATCATACCATCTAAATTGTCCTGAAGAAAGGCTTTACTTTATCAATAGCACAACACTTGAACGTAACTAGCTAAACAAGAAGCAACGTGGTGGAGCAATTTATCTAAGTCCACCACTATCATTTTAATGCTGCATCTCAATGAAAAAAGATGCAACTGAACACAATTCCAAGTAGAAACTCTCAGAAGATCACAAAATAGTCAATTAAAAATCCAAAATTTTGCTGCCAATGTGTCTATCAGCAGATGTCTACCCCCTCTAGGAGCATAAATGGGTCAGCTTCAGCTCAGATCAAGACAGATCATGCCTAAACCCTATATACTGATTGGTTCTGGATTCATTTCAGATTTTCCTTTTAGGGTTCAATTTCGGTTTAGAGTATATTAACAGACAGCATATTTGAATGGATTTCAGAAGGCCACATTATTTTGCGTGGATGGTGCGAAAGCTCAAATTGTACAAGGCCGCCTGAGGGTTCCAAAGATCAAAAGATGCTGCAATACACACCCAGAAACAAATTAAAACAAAATGAGAGTATTTTGAAAAAGGAGTACCAGAAAAGTGATAGATTTACTCTCTGGTTTGAAGTTGACGACACAGGCTGTGGTAAGCAATTATTTTCTGCATGTTGGCCATCTCCTAGTGATTGGTGAGATGAAGCAAGTAATTTGGAATCCAACGCCTGGCAGGAATTGATCCAAGCAAATGGGAATCAGTATTTGAAAGCTTTGAGCAAGCTGATCCATCAACTACACGAACGTAAGCAGGTTAACCTATATCCTATTGTGTACTTTGTTTCAGACACTATATGTTTAATAGTGTCTAAAGTCAGTATTCAATAAGTACGTGGATCATAGGTTAAGTTAATAGTGTATCTCTAATATGAGAATGTTGTTTGTGGTTTCTCATCATTTGTAGGCATGGAGGAACTGGTCTTGGTCTATGCATCACGCGCAACTTGGTGAGTTAAACATCACTGACATGACTGAAATGAATCAAAATTTTATTGGCACATTGTGAAGTATTTTACAGAGTCGGGCAAAAGGTAGGAATGAAGGTTCCAAATTATGGGATTCCTTGAAACCAAAACAAGTACAAAGAGCTGTCAAATTTGATATTTCAGTAAGAAATTCAAAGCATCATCATAAGTTTCACATTATTTTAACCAATGAACCTGGATACAGCTGAAAGGCAGGCAGCACCACCAATATACAAAATGAAACATGATTGAATGTTGATTCCATATGTTGACAACATCTCACCTCTAAGCTAACAAAAACACTTGTCAAATGACAGGGAAACAAGTTCCACAGCAACCAATACTAGTAATGCTTTCTCCACCAAAAAATGTTTGCTATGAAGTATGAACAGTAGCATTTCATTAACAATAATTGTCTGAAAGGGCCTTCCCAAGGAATAAGAAACGGTTTACAATGACAGCCTGCAAACTCAAACTTTTTCTGTCAAAATGGTTTGAAGATGGATGATATTCAAACAGAATGATCATAGGTGATATTGAGTACCTGCAGTCAAAGCTTCAAAGCCAGCGCCAGCACCCATCCCAGTCATCAGCTGGTACAGCACATGTTATTCTTGATATAGAACACAGGCTGTTGCACCTTGTGGCATAGCCGACTTTAGTTTAGCATAGGGCTTCACACTTTTCCCAGAAAAAGCTATTTCTAGTTAGGTGGGTCATGTTTGATGCATAAAAAATCAAACTGTTATGTTATTGCACTCATCTAGCCTTATACATGTCTATACATGTTAATTTATGTAAAAGACACAATGATGAAACTCCAAGTTAAGCACTATATATTTTTTGGTGATCAAGTCAAGCACTATTAAAAGAAGAATTCTAGTTGAAAGCCGATAAATTACTGTTATGTACACTAACTTCAAGATCCACTAAGGGTGTAATACCTAGGGAAAAAAAAAGGAAAAAAATTGGAGGATGAAGACTCCCGAATCTCCTCCTAAAAGAATCCAAATCAAGATCGGATTCAAAGATTTTTAGCTATAAAAAGAATCCTAGAAGAAGGACAATGATGACCAGAGCCTCAATCTCCTCGTGCGCTTACTCCACAATATCTTCCACAGGATCTCGTGGCGCGCTTGCAGGGCAGTGCGGTAGAAGAGAGAAGAAGAAGAGGAAAAGAAGAAGATGAGAGGGGAAGGAAAGAGAAGAAGGGAAAAGAAAAGAAAAGAAAAAAAAAAAAATGGGGAGACGGACCTGTTCGAGGGCAGAGAAGAAGGGGAGAGGGGAAGAAAAAGAGAAGAAGAGGAGAGAAGAAAAGAAAAAAAAGGGGAAAAAGAAAAGGAAAGGAAAAGAAGAGAAAAAGAAAAAGAAGAAAAGAAAAGAAAAAAAAAAAAAAAAAAAAGAAAAAGAAAAAGAAAGAAAAAGAAAGAAAGAAAAGAAAAGAAAAAAAGACAAGAGAGAGAGAGGAGGAAGAGGAGAGAGAGGAAAGAGAAATTAGAGAGAGGAGGAGAGAGAAAGATGAGATAGAAAGAGGAGAGAGAAGAAGAGGAGAGAGAAAGAGGAGAGAAGAAGAGGAGAGAGATGTAGAAATAAGAGAGAAAGAGGACATAGAAGAAGAGGATAGAGAAAGAGGAGAAAGAAAGATGAGAGAAAAGGGGAGAGAGAGGAGAAAAAAGAGGAAAGAGAGAAAAAGAGCAAGTTAAATAAATAAATATTGAAAAAAAGGATCTAAGAGTTTCTCTATTAAAAAGTTGTGAGCTTAGAGTATCAGCAGATGGATCACGGATGAAATTCGGATAGGAAGTTTTGGATTTATAGTTGTTGCGCCATAAAGTTATTCAAAAGATAAATAAAATTATCATTGTAGAAGGACCATTTTTCGGACTGGAAGGCGTTGAACGAATTTCGTAACACCTAGGTTGAGGATTCGGGTGCAAACTAATATCAGGCATATTAAATCTATCTCGAGTAAAGGTACGGATTTCTAGGCATGATCATCAATTTTATAACTTATTATATGGCACGATTTAATCCCTGATTATGAGCATTGGCATGCATGATTTATCTATGCATGATATATTTGACTTCTTTTGATGGACAGTGTGATGGTTATTATTATTATTTATGTTCCCGTATACCATGTTTCATCAAACAAAATTATTTTTGGATGATTTGGATCACGATGCCGGTTATTGAAAAACTTAAAATGACATGACTCAACAGCATGACATGAATTGATAAAGTGTTAATCAAGAGAAGGCGTTTGGACTAGCCATGCCACGGATAGGACCATGGTTACTAAGATTGATAGTCACGGGCTAGAATGTAACAATGAGATTGCCAGTCACAGGCTGGAGTGTGACAATAAGATTGCCTATCATAAGCTGGAGTATGATAATGAGCTTGCCAGTTACAGGCTGAAATGTGACACTGAGATTGCCGGTCATAGACAAGGATTCAGGTTCCAGTGGGACATCGAGATGGGGTACCATCTCATGTGTTTGGACAGGGCATTCCACCAGTGTCCCAGCATCCCAATCAAGATATCTTGGGACATTCATGTCCCAAGTGTTGGGACGGGACGGGACATTAATGCATCCCATTCCATGAAAAAACTAGGATAGCCCTGTCCCACGAGATTTAAAATCTTGGTCATAGGCTAGAGCATAACCATGGTCAGTCCAGAACCCTAAAGAAGAAAGATGACTAAATTGAAATATAAAAAGGAAACATGATTTTTCCAAAGATTTTGTTATCTATAGCATTTGATTTGTTTGGTTGCATGACATGATATATTCTTCTCCCTATTATTTTTAAACTGTATTATTATTGGTGTAACTATATGGAGTCCTTACTGGACTGTAAAGCTCATTCTCACATTTCTTTATTTTTCTAGAGTCACGGGATACATAGCATGGGATGGGGACGAGCATGAGACTGAGTATCAGGATCTTTGTTTATTTAGTTAATCCTATTTTTGATACCCATATAACGAATAAGTTGATCATTTAGTGATCATGAATTGAACGAGTTAATTATTTAGTCATTATTATATTATTTCAATGGTATTTTGTTAATTAAATTATATTTTAATTTTGGTAAATGATGAAGATCTTGTGTACTTAGGCCTAGTATGACCTCTAGGATTATACCTAGGATTTGTACGGCCGATCGCGTAGCCGATCCCGGTGCTGGATTCGGGGTGTGATAGAGTGATATTAGAGCTTAGATTATGATCACTTGGGATTGTGATATAAGTATTAGAAATTAACATGGTAATTATTAGGACATGACAGAATGATATCAAAACTTAGGTTATCATTACTTGGAACTATGATGTAAGTGATTAGGACATGACATGGATGATATCGAAGCTTAGCTTATGATTACTTGGGACTGTGATATAAGTGGTTTGGACATGACATGAATAATATCGAAGCTTCAAGTATGATCACTTGGGACTGTGACATAAATGATTAGGATATGATTTGAATGATATTAAAATTTGGATAATGATAATTATGGACTGTAACTTAAGAGGTATTTGAACTTAGCATTATGATTAGTCGGAACATGATAAAAGTTGCAAGAATGGATTCAAAGTTTGGATTTCTAATATTTAGGTATTGTGCACAAGATCTGGCATATGATTAATGCAAAAGAGAAATATATTTTTTATCTAATATAAGTAGGGAGATTGATTTAGAATGAGCGTAAAGAGCTGAATGATTTATACTATTAATCATAATAAGTAAGCACATGATGGATATTGAAGAGCTGGATAGGATGGGTCCTTGCCTTTGATAAGTGGGTTTGACCCAAGCATCAAAAATACTGGCCTAGAAGTAGTGTTATGTTATACTGAATATGTATGTTCAATTATTAATTGGATGATTTTGGAATTCTAAACTTGATATGGATGCAGATCATGATAAGATGCTAGTTTTGTTGTAATTATCGGATTGTAAATTTAGAACTGTTGTAAGAAGATGTTTAGAGTGTAGGTTATGAAAAAGTTTAATGATAGTAAAAAGGACAATTTTTCGATGAATCTATATGTGGATTATTATTGAAAATATATAATGAAAAATGTGTTTGGGATAATGCATAGATTTGTAAATTGCTATTAGCAGATTAAATTATATTATGTGGACATGGCATGTACATCTTGGTAGAATCCTCAATAGTTATGTTAGAGTTTTGAAAATGATTACTTGATCTTTCCTATAATTGTTAGAGATTATTATATATGTTAAACATTAAGTCAAATTTAAGATCTATAAGAAAATTTAGGTACCCTACTACTAATATTGTATTGAGCGAAGAAATTGGTATTGGAAGACTTATATGGGTTTAGCTTATAAGGGACAATATTTTGGATGGGTGTTAATTGATGCTAAGAATTGTGGTAAGATAGTTCTATAAGCGATAATATGATTGATTTTATTCATAAGAGCGTTGATTCAAAGTCATCTACTTTGTTAGAGTTAATGATAACTTTCTAAGAGAAAAGTTGATATAGGCTATCTAATTAAATTGTCAAGAAAAGCATGATTAATTCGGTCTTGGACTAGAGTTATTGAAGTCTTAAAAGGATGGTGAAATTTACGCAAGAACTTTAAATATAAAAAGTGGGTTAGTAAAATCTTGATATAATATGCCCGAGGTATAAACAAGATAAAGAGACTCAAAAGCTTTACTTTAGCAACTCTAGATCGTCCTAGTACCAATATAAGGTAGATTTTTGCGAGAGTCATTTAGTGAACCTAGATAATTGAATAAATTATATTAGAGTACGCAGTGGAAGCATAGTTTTATGAGTTATTAAATTAATTAAGAATATTAACTCTAACTTCAAAAGTATTATGATGTGCGAATTGAATTAAATTTTAGAAATAAGATTTTTAGTGATAAATGAAAGGATAATGTTATCGATTCTTGGGCTAGTCTATACGTGTTGCCATGCAATTTTCATCAATAGGTTTTCCTAGTATAAAGGACTCCAAAAAAAAATTTGACATCTCTGACTTTAGGAAAAACACGCGATATCGGGCTTGATTTGGAATACTCTGACACAAAGCTCTTTTTAGTTTTGATATTGTGATCCCATTATTTGAAAAGGGCTTAATGTTTTCTTTAAAATAAAAGCCTAATTATAGAATCGTAAGGAAGATTAAGAGAATGAAGGCTTTAGATTTCAGAGAGTGCTCAATGCTCAAAGTTTCTTTTGTTGGTGTTAATAGCATAGAACCTGGACAATTATGATGCGGAGTTAATCAAGAGAAATAAATTTTAGGGACGAAGAATTATGTATTTTAATTCGAAGTTAAGGCGTTCATGTTCGATTGAAAGGAATTCACTATGTATTGTGGATGATAAGGATCAAAATGAAAATATCATATAATTTTGTTACGTTAAGGTCTTATGAAGAAAGCATTCCAAGAAGGGGGTTATCTAGAAGCTCAAGGATGATATTAGGGCTGGGTGTTTCTAAAGTCTAGGCCATCATAAATTTTCTGTAGAATTAATAAAGGATAATTAATTGTATGACATTAAAAGATTAGTATTCCTTTGGAAAAGCTTAAGAGAATTCGATGTGTATTATAGATGAAAAGGATCAAGTTTTGAGTACTATATAATTTCATTATATTAAGACTCTGGAAATAAGTATCCTAAGAAGAAGACTAATTGGAAGTTTAAGAGTGACATGAGGGTTGGTTACTTTCAAGGTTTAAAACTTCAATCAAACTAATTTCAATGATGAAATTATTTTAAAGGGGAGAGAATGTAATACCCAGGAAAAAAAGGAAAAAAAATGGGAGGACAATGATGATCGGAGCCTCGATCTCCTCATGCGCTTCTTCTAAACGGAATCCAAATCAAGATCGGATTCAAAAATTTTTAGCTATAAAAATAATCTTGGGAGGACAACGATGATCGAAGCCTCGATCTCCTCATGCGCTTCCTCCATAATATTTTCCATAGGATCTCGCAGCGCGCTTGCAAGGCCGTGCGAGAGAAGAGAGAAGAAGAGGAAAAGAAGAAGAGGAGAGGGGAACGAAAGAGAAGAAGGAAAAAGAAAAGAAAAGAAAAAAAAGAGGGGAGATGTACATGTTCGGCGGAGAAGAAGAAGGGGAGAGGGGAAGAAAAAGAGAAGAGGGAAGAAAAGAAACAAAGGGGAAAAGAAAAGGAAAGGAAATAGAAAAGAAAAGAGAAAAAGAAAAGAAAAAAAGAAGAAAAAGAAAGAAAGAAAAGAAAAAAAAAAAAGAGAAAAGGAGGAAGAGGAGAGAGAAATTAAAGAGAGGAGGAGAGAAGAGGAGAGAAAAGAGGAGAGAGAAAGATGAGAGAAAGATGAGAGAGAATAGGGGGAGATAGAAAGAGGAGAGAGAAAGATGAGAGAGAGGAGAAAGAAGAGGAATAGAGAAAATGAGCAAGTTAAATAAATAAATATTGGAAAAAAGATCTAAAAGTTTCTATGCTAGAAAAGTTGTGAAGTTAGAGTATCAGCGGATGGATCGTGGATGGAATCCAGATAGAAAATTTTGAATTTATAGTTGTTGCACCATAAAGTTATTAAAAAGAATAAAATTATCATTGTAGGAGGATAATTTTCCGAATAGGAGGGCGTTGAACGAATTTCGTAGCATCTAGATCGAGGATTCGGGTGCAGACTGATATCGGGCATGTTAAATCTATCTCCAATAAAGGTAAGGATTTATGGGCATGATCATCAATTATAAATATATTTTATATGGCACGATTTGATCCCTGATTATGAGCATTGGCATGCATGATTATCTATGCATGATATATTTTGACTCCTTTTGACGGGCAGTGTGATGGCTATTATTATTATTTATGTTCTTGTATACCATGTTTCATCAAGCAAAATTATTTTTGGATGATTTGGATCGCGATGCCGGTCATTGAAAAATTTCAAATGATATGACTCAACGGCATGACATGACTTAATAAAGTGTTAATCAAGAGAAGGCGTTGGACTAGCCATGCCACGGATAGGACCGTAGTTACTAGATTGCCAGTCACAGGCTGGAGTGTGACAATGAGATTGCTCGTCACAGGCTGGAGCGTGACAAGAGTTGCCAGTCACAGGCTAAAGTGTGATACTGAGATTGTCAGTCATGGACTGGAGCATGATCGTGGTTAGTCCAGAATCCTAAAGAAGAAGGATGACTAAATTGAAACATAAAAAGGAAACATGATTTTTCAAAGGTTTTGTTATCTATGCCATTTGAGTTGTTTGGTTGCATGACATGATATACTCTTATCTTCCTGTTATTTTCAAACTGTACTATTATTGGTGTGACTGTATGGAGTCTTTACTGGGCTGTAAAGCTCACTCTCCACATTTCTTTATTTTTCCAGAGTTGCAGGATACATAGCATGGGATAGGGATGAGCATGAGACTGAGTATCAGAATCTTTGTTTATTTAGTTAGTCTTATTTTGATACCCATGTAACGAATAAGTTGATCATTTAGTGATCATGAATTAAACGAGTTGATTATTTAGTCATTATTAAATTATTTCGATGGTATTTAGTTAATTAAATTATATTTTAATTTCGGTAAATGATGAAGATCTTGTATACGTAGGCCTAGCATGACCTCTAGGATAATATCTAGGATTTGTGTGGCTGGTCGCGTAGCTGATCCTAGTGCTGGATTCGGGACATGACAAAAAGGTTCAATACCTTGTGGCAAATAAGAAAAAGAGGTGTTTAGATACCTTATGGCTCGACATAGAGCAAAACAAAGCAGAACCCACAGGTGCAATGGTACATAATGATACTGCTCTATACCAAGGGGTTCAACATTATACAATTGCCTGGAGTTGGTTCGTTGTTGAAACAGAACCTGCTGGCTGGCATGGAGTGCATGGCCAGCACCCTAATCCTTGCTTGCAACATTCAACACCATCAATGCATAAACATAAAATTCTTTAAAAAAAAAAAATTATGCATTAGAACATCATTCACCAACAATAGAGAGGGAATTCATCATTAATAATTTGACAAAGCCACTAACTTAAGGAGATTTTAATCATTGAGATACATTGACAGAATTTTGGAGTCTGTTGAATTTTTAGATCATAAAATCACAAGGGTCTAGAACAAAGATATATTCATCACTTGTAATCAAGATGAACATCTGCTACTAATTCAAGAAAAAATACTCGTATTCTTTTAAGAATAAATAACTGGTATTCCACACCATAGTAGCATAAAAATTGATTTGCAAGTTAAAAACACTAGCATATGACATTATCCATCTTTATTTCTGCCATGCAACAACTTTTCATCTCATGGGAGATGCTGAAGTATGTATGCAATGATTGTTCCTAGGTAAACAAGATGGGTGGAGAAATAAAGGTTGTGAAGAAGGACGGTCAGGGGACGTTGATGCAGTTATACTTGGTCCTTGGAATGCCAGAAGATGGCACCATAAATAGCTTCCAGACAGAATTTGGCAGGTACAGTTTTAGGTAAGTAGCCTAATTAATATACATAAATTCTTCTATATTTTCCTAGCAAACTGATTTTGCTCGTCAGAACCTACCCTTTTGCCACAAATACATCCCAAATTTTTTTTGTTTAAAGAAAAGGTAAGATTGTTGACTACTAACCAATAATCAATAAGAACTGAGTAAAAGATGGTTGAATCCATTCAAATAAAAGAAAAAAAAACAACAGAACAAGTTATATGCATGTTATTGTGCTGCCTTCTGCATGACATTACATGCAAACATACATAATGTGGTCCGTTTTTTTTTTTTTTATACATTTGACTTGTATGTGACTAACTTGTTAGAGTAAAGGAGAAAGTCAAAAAGTGAGGAGAGTATGTTTGGTCACCAAAAAAAAAAAACTAATAAAGGTTGCAGTTACAAGATAGATTTATTGCTTCCTTTAAGCAGAGTACGAAATAGGATCAACATCTATAAAATCTGCAAGTGTTCAATTCTATAGCAAGCATGGTACGGCATCTTGGTAGCAAGCAAGTGTGATTATCAGTGGAAGTACAAGAATTAAAATAATCTGGGCTAAACAGCCTATGAAAATCCATGTAACATGCCACAGGAAGGAAAATATTAGAAAGTCATGGAAAAAAGGAGTGACTCAGCTCAAGAACCAACATATCTATCTAGAAAGAGTTTGAAGATTTGAAGAATGCTAGATGAAGGAAAAACATGTAATATCACTATTAGAAAAACATAACCTAAATTTCAGATATGATAGTTACATCACAAATAAGAAATGACAAATGAAAACAGATATGATGGAGCAAATCAGATGATTCTACATGCCACTAAAAAAAAGGGTGGCCTAGTGGCCAGTGCAATGAGGGTTAGACATATGCGGTATTATCCCGTGACCTCCAGGTCACAATAATGTGAGATTTAATAGGTCAATTAATAAAAATGACATGGTAGCATACATTATGTGAACTCTATGTGAATATTTACATATTGAAGGCATGTATATGGCTTCAATATACAATGCAAGAACTACTTATGAGGAGACTCAAGAAGTTCCCAGTTGCTCTAGGCTAGCTTAAGGATCAGATTTAGGACCTAATTTTAGATACTTGTCAATGAAGCAATAAGTACAATTTTCAAGATGAGGCGCTTCAATGATATGCACCACTCAAATGCCAAACCAAACTCCTTAATACCTGCTGTCCAATGAGTCTGCTGAAAAACTGTGCTCTAAAAATCAAAGTATATCTAAAGAGGAGAAAGAATACAACAAAGAATATAAGGCACTGGAGCCTAAGAGAGACTAGGAAGGAAAAGAAGAAAGATGGGAGAAAGAAGAAATGGTAGATTGTGGGATGTACAGCATTTTCAGTCTGGCTGAATCCCTATTCTCTATCACTTAGTTTCTTTGGGCGGTACTCACAAACAATTAAAAGACCACACTGCATCCATAATCTAACAATCAAGCCTGCTAAAATATAGGAGTCACAATCAAAAGTTACGCATCAACAACATAATAGCGAAATAGTTTAGTCTCTTTGTTAAGTTTCAGAAGGGAAAAAGTCAAAAGAATGTGTCGATTCTAAACATAAAGATGTAGAGGAGAACAAATGGATTTTGGATGAAAAGATAGGAATTTTGGTAGCATATATGATATACATAGTAACAGAGAGATTTGTTAGATGATCCAACAGTCCATCTGCTTATTTGTTGTGTTTAAGACAAACATCTTAGACTGCATTGAAGGTTTTTAATTTAAATATCTTTTTTCTTGATTCAAAATTTTCTGATTTTGAAAGTTGAGTTTTTTTCTTTTTGGAGGTGTTTGGTATCCAAATCATAAAAGTCTAAAATGGAAAATTATAAGATGATGGGTATGAGAAAATCATGAACTTGGAAAACTCTACTAGAAGTACATATTTTCAAATGATGATTTGATGGACTTTACGAATTTCTCTAGGATGGAGAAATGTTTTGAATTCTAAAATAATGAATTGTGATATCCAAAATCGCAAGCAACTATTAGCAAACAATATTCTTTGTGATCCAAAAGTTTAAAGACAATAAACATCAGGGGTAAATTCCCCACAATATTTACGGAACTTCAACATTCAACATATCCCAGGTTGTCTCCATGGTAACTAGATTGGGTGAGTAACTTGTGCAGTCTTGCTGGCATTACATGGCAGACAAAGTAGATTTATTATGTCCCAGTGGTTGAGGGAAAAGGGGGTTTTCACATGGGAAGCATCTGAATGGAATGGACTGACCCAAGTCCTTAGGCAAATTTTCCAAGAAAATATGGAGTGCTCAACAAGTGAATCATTAAACATGGGCAGAATGAGAGTTGTTCCCAGGAAAACAAATCTTCACAAAATGGGAGGTTCAGATATTCTCATTGTAGTGGACATAGCACTGCTAGACCAAAGTACAAACATATGGAATCAGCAGCTGATTTTCTTAGAGCAATACTGTGGGAAAGCAAAATTTGCATGGATGTTAAGCCATGATACCTCTAATGCCATCAAGGTGGAGCTGCAACGGAGAGGGCATTTTTTGACTATTAGCAAACCATTATACAAGACAAAAATGATCCATATCTTGGATGCTGTTGCAAAAGAGGTAAACTTCAAAAACCAAAAAGGTAGGAATCTGTTAAACTCAACCATGGATGAAGACTTGCATGAAAGCCATGTATTGGATTCCATTCATTTTGATGCTTTCAGTTCAGATGATTCTGATGCATTCGATCTAGATAAACAAGTTTCAAAATTAATACATTTTCTAGTGAAGAAGAAAGTATAGAAAGAATTCCAGAATCTCATCAACCTTATTCTAATTCAAGAAAAATGTCTGCTCAAAGGGTCTCCTGGATAAAATTATAAAAAAACCCAACATTTTATTGGCAATGGAAAACTCACAAAACATGTCTGAAGATGTCATCGAAACTGACAAGCATGGAAATAAAAGCATGGACTATTCAAGTTGGCATGAGTATAAAGACATCAAAAAGAACATGATCAGTTCAATAAATGACAAATTAGAAGATATAAAACCCCATTCAGCAGTTGGCAACAAAGATGTATTTCTTAAGTTGAATCAGCCACCAAATGAAGGAGAAAGCATGACAGAGCAAGAACATCAATTGAATGCCAAGCCTACTTTGTATGACATAGAAGAAACCTACCGGAAAATGATGGCAAAAAGAAATGTGGCATCATCAGGTGATACCCATGCAGAAGGAATGGAAAAACAACTAAGCACAGAAAGGTCGACTGAACTTACTTGTAGAAGTTCAAGGCTCCTTAAAAGTCAAGATATGCATTATAGTGTCCATAAGGGTGATTGTGTAGCTGCAAATACAATAGTTCCAGACCAAAATCCTCTTGGAGGCTTACATATACTGCTTGCAGAAGATAATCCAATACTACAGAGAGTTGCAACAGCCATGCTGGAGAAGAAAGGAGCCAAAGTTATAGCTGTAGGAGATGGAATGCAGGCAGTAGATGCTATAAAATGCATGTTATGTGCAGAGCAGACGAGAGTAAAAGACAAATTCAACTCATCCAGATGGTGTTGCAGGACTAAGTGAATTGCAAAAATATCCATCATTCGATCTGGTTCTAATGGATTGTCAGGTATCATTCTTATGATAAGCTTTATTTTACACATTTTGAGCCTTCCTCTCTATTACTTTCTATTTTTTCAAGTTATAATATGGAAATGCTTGATTTATGTTTCTCTGTTACCATTTTCCACTTTCTCAAATTTATATTTGTGAATGCTTGATTGAACTAGTTTAAGCCCATTCCCTAGCCCTCCTATGAAGTGTAAAATGAGTGCTCTAGAAACTGAAATTGCTTGTCAACCAATATCAGAGTCAAACAAAGTCAGACCTAATCATGTTAACTGACTCATTTAATCCATAAGTTAAATGACAGGGATTGTAAATCATTCTGTATATTGTCTTAACCTGATTTGTGTGATATGATGACTCTTTAGTGAAAGTTTTATATTTTCATTCTTGAAGAGATAGTCTCATCTAGGACAAACAGCACTGGAGGACAGATTTATCAATCCAAATTTCAAATACCCATTAGGAGTCTTGATATCAAGCAAAGCTAGCCAAAAGAGGATCAAACTTATCCTATCTTACAGTAAAGATGTTAACTTACCACTAGAATCCCAAATGCTTAAATTGTTAGGGAAGGGCTCAATAATGCATATCAGGTCTTACTGCCTTCCCACTTCCCGCCCATGTGCGGCCTGGACCATGCATGTGAAGCCATAAACTAGTCAAGAATGAACAACTCACCCAAGAATGAGCGAACAGAAGAAAATATTCAACATGACAAAATAGATATTTTTGGCTCAGATACCATGTTAATTACCAGATTCCAAAAACTGAAGCTGTTAAGGAACAGGTCAACAAAATATATCAACCTTAACAAAAGTAATGTTCAGTACAAACATTTCTCTTCCTGAAATTCTCAAGAAAGATAATACATGTGAATCAAACTTATGATCCATCAATAGAACAGAATAGGTTTGTATGGTGATGTTTTCTGGAAACAGAGTACATAGATCCAATAATCTGATTTCCTCTTCTGGTCATGCAAACTAATCAATCTTCCTTTTGTACTTCTAAATATGGATAAGAAAACCATAATCTCCATAATATAGAGGATTGATCAGACTTAAGATGTGTAACACACCCTGAGATGTCCATATAGATACTTAAATTAATGTCTCCTGCTGGCAATGGAGTGAAGATTTTAAAGTTGGGTTTGTGAATGAGGATTGCAGATGCCCAAGCTGGATGGCTACGAGGCAACAAAAGCAATTAGAAATCTTGAGGCCGGAACTGGTTTGCATATCCCAATCATCGCAGTGACAGCACATGCAATGTCGTCAGATGAAGCCAAATGCTTGGACGTGGGGATGGATGCATATCTGACAAAACCAATTGACAGCAAGTTGATGGTATCTACTGTTCTCTCCTGGACTCAGAGAGATGTTTGACAGCGCACTTGTCATTGTGAAAGAAATGTATAAGCTTTTAATTGTTCAAGAGAACAGGTTTTGTTCATAAATGCCATCAGCAACAAATAGTATTTTGTACAGTTACAAGCAATTATATTGAATCATGACTGCAGATCTTGCAATGCAAAACTCCTCACTACAGTGATTCAAAATTTCTAATTTTGATGCCTCGAGTTGTGGAACTGTAGCAAAAAAGTTGGCATCAGATTTTTGTTGGCTGCTTCCTAGTGAGCCTAATTCTATGGATATCCATCAGATTCAACTGGCAGGATGCTTGAAACATGAATGATACTGATTAATTTCATCTACCAGCAGATCTTGCACACTAACTACTGAAGTATGAGCACAAACGTGATGAAAATTCCGTGCATCTAATCAGTCATTCATGAATGGGTATAGAGTTATCCATTCACGCATTCAACTAATGCAATTAAGGTTTCCTTAATTTCGCAACCTACCATTCCACAGCCTCTTTGGACAAAACATTCACTATATAGTTCACAATATCATACTTTTGAGGCAACACTACTGAAAACAATGCCAACCAATTCACCTTGTTTTTCTCCTCGCAATTCTTTGAATCTTCCATCAGATGTGATCCGTCTCTTTAAAAAAGCAAACAAACACTAACCGATGCAAAAATTCATGTATATCAGGTTCCAAATAAATAATAGTAGTCTTGATATTGTCCATGATGGCATGGTGCGGGAAATCCAAAAACTACTGAAATACGTTTTCTGAAAAATTAGACGCCGCACAACGTATCCGCTTCATTATTACGGTAGCTAAAGCTAATTTAGAGATCAAAATAGAGAACATGATATTGGCTTAGAAGTGTGAAGGTGATCCATTTCTTGCCAATTAGTGAATAAAATAAAAAGAATATCATAATGCGTAAGCTAATCCAACAGGTATCCTTAGCCCAAAAAAAAAAAAAAAACAAACAAAAGCTCCGGTGCAGTTTCAATCACATCCAACAGGATGAAATTTAAGCAGGGATGGAGATGGGAGTGAGTGGTGGTACCGCAGCTGGTGGCATGACAATGGAGATGGAAGAGCTCCGAGGAAGCTGGCGGAGTTATTAATCGCATTTCCTAGGACACCATGGCAAGTCCCTGGTTCTCTTTTTTTGACTGGAAGTCCCCTGGTTCTGAACCTCCACCCTTTCACCATTCTGCGCGAGCCTTCCTGGGACCAAAGGCTTGACAAATGACAACTTATGTGCGAGAGGAAGTATTGATAATTATAATCTCATACCATGAATACACTTCCATTTTTAGCTGCCGTGATGCTCTTGTTCCTCTGCGGGGCGTGAGAGACTTTTTGGGATAGGGATTATGTAGCGAAACATGGTGGGACCATGGATGAAAGTCGGATATTACGTGCTTTGCGGCTGTGCACATTGCAAAACACGTTTTAAAAACCATGCATGCAAATTGTAATTGATACTAGGTCACGTAAGCGGTAGCTTATCTAGATTATCGATAACTTTAAATTGGATCAACCAGATAATCTTGATATTTTTTTTAAATCGATAATCTATATTGTAGTGGTAACCTGGATTATCTCTCATATAGCAATCCAGATTATCTCAAGAAGATAGCTATCCAAATTACCGAATATGTGGTAATCTGGTATTTTTTATTTTTATAAAATTATCTCGGAAGTCCGCTTCGATGAGAACAAAATATTTCCTTCTCCCTCTCATCTAGGTCCTCTAGGTATTGATTTGGATCTCTTCTAAAATCTATATTTTATTTATAAAAAAATAATTTTTACATTTTAGCTATTTATTAAAAATATAATTTTTAAATATTTTATATTATTAAATATAAATATTTAATATGTTTATATTAAAATGAAAAATTAAAAATTATTTTTTATACTAAATAAATGTAAAAAAAATTATATATAATCTTTTAAATATACTAAGTAATATATTAAATTTATATATATTATATTATTAAATTTAAAATAATATATAATCTTTTATTTTATTTTATTTGTAATATTAGAAAATAGAATATTTTAAAATATATATTATATAACAATAAAGTGTAATATAATATAATTTAAATTATATATTAATTTTATAACATAACATAACATTTATATATTATTAAATATATTATATATATTATATTATATTATATATTATTATATTTAATATAATATAAATATAATATATTATAAAATACATTATTAAATATATAATTTAAATAGTACATTATAAAATATCAAATAATATAATATATATTACATTACAAAATATCAAATAATATATTATATTCATGCAATATTATATTATAATATATTTTAATAAATTTGACTTAGGGATGTTTTGGAAATTTGAGTTTAGATTACTGGTAATCTATTTATCATACCAAATACAGTAATCAATCTTATTGATAGATTACCTGTGTATACCAAACATAGTAATCAGGATTACTAGCAACCTATCTAGTAGTAATTGTTGTATCCAAACAAATTACAACGATACTTGGACTCAAGCTAGACCAAATGAGAACAGATTGAGCTAATGGATCTTCATCTTCTTGGAGGCTCTGTGCATTGAAAGGGGGCTCCTGCTCTCAAGCTTGCCAATGGCGTCTGGACTAGATAGATGCGATCTGAAGAAAAATAGGGTGGAAGGTGTTTTGGAATCGGATCCCCTTCTCCATCGTGCTCACTGGTATTTATAGGCCTCAAACCTAACCAATTCTAGCCAACTCCAGCTGTAAACGGTTAATTTGTTAAAACATTAGCACGTGCAGCAAACATTATCCATAGTTGGTCAGCCATTTTTCAGATGTTAAATAATCTCGCATCACTTGAACATTAATCAGCTTCGTTAATAGGCCTCTTGGGCATCGATCGGCTCTAGGCCTCTTGGACGTTTGTTGCCCAGAGAGCAACCTAAGAGGGGGGTGAATTGGGTTTCCAAAAAATTAAAGCTAAGCTTGATAAAACAAGTGCCAAACTTCACAAGACAAGATATGCAATTCAATTCAACAAGGTACTAAGATTTAAGTGCAATGCTCTAAAGTAATAGTGCAGCAGAAATTAAAAGCGATAAGCAAGAAAGTAAAGAGCAAGGAGGGAGAGAACAAGCAATCACAAACACAACAAGCTATAGTGGTTCAGTGCCAACCATGTACCTACATCCACTCTCCAAGATCCCCTTAAAAATTCACTATAGTCAAACGATTATAGCCGATTAGTTTTCCGGGCTCACTAATCAAAATCCAACTTGTTTTACAAGGCTCACAAGTCACAACCTCACTTGGTTTTCCGGGCTAACCAAGAACCTAATTGGTTTTCACAAGGCTAACCAAAAACCTCCCTGGTTTTCCGAGCTAACCAAGAACCTTAGTGGTTTTGCGGGCTAACAACCAACCTAATTAGTTTTCAAGGCTTATCAATAACCTCACTTGGTTTTCCAATAGGCTAACCAATAACCTTTACAAGATATAAAATTTTGAAACAAAGAACCAATATAAGCTTTCAATAGAAAAACAATAAGTCGATGTAGCTCGATGTAGTGTTGCTTTGCTCTTGTTAAAGCCTTTTGAATACCCAAGTATGAATGATCTTCAATGCTTGATGGCTTTGAATACTTGGAAGGCTTTCTTTAGCTCGTGAGTGGTTGAACCTTGAATGAATAGGAGTTAAGGCTCTTCTCTCTTCTTTTCTCTCTAAACTATTTTTGGATATTCGATCCCTTTTTTTTTATTTGATTTGGAGCCTATTTATACCTTCCCAAGGCCTCAAAATCGAGATATAGCTGTTACACTCAAAAAACTAGCCGTTAAGACCATTTGGAACGAGTTCTACGTTTGAAAAAACTAACCGTTACTATTACCAGAACTCCATGTATCGACACTTCCTGAGTTGAGTCGACACATAAGGTCGACATATGTTCTTCTTGAGTCGACACATAGTTCAAAATGCTCCATTCAGAATCTTTGGAAATCTCAGTTGAGTCGACACATTGAGTCGACACATTGCATCCATGAGTCGACACTTCAACTGTTGCTTCAACTTCTGTAAGTTCTGTGGCTTAAAAGTCTCAGGCGATGTGTTGATCCATGTGTGACACTTTGAGTCGACACATAAGCTCCATGTGTTGACACTTGATCTGTGCCATTTGAAACCTTGGTGCGTACCGGCTTGAGTCGACACTTTAACTTCATGTGTCGACACATCATGTCATGTGTCGACACTTGAGTCGACACATCCTTGAAAAAATCACAGAAACTACTGGTTTGAGTTGGAACAAGTTTCCACTTGCCTTAGCTATCCATTTAACCATCTCATAAAGTGTCCAAGTCTTGTATTGTGCAATCATTCTATTCAAACTTGGTTCTTCAACACAATTGGGCTTCTTCAAATTTTGTGAGAATCCTTTCAATGAAAACACACTTAAAGCAAATCATTAGTCCTCAAATTATACTTAACTGTTTTGCTTATCATCAAAATCAATTAGTGGAGTCAACAATCTCCCCCTTTTGATGATAACAAAATCCTTAAGTATAAATGGCTTTAAAGGTAAGGCTTTAAGAGAATTATTTAAGGTGCACAATATTGAAAGCATCAAATATATCAATCATTACTTGCATTAAAGATATAATCATTTAGATCACAAGTAAGAGAATTAGAGCTTGTTGCAAGATTAGAAAGTATCAGAACTTTGATATACATTTAAATTCATAGAGTGCATGTATCATGATACTTTACAAAGAAATTTCAGTAACCAACAAAGCTCCCCTGAATCAATGATTCATAACAAAATTTGTAAAAAAAATCTTTTCAAAACATTGAAAGAGGGGTTTCAAGAATTAAACTCACTTTGAATTTGAGCAAAAAGTAAAGCTCCCCCTTCTTAAGGAACTTTGTAAGTGATTTTCGGGTTTTTCAAAAATCCTTAAAATTAAAAGTTACTCCCCCTTTAGTTTTGAGAGTAAAAACACATTTATACTTAAATCTCACTAAATTACTCCCCATTTTGTTATCATTAAAAAGGTAGGAAAATACATACAAGATATATCATAGTCATTGAATGTATAAAAGCAATTCAAGACATCAATCATTTCATCAACACATAGAAATGAGTAATCAAAAAGTTTTTCATATATGTCAGGAACTTTGTACATCAAGTACACAACAAAGGTAAAAGTACATATAAGCATAAATATAAACTATCTAGAAGTATAAACTATCTAGAAGTACATCAATATCCTAATCCTCATCCATCGACTCATCAGAAGATGAGCCGATCTCGATCGGTCCTATATCAGAAGAAGATCGAGCTCGCGGCTATCTGATCGAAGATCTCAAAGTCTGGTCCTGGTCGGCTGAGGAGGGGTACGGCGTCCACGTCCTCTGCGATGAATATAGATCTGACCTCTGACTGAAGCAGTAGAAGTAGGAACTACGTCCTTCACAGGAACTGAACTGATCGGATCAATCAACTCAGCAACAACTGGAGCAGGAGTGCAATCAAAAGTAGGACCGGAATCAAAATACTGAAAGCCGGGTGTGTTGAACCTAAGCTCTTGAGTGACTGACGATGTATGAAGGGTAGAAGTATCAAAAGTAGGTGTAACAGCTGATGATACGGGCATATCAAGAACAACAGTATCAGCTGTAGAAAGTATCGGTGTATTTACAATAGATGTATCAAGTGTGGGTGTTTGAATGATAGGTGTATGAATGTCAGGAGAATCAATAGTAGGTAAATCAGTAATAGGTATATCAATAACAGGACTAAGAATAGGAATAGGAACAGGAGCTGGAGTGTGATCAACCGATCTGGAAGGAGATGATGGATCAGGAATCGAAATAGGTGAGAAGGATGGGTCAACAACAGGGCTCGCAGGAATGTCATCCGTCACCTCCGCAACTGGCTCTGACATAGGATCAGCAATATCAAAATGGTCTGAGTCAGTCTCCATGTCTCCAACAATAGTATCTCCATCTCCATCTCCAACTTTAGACTGAACACCAGTATCGATATCAGCAAAAACATCCACTGGTGCTGGAGCAGGTACATCAACAGAAGCAGGAATAGTGTCTACAGCAGGAGCACTTGTAGAAGATCTGGACAGTGCTGAGAGAATAGCCGAAATGCCATCACTAAGACCAATGTAGCTCTCTCTTGTCTTAGCAATAAACACATCAAGACGCTGCCTCATGATAAATACATCGATCTCTATGCATCTGACTCTGTCTTCTAGAGTATCTGAAACACCAGGAGTCTCCGTCTACGCTGGCTGTGGCTGGACAGATGTAGAAGGATCAGACTGAGCTAGCTATGCTGCCATCTCAGGCTGTCTCGCCAGGTCCAACCTCACCTGAAAGAATTCGCTCCTCCTCTGCTGTATCCTCATCAATGTCAGCTGCATCCTCGGCCTGTCCTGATATCCTCCGTGTCCACTGGCCTCGGACTAAGTGATAACCCATGCGATGGAATGACCTGATGTCATATACATCGGTATGGATCAAAGTACGATAAGGATCATCTTGGAAACTAACTCCATACTTCCTGAAAAGTACTGTCAACCCCATAGAATAAGGCAAACAGAGCCACTGACTAGACGACACCTCAGTAATCTGATGAACCATCATAACAGGAAGGCAAATCGGCATCCGTTGAATCAGTGAGACCATCATCAGCAACTCCCGCTCGATGATATAGTCAAATCGATCGGTCTTCGATAGAAGAATCCGGGAAACTATATGATGTGGCAGTCTCATCTCCATAGATAGTCTCGATGCTGGAACAGTGGCTCCCTCTGGTAAGATGTCAGACTCAAAAATGCACTGGAGACCACTAACTCGGTCCATCAAGCTATCAATAACTGATCCAGTCATGGGTATATCCCATACTCTGCTTAGAATCTCTGAAGTGATGGGGATATCCCATCCTCTGACTTGAACAATCCAACCATCAGACCCTCAGGCAAGTGAACCATAGAATTCTCTTGCTGCCGCAAGATCGTCTGGCCCGTAACTGCTGCCGGCGCCAGAGTGCACTCCTCCTGCCGCCCGCGGCTCTCGGTCCCCGGATCTCCTCGCTGGGTGCTATCGCTTTGTTGCCCGGCGGTCCTCCGCTCGTGGACCTGCGAGACAATGGTCAAGACCGGGCCGAGGTTTCCGGCGAGGACACTCCAATGATCAAGTCAGTGACAATCCAAGAGAACATATCCTCCTGGTCGGGCCCCTTGATGGACTCCGCTCTAGGAGTGTAAAATGTGGGTGAATGTGAAAACGTTGCAGGGGGGAGAATGATAGCGAAGATAGAGGGATGCTCTGTTCCTCCGCCTCTCCTTGTATCCCCCGCTTTCCCCTCCACCGTGGTGGTAGCGGCGCTTCGCCCTCTTGGTCGGGCTTACGCTTGTGCTCGTGGTGATGATGGTGGTGCTGTCCCCTCTTGCTGGTGGGGGTTGCCCTTTTATTTTTCCCTTTCTTTCTCTGTCTCTTGGAGTTGTTGTAGGTGTTACCTCTGGGTTTGCTGTGAACCAGGTTACCATTCAGCGCTTGTCTCGAGATCCCGTCGGGCTGTCAAGTGCACGGCGGGGCGTCCCGAGGGACCTTTCCTTATTCATGATAGGGGACGTTGTCAGGCGCTCCGATACTCCTCTTGGTTGTCTCATTTTAAGAAATTTGGGGGTGCTTCGAATGGCGGGCCACCTCCGTGGGATTCGAATCCCCGGATTGGTGTAACTGGCGATCGTAGGTGGTCAATACAGCCTGGAAAGTGCTTCAGTGCAATCCTCGGGTGGCTCACCGGTGTTCTGGGCTGTGAAGACCTCGTCTGGACTGGGGCCGAGCTGGGGCGGCATTACTCGCTCTGACCTCGACATTCCGAGCTCGTGGGGGCGCCTCGGTGGAGGAGGGCGGAAGGGGGACCCGGTCTAGAAGGCGCGCTCTCGGAGAGGCTCCACATCGACGGGTAGCTCGTGGCTCGATCTCGACCGCAGGGCACTAGCCTCCGAGGGTCTCACTCTGGAGAGCGAAAGGCGGACCCGGTCCAGAGGGCGCGCGCTCGGAGAGGCTTCACATCGGCGGGTGAGTTCTTGGCTCAACCTCGAACGCAGGGCACTACCCCGAGGGTCTCATTCTGGAGGGCGAAAGGCGGACCCGGTCCAGAAGGCGCACGCTCGGAGAGGCTCCACATCGGCGGGTGAGTTCTTGGCTTGACCTCAACCGCAGGGCACTAACCTCCGAGAGTCTCGCTCTGGAAGGCGGAAGGCGGTTCCAACCTAGGCGTCGAGCTCATGAGCTCGACCTGGTGAAGGACTGAGCTCGGTCTGCTATTCTGAAAGAGCTCAGCTCAGCTCGGTAGTGGAATACGAGTTGGAGAGTTGGTGCGGCGTCTTTTCTTGACGTGGTGCCCGCCGGTTCCTTATGTCAGCGATCTTGCCACATCATCTCTCATCAGCCCTAGGTAGTATCTCTCGCTGAGCGAACAAAAAGTAACCAACCCAGCATGTCTAATCCAATCTCCAATCCTGAAATGCTGCTTGTCTAAGAAGGAAAAGTCTACTCGGCGTCCTCCAACCACTGTCTTGGAGCTCATCGGCTAGAAGGTGCAAACAACGGTCGTGCAGGCGGATCCGGAGCTTTAGACTCATGTCGGGCCTTGGTTCTCCACTCTTCTTCAACTTGTGACTGACGAGGTCGGCGAATGACTTGTTTGCGAGGACCCATTGTCATGATTATAGGTTTGGACAAGGTTTTTGGTGGAAAAGAGAGAGTTTAGGAGCTAAAACCTAAGAAGATTTCCAACAAAAATGGCTACCAAAGTCTCAAATCCAAGAAATCCATGGCTAAAAACTAAGAAATGGGAGGATGAACAGTATGGATACTTGGAATCGAGGTGTCGGCTCGAGGAGAAAGAAATTTGGGAAAAAAATGATTCGGAAACCCTTTAAATCTCAGTTTCCCGTCGGTCATGGTCGGCTCATGCATGTGTCGACACATTTCGGTATCGACTCATGATGTGTCGGACATTTGGTGTCGACTCACTTAAAACTAAAAAGTTAGGAATTTTTCTAAATGATCAAAATCAATTAAAATAACATGTTTTTGGAGTCAAATTAACAAAGATTAATCATGATTTATCATAAATAGGGTTGAATAGATCTAATTTGAGTCAAATTGGGGGAAGGATTTAATCAAATGGATTGATGATCCTGAGTTCTCTTCTAATCATACAGAATCGATCTTCCAGAAAAGGTTTAGTTAAAATATCAGCTAATTGAAATTCAGTACAGATAAATTCAAGCAAAAACATCATTGTTTTCTACATGATCTCTAATAAAATGATGCCTAATTTCAATGTGCTTGCTCCTAGAGTGTTAAATAGGATTTTTAGTCAAGCAAATAGCACTGGTATTATCACATTTAATAGGAGTTCTAGCTAACATGATTCCAAAGTCTTCAAGTTGTTGCTTAATCCATAGGATTTGAGCACAACAACTTCCTGCTGCAATATACTCAGCCTCAGCTGTAGATAGCGCAACCAAAGTTTGTTTCTTGCTAAACCATGAGATTAAGTTAACCCCAAGAAATTGGAAAGTTCCACTAGTACTCTTTCTATCTAATCTACAACCAGCAAAGTCTGCATCAGAATATCCAATCAATTCAGCAGAAGAATTTTTAGCATACCATAAACCAATACTAATAGTACCAGACAGATATCTAATAATGCGCTTAACAGGCATAAGATGTGATTCTTTAGGTTCAGACTGATATCTAGCACACATGCAAACACTGAACATAATATCTGGTCTACTAGCAGTCAGATACAGTAAAGAGCCTATCATGCCTCTGTATTATTTTTGATCTATAGATTACCATACTCATCTTTATCAAGTTTACATTAGGGGCTCATAGGCATACCTATTGGTTAGTAGTCTCCATCCTAAATTTTTTGATAATTTCTCTTATGTACTTGCTTGGTTGATGAAGATACCATCTGAGGTTTGCTTGATCTGGAGTCCGAGAAAGAAATTTAGCTCTCCTATCATGCTCATCTCGAACTCATCCTGCATTAACTTAGCAAACTCTAATAAAAAATTTATTAGTAGCACCGAAAATGATATCATCAACATATATTTGTACTACTAATAAATCATTATCTTTCCTTTTCAAAATAGAGTTTTATCAACATTTTCTCTAGAAAATTCATTTTCAATAAGAAATTTGCTTAGTCTTTCATACCATGCTCTAGGTGCTTGCTTTAATCCATAAAATGCTTTGTGTATTTGAAAACATGATCATGATGTGCATGATTTTCAAATCCAGGTGGTTGTTCAACAAAAACCTTTTCATTTATAAAACCATTTAAGAAAGCACTTTTAACATCCATTTAAAATATTTGAAGTTCATAAAACAGGCAAATGCTAACAATAGTCTAATTGCCTCAAGTCTAGCAACAGGAGCAAAAGTTTCTTCAAAGTCAATCCCTTCCTCCTGATTGTAGCCTTAGCAACTAGCCTAGCTTTATTTCTAATGACAATACCATTTTCATCTAATTATTCCTAAATACCCATTTAGTGCCAATAATTGAAACATTAGATGGTCTTTCTACAAGTGTTAAAACATTTCTATCAAATTGGATAATTCTTCTTGCATAGCATTGATCCAATTAGAGTCTTTTTCAGCTTCTTCAAAACATTTAGGTCTACTTGAGATACAAAAGCAATATAATCACATTCATTCCTAATAGAAGCTCTAGTTCTTATCTCTTTCGATGGATCACCTAAGATTAATTCCTTAGGGTGTCCATGAGCATACCTCCACTCCTTAGGTTGATCTTGATGCATTGAAGTGTCATCTTCTTTTCATCCTTGTCTTGTTCTCTTTATTTGGTTGAGCTTGATCATTCAGTGTCAGCTTCTGAAGTTTGTCAGCACCTGCACATTCATCGGATGTATCCTCTTTTCTCGAGGACTTGTTAGAACATTCTTTAAATACAACATGTACTGACTCTTCTACAACCAAAGTCCGTTTTGTGAATACTCTGTATGCTCTGCTTGATGTAGAGTATCCTAAGAAGATACCTTCATCAGACTTGGCATCAAACTTTCCTAGATGATCTTTTCCATTGTTCAAAACAAAACATTTACAACCAAAAACTCGAAAATATTTCAAAGTTGGTTTTCTTTGGTTCCAAATCTTATATGGGTTTTCTTTAAAATAGGGCGTATCAAAACTCGATTTAAAATATAACAGGCTGTATTTATAGCTTCAGCCCAAAAATATCTTGGCAAATCATTTTTACAAAGCATAGTGCATGCATTCTTCTAAAGTACGATGATTTTTTCTTACTATCCCATTATGCTGAGGTATCCTAGGTGTAGAAAAGTTGTATTCTATGCCTTTTCATTGCAAAAGTTTTCAAAATCTTGATTTTCAAATTTGGTCCTTGATCACTACGAATACAAATGACTGAAACACCTTTCTCATTTGAAACTTTCTATAAAACTTTACAAATACAAAAAAATGATCATCTTTTTGTGCTAAAAAGAAAACTCAAGTAAATCTCGAAAAATCATCTACAATAACTATTCCATATCTCTTGCCTCCTAGACTTGATGTTCTAGTTGGTCCAAAGAGATCCATATGGAGTAGTTTAAGTGGTCTACTAGTGGTTACAAATTCTTTGGTTTAAAAGAAATTTTGACTTGCTTACCAAATTGACATGATTGGCAAATTCTATCTTTTTCAAAATAGATTCAGATAAATCTCTAACTAAATTCTTTTTACTAAGTTTTGAAATGAGATACATACTAGCATGCCCTAATCTTCTATGTCATAACCAACTAGTCTTTTTCTTGATAGAATTCATTGCAACAAGACACTCTCCATTAGGTAAAGATAGATCATCAAGATCTACTAAATAAATATTTCCATGCCTTTTTTCTAATGAATTGTACTTCATTTATATCTGGACTAGAATTATGCAATAAGATGATTTGAAAACTACTTAAAAAACTTTATCGCAAAACTGACTAATGCTCAAAAAATTATACTTTAAACCATCTACTAACAGTACATTACTAATACTATTGGAAGGAGTTATGTAAATCTTACCAATACCAATGATTTTTCCTTACCATTATCACCGAAGGTCACACTCCCTCCATTCAAAACTTCAAGATAAGTGAATTGCTTCACATTTTCAGTCATGTGCCTTGAGCAACCACTGTCAAGATACCAAATTCGTTTGTTTTCCTGGTTGCAAGACATACCTGCAATATGAACAAGCCTTGACTTTAGGTATCCAAGCTAACTTGGGTCTTTTCGGGTTAGCATTCAAAATGGTTCCTTTTGGAACCCACATTTTATCAAAAGACATGATTTTTCTAAAATTACATTGATATGATTATGACCTAATTTTCTACAAGTAAAACAAATAATACTGGATGATGCTGGCACAAAAAAGTTTTTGAAATACTTTTGTTGCTTTTGTGGTTATATCCTAAACTTGTCTTGTTAAAAACAACTCTTGATTGTTTAACAGTAAATTCAACTTTTCTGAACTATAAGTAAATTTGTCAACAAAAGGTTTTAATTTTTGAAGTTCATTTTTGTGTTAGCATTTTCAAGTTCTAATCATTATTTTTCTTTAAAAGCTTATTGTTAGAAATAATTTGTTTAGGCCTTTTTAAAACTTCATTTTTATAACTAAAGTGTTATTTTTCTTTTCCAAAATATCTAGTTTAGATTTTAAAGTACTAACATCATTTAGTAAAGGGTTATTTTTTAAAGAAAAATTGTTTGCATGCTTTTTCAGTTTATTTTCTGATAAAACTAATTTATAATCATGTATAAGCTCTTCGAAAGCATTTCTAAGTCATCAAAGGTAAAATCAATTTCTGAGTCAGAACATACCTCTTCATTGTTCTGATGTACCATGAAGCAGAGATTTGCAATTTCTGTCTGCTCTTCTTTGAACTGGAGTCTTCGCTATCACTCCGACGTGGCCATCATTACTTTCTTCCTTAGTTTCTTCCTTGATTTCTTAAGAATAGGACAATCAAATTTGTAATGTCCCGGCTTCTTGCACTCGAAGCATATCGGTACTTCTTCTTTTCTTTTTTCTTTCCTTGGATTGAATTTCTTCTTGTAGGAAAAATTCCTCCTCTTCATGAATCTTCTAAACTTACGAGCAAGGAGGGCTTCTTTACCTTCTTCTTCTTCATCTTTGGATCATCAATCGAGGATTCTTCTTGAATATTAGATTTGAAAGCAATCCCCTTCTTATCTTGTCCATGTCCATTGATTTTTGTTTTAGATTAAGCTCATAAGTCATGAGCGATCCCACTAGCTGCTTAAGTGGAAGCTTATCTACATCCTTTGCTTCTTGAATTGCGATCACCTTTGGATCCCACGACGTTGGTAGTGACCTAAGAATTTTATTCACAAGATCAGCATTAGATATGACTTTACCAAGACTTTCTATAGCATTTACAATATTTGTAAAACATGTATACATATCAGTGATAGATTCATTTTGTTCCATTCGGAACATCTCATATGGTGCACTAACATATGACTTTAGTGTTTTTCACTTGATCAGTACCCTCATGGATAACTTCAAGTGGTCCCATATTTCTTTGACAGACATGCATTTAGATATCTATTAAACTCACTAGGATCTAATACATAATACAAGAGATTCATTGCCTTAGCATTAATATCGGATTGTTTAATATCATTTTCATCCCAATCCTCTTCAAGTTTTGGGATGGAAACACCATTAACCACCACCGAAGGAATATGAAGACCCTTGTCAACTACTCTCCACAAATTGTAATATATAGAATGCATATAAATTGTCATCCTAGTTTTTCAATAAGTATAATTTGTTTATTGAAAAATAGAGGTCTATTGAGGCTTGTCCCTCAACTACACTAGTACCAAATGGGGTTGCCATAGATCTTACTTAAGGCGGTAAAGCCTATACATTGAGACAGGGCTCTGATACCACTTGTTGCCCAGAGAGCAACCCAAGAGGGGGGGTGAATTGGGTCTCTAAAAAATTAAAGCTAATCTTGATAAAACAAGTGGCAAACTTCACAAGACAAGGTATGCAATTCAATTCAACAAGGTACTAAGATTTAAGTGCAATGCTTAAAGTAATAGTGCAGCGAAAATTAAAAGCAATAAGCAAGAAAGTAAAGAGCAAGGAGGGAGAGAACAAGCAATCACAAACACAACAAGCTATAGTGATTCGGTGCCAACCATGCACCTACATCCACTCCCCAAGATCCCCTAGGAAATTCACTATAATTAAACGATTATAGCCGATTAGTTTTCCAGGCTCACTAATCAAAACCCAACTTGTTTTACAAGGCTCACAAGTCACAACCTCACTTGGTTTTCGGGCTAACCAAGAAACTAATTAGTTTTCACAAGGCTAACCAAAAACCTCCCTTGGTTTTTCGGGCTAACCAAGAACCTTAGTGATTTTGTGGGCTAACCACCAACCTAATTGGTTTTCAAGGCTTATCAATAACCTCACTTGGTTTTCAATAGGCTAACCAATAACCTTACAAGATATAAAGTTTTGAAACAAAGAACCAATATAAGCTTTCAATAGAAAGCAAAAAGTCGATGTAGCTCGATGTAGTGTTGCGTTGCTCTTATTAAAGCCTTTTGAATGCCCAAGTATGAATGATCTTCAATGCTCTTGATGGCTTTGAATGCTTGGAATACTTCCTTTAGCTTGTGAGTGGTTGAACCATGAATGAATAGGAGTTAAGGCACTTTTCTCTCTAAACTCTTTTGGATATTCAATCCTTTTTTTTATTTGACTTGGAGCCTATTTATACCTTTTCAAGGCCTCAAAACCGAGATATAGCCATTACACTCAAAAAACTAGCCATTAAGACCATTTGGAACGAGTTTGTGTTTGAAAAAAACTAGCCGTTACTTACCAAAACTCTATGTGTCGATACTTCCTCGGTTGAGTCGACATATAGGTCGACACATGTTCTTCTTGAGTCGACACATAGTTCAAAATGCTCCATTCAGAATCTCTGGAAATCTTAGTTGAGTCGACACCTTGAGTCAACATATTGCATCCATGAGTTGACACTTTAACTGTTGCTTCAACTTCTGCAAGTTCTGTGGCTTGAAAGTCTCAGGCGATGTGTTGATCTATGTGTTGATACTTTGAGTCGACACATAAGCTCCATATATCGACACTTGATCTGTGCCATTTGAAACCTTGGTGCGTACCGGCTTGAGTCGACACTTTAACTTCATGTGTCGATACATCATGTCATGTGTCGACACCTTGAGTCGACACATCCTTGAAAAAATCATAGAAACTGCTAGTTTGAGTTGGAACAAGTTTCCACTTGCCTTAGCTATCCATTCAACCATCTCATAAAATGTCCAAGTCTTGTATTGTGCAATCATTCCATTCAAACTTGGTTCTTCAACACAATTGGGCTTCTTCAAATTTTGTGAGCATCTTTTCAATGAAAACACACTTAAAGCAAATCATTAGTCCTCAAATTATACTTAACTATTTTGCTTATCATCAAAATCAATTAGTGGAGTCAACAATCTTCCCCTTTTGATGATAACAAAACCCTTAAGTATAAATTGCTTTTAAGGTAAGGCTTTAAGAGAATTGTTAAGTTGCACAATATTGAAAGCATCAAATATATCGATCATTACTTGCATTAAAGATATAATCATTTAGACCACAAGTAAGAGAATTAGAGCTTGTTGCAAGATTAGAAAGTATCGGAACTTTGATATACATTTAAATTCATAGAGTGCACGTATCATGATACTTATAAAGAAATTTTAGCAACCAACAAAGCTCCCCATGAATCAATGATTCATAACAACATTTGTAAAAAAAATCTTTTCAAAACATTGAAAGAGGGGTTTCAAGAATTAAACTCACTTTGAATTTGAGCAAAAAGTAAAGCTCCCCCTTTCTTAAGGAACTTTGTAAGTGATTTTCAGGTTTTTCAAAAATCCTTAAAATTAAAAGTTACTCCCCCTTAGTTTTGAGAGTAAAAACACATTTATACTTAAATCTCACTAAATTACTTCCCCTTTTTGTTATCATTAAAAAGGTAGAAAAATACATACAAGATATATCATAGTCATTAAATGTATAAAAGCAATTCAAGACATCAATCATTTCATCAAACACATAGAAATGAGTAATCAAAAAGTTTTTCATATATGTCAGGAACTTTGTACATCAAGTACACAACAAAAGTAAAAGTACATATAAGCATAAATGTAAACTATCTAGAAGTATAAATTATCTATAAGTACATCAATATCCTAATCCTCATCCATCAACTCATCAGAAGATGAAACCGATCTCAATCGATCCTATATCAGAAGAAGATCGAGCTCGCGGCCAGCTCAATCATTAAAGCCTCGAGCCTAGCTCCAAGGCATTCAAGACCTAAGCCCAGCTCTCAAGCAACCAAGGCCGGAGCTCAGCTCTCCGGCCAAGGACCTTCGAGCCAAGCTGCTTTCAATCATTAAATCTTCAAGCCTAGCTCCAAGGCATTCAAGACTTGAGCCCAGCTCTCAGGCAACCCAAGACCGGAGCCCAGCTCTCCGACCAAGGATCTTCAAGCCAAGCTGCTCTCAATCATTAAAGCCTCGAGCCTAGCTCCAAGGCATTCAAGACCTGAGCCCAGCTCTCAGGTAACCCAAGACCGGAGCCCAGCTTTCCGGCCAAGGGACCTTCGAGCCAAGCTGCTCTCAATCATTAAAGCCTCGAGCCTAGCTCCAAGGCATTCAAGACCTGAGCCCAGCTCTCAGGCAACCCAAGACCGGAGCCCAGCTCTTCGGCCAAGGGACCTTCGAGCCAAGCTGCTCTCAATAATTAACGCCTTCGAGCCGAGCTCCGAGGTGCCAAGCCCGGGGCCCAGCTCTCCGGCACCAAAACTTCAAGTCTAACTTCTGAGACATCCGATTCTCGAGCCTCACTTTCAAAAAAAAAAAAAAAAAGAAGAAGAAGAGGGAGAAAGGGGGAGGAAGGGAAAGAAGGAAGTAAAAGAAAGGAGTTAGACTGAAATGCTCTTTATTCATAAGAAAAATTACACTATAATCCGGGCCTCGACATGCCAGGTCACCCGGATCGGCAAAAAAAAAAGATTACATCAAGAAGATTGGGTGTCCTAGTCTACTTGACGGCTCCTTCCCGGACGACGCTCGAACGAATCTCCCCTTCCTCGGCCCTGCTACTGGAGCACCATCTTCGATGACTGCTGGAGGGACTTCTTCAGCTGCTCCTGCCCTTGGGGCCGGTTCAACCGCTGCCACTTGCGGAGCCGGCCCGGAGAGCACCGGTGCGTTGGAATCCGCCAGCGGGGATGACCCAGCAGTCGCCGCCCTCCTTCATAGCGGCCAGTGCCGGGGATGAGGCAGCCATGCCCGGAAGGACAGCGCAGCCATCCTCTCTGCCGAAATGATGTCACGTAGTTGGGACAGGCAGTAGGCGAACCCTTGAAGAAGGAGTCTGTCGCTGCCTCCTTGAAGTCCGTCAGGTATTCCGGGGAAGCTTTGAAGTTGGCCACCACCTCGGTGGCCTTTTCCTTGCGGCCTCCACCTGGCGAAGTGCCTCGAATGACCTCTCCTCCGCTCGTTCAGCTGGCGGGTCACCTCAGCCATTCTCTTCTCCGCTGCCTCGACCGAGCTAGCGGCAGCGGAAGCTTTCCCCTCTGCCTCCGTGGCCCTCTGCTCAGCGACCGCGACCTTCTTCTCAGCAGAGGCGGCCCGCTCCCTTGTCGCCTCTGACTCGGCTCGGAGCTCCTTCAGCGAGTCCTCTTCGCATTGAGCTCATCCTGGAACTCTCTCCTGGCCTGCTCGGCATTGGTGACGCGCCCGTGAGGCTCTTAACCTTCATATTAGCCTCCCAGGCCTCGTCGTTCTTCCGCCTCAGCTCGGTCGTTTGAGACTCGAGCTCCCTGCTGCTCTCTGTCCCTCCTGGCCCAGTTGCGGCAGTAGTCCCGAATAAGGACGAGCTCCCTACCTTGCTGCATCAGGAAATGTGTTAGCTACAACACCAAGGAATGTCAAACAAGACAAAGTGAAGCGAGAAGGGACTTACGGCATAAAGGTTAGAAAACGATGCACTGATGACGTCGCCGAGGAGTCTCCCACTCCCTCTCGCCGATCGCAGGATTGGATGGAGGAGAAATCCATCATCCGCTCGGCAAGGCTCGGGTCCTTCATGAGGGAGATATTGGGTCCCAGCATGAAAGGGACCCCGGCGATAGTCCTGTCCTTTTGCCCCGCCGCCGGTACAGACTCTTCCGCGGTGGGAGATGCTTCCGATGCGGGTTGTGGGCTTGGCACCGACTCGGGACCGTGCTACTGGCGCCGACCTCGCGTCTTCCGGCTCCCCTCCACATCGACGATCTCGGAGGGGTCATCACGGTAGCAGCAGCGGTGGCTGACCTGGCCGGGCCACCACCTCGAACTTAGGCACCGAGGTCGGACCGCATTGCCTCGGGGGCTCTGAGATGGGCTCAGCTGCCCTCTTCCACCTCGCTCAGGTTCAGGAGCGGCAGGCCCGCCTGCACTAGCCTCGTGCCGTCGTCCGCACGAGCCCTCTTCAGAGCGGGCTCACTAGCCCCCGCCGCCTGATTCCTCTCCTCGGTGAAGGAGAGTAGCTCATCCATCCAAAACTTCATGTCTGCATCAAGGAAGACGTTATCAGCTTCAAAAAAAAAAAAAGGGAAAAGAGAAGAAAGAGCAACATATATATATGTTGAGCCGAAATCACCCGACTCTCACGTCGAGTCGACCCCAGCCTCGCGAAGGTTCTACTCTGATAGCAGGACCTCGAGCGAAGGAATCACGATGGAGCGGAGCTGCTCATACACCTCCAGGTCGGCAGCCGCTCGACGTGGAGTTCCAATTAGGGGACCGATTTGGGTCACTCCAAGCCTAGTTGACCCCCTCAACCGAGGCGAAGAAAAATCTACTCTTCCACCCCTTGATGGAAGAAGGAAGCTCGAACCTAATGCCCTTGGGGTGGGAAAAAAAAGAGACCACCACAAACCCTCGGACGGGTGGCGCTTCAGGGTAAAAAATGTCCTGAACAAAGAGAAACGGGCAAACTATCCCATGGAAGTGACATAGAACGATGAAACAAAAAATTGTTCTGACGGTGCTAGGAATAAGTTGAGCGGGAATGAGGCGATAGTTGGTCAAGACAGAGAGAAAGAATGGATGAGGTGGAAATCAAAGGCCCCGGTGAAAGTCTCCTCGTAGAAGGCTATCCGGCGAGGGCCGCTGGAAGTGACCCGTTCCCCCGGACGGGGGACCGAAAGTCGAATGGAGTCCGGAATACCATAATCATCCCGGATGGTCGCAAGATCCGCGGCGGTGATCACAGAAGCAATCCCTCTGGGACTGACGACCGAGGAGGTTCATAAATGGAGGTAGAAGGAAGAAGGGGGCGAGGAGGAGAGGAACCAGGCTCCCTAATCGATATCCCCCTGGGTGCGGGCCTCTGCTAAACTCAAAGCATGCCGCATCCCTTCCTTGTCAGAAGAAGAAGGAGATTTCGGCCTAGAAGACCTGCCTCGGCCTAACAAGAAGAATGGAAACTCGGACCGAAACGAGCCATGAAGAGAGAAAGATGAGGTGGGGGAGAACCTAAGGAAACCCTATTCGATTGGCGGAGGAGAGAGAGAGGCTAACATGTAGAAAGCTTGAGGAGAACACTCGAACAGCGAAGGGGATGGAAGGAAAACCGGTATAACTACGGACGCGAAAAATTTGAAAGAAGTTGAGTTATGGGAAGCCACCTTTCTTTTCGAAGTGACCGGCTCCCGACCGTACCGTTATGGCTCCCTGTCAAAGGATTCCCGCCACGTGTCATCGATCAATGGGGCAGGTGCCTCGTTCCGACTGTGGCCGCTCTGAATTCTGTGTCCGTCATAACTACTCCTCGGACGTGGCCATGTGGCGCCATCGCACTAGCCGGTGACCCGCCTTGCAAAGCGCCATCGATCGCGATCATTATTGCACGGATCTTCACCTTTCTACGTCAGCACCGCAATTACTTTTTGCCCGAGCGCCGTGCGCCAACTGGCCTCGGAGTGGGGGCAAATGATGTGGCAAGAGCGCTGACGTGGGACACCCGTCGGACATCGTGTCCACGTATGACGCCAAGGTGGATGCTTTCTCCAAGCTCCCTCGGCCGGCTGAGCTCCTTAGAGCGCCTGATCTGCCTGCTGAGAAACCGGACCGTCCTCGTCGGGTCGGCCTCCGCAAAGTCGGGTACACCTAGGTCGGAGCCGAGCGACCTTCCTAGATCGGAACCCCGAAGCGGGAATCGCGGTTCGGAGTTGAGCTTTGTCCTCCTCCACCACATGGATCCCCTTCAAGGTCGGGTCCTTCTGTCTGGGGTCGCGCGCCGCCCTCTTTCACCAGGCCGGGTCCTGAGGTTGAGCCCCGCTGTCCGGAGTCGAGCTCAGCCCTCCTCCGTCATGTGGGGTCACTTCGAGGTCGAGCCCAGCGAAGCTCAACCCTGCTCTCCAACTTAGCCACCACCTCAGCCAGGGCGCCATTCCCTGGGGAACAGCGCCTTCCCTTTCAGGACGGTGACGGGCCTCCCGAGGGCCACGAAGCAATACATACCATGCCGCAATAACTGCCCGCTACTGCCACTTACACAGAAGAGAAGAAGAGAAGTCCCGGACCAAGATGCCATGCCGCCCGTACCACCAGAAAGGGAGGCCAGTCAAAGGGCACGAATCCCGGGGCGGCGGCCCCCGATCGAGGTCCTGCCAGGGATGGCGCAGCAAAGAATGTCAGAAACACATAGAAGCTTCTCCTACCGCATGTCAGGAGACATGTCCCATCCACCGCACAAATGATCACCTCAACTACAAAGAACGAATCGAACCCCCGAGGGAGAGGTAACATGAAAAAATAAACACAGCACCGGTGCGAGCGAGACCAGAAGGGCGGAGGCACCACTAACACAAAAAAGAAAAGAGAAAGACAGGCAAAGGAGAGGGGTGAAGCAGAGAAAGAGAATCCTTCTAGCTTCGCCGTACAGCATCCTGATTCACTTTCCTTCACTCTCATCTCATTCACTCCTCCTCGCGTGGAGTCCATCAAGAGAGGCTCGATCAGGAGGATCTGTTCCCTTGGATCGTCGCTGACTTGACCGTCGGAGTGTCCCTGCCGGAATCCCCGGCTCGGGCCTCTAACGCTTCTTTTCTTGTAGGTGCCGAGGAGCTCGGGGAAGACCGGTTGGTAGTCTGACGCCTCTGATAGCTACAGGCCACGACGATCTTGGTGGCAACAGACGGTATATCCCATTTTATATAAAAATATAGGACAATCCTATTCTACCATATTTAAAACCTTGCTAGTCCTAATATATTATTAGAAATGCCATCAAGTTAACAGTTGCATGGTTCAACAATTTGAATGAAGCCACATGCGCAACCCTTTGGTTAGCTACCATAAATGCTCATACCTAAAAGTGATGCTAAATCTAAAAGCTTGTTTGAAGTATCTTATACACATGCCACATGATTTTTTCATTTGCATCTTAATTTCTTATAAAATGTAGGCGAGCTTGCATAAAAGATGGAAAACATTGCATTCTCACCATCAACAATACATTGATGAGACCCAATTTCATATAAATGGTAGGTGCTTGTGTAGTTGAAATACAAGAGAAAATTTTAGTCCTTGCTAGTGAAAAATTTGTAATTGAACAGCATAGTTCTGATAAAACCTGAACTTCAAAAACTTTCAGCTAAAACATTATTAAAATATTATTTTTGAATAAAATATAAAATAAAAATATATCTGGTAAACTGAAATAATTGAAATAAAATAAAATGGAGAAGAGTTGATATCATAACATCGATCCAGATATTTTACATTTTTCAAATATTTTTTTTACAAAAATCAGCAAAAAGAATTGTAATCGAATAGTAAGATCATATAAGCAATGTCTAGGTTGAAAAAATAAAAACAAAAATGAAAAGACTGGACAGGATAACTTGATCTAGGTTATTGTCTTTGAATACCATATAGTGAAATAGTATCTCCGGAAGTCCGCTCCCTTGGGAAATCAGTCATCTTAGAAATCCGGTATACTTAGATTAGCATATCTAATGTAACATTGGGTTCAACATATCCAACCCATTTTACTAAGGACTATCAAAAAATGGCGCGGCTTGTCTTAAATATGTTTAGGTTTAATCTAAATGAGTTTGGATTGTAAACAAGTCAACTTATTTAACATGATTAATTATTTGAATCATATTGGGATTTCTATTTTTTTAACTTATTTAACCTATTTATTAAATAGGTCGGGCCAAAATCTAAGAATCTTTCTCAAATAAAAATCCTCTAAACTTTTTGAAGCTCGCCTAAATTTTTGGAGCCTGCATCCCTATACCAGTTTAAAAATTGAAATCCATGTGCATGAGGTCCACGGCTTAGGAGTCATGCTCTAGCCTTCGAGAGCCTTTGCCTCTTCTTTGTCCATCTACCTTGTTCTCTTTTTTTTTGTTAGGGTATCGAAGGGATAGCAGGGATCAAAATGAAGAGGGCTTGAGATCTAGCTAGAGGAGTAGTTCCCCATTAGGATGGAGGCTATGATGCGGCCCGGGACGAGGGGGAGAATAAATGGGGAACATTTATACAAATCATAGATTTTATGCAGTGACCGGAAGTGGTGCAGACACTAATTTAGAATGTTGTGGGCTTTGAAAGCCTCATCGTTAGGGGCGAAGAGTGCTAAGCTTTTATCCATGGTAGACTGGAAGATCTTAAAGATGCCTAACGAGACAAGGAAGGAGGTGAAGGTCTTGTAGTTGGCTTTTTCAAAGAGGGTGTCAAGATTGGAGGAGGCAGCAAAGGGAGTGTCGAGGAGGCCCAGAAAGATGTTGGGTATAGAGATCTCGAGGATGGAAAGGTTGTAGGGACCTGGCGAATGGTCTTGGTGTAAGAGCCAAGCTTGGAGCCGGGGTTGATGGTGGCGAAGGTGATATGGTTGCCATTAAGGTTAGTGATGTTGACGGAGCTAAAGTTGCTAGTGGTTTGATAAAGGATGGTAACAAGGATGGTTATAAGAATTAAAGTTGTTGCCGACCTTATTGCTGTGGCCTGCAGTTATGAGTTGGTATCGGATTGGATCCCCTGAGCTGCAGAATCCCGACACTTCCGGACCTGCAAAAAAAAGTTAGAGACCCAGGCCAGGGATCCCAGCGGAAGCACTCCGACGGTCAAGTTAAAGAGCGGTAAAATGGAACAGATCCACTAAGACGGAAACTCGCTGGGTTTCCGTTCTTAGAGGAATCTTAGATGAGAAGAAGAATGAGAACGAGAGAGAGGAGGGGGCTCTGATTCCTTCAACCGAGCTCGTTGGACTCGGTCCTGCAAGTTCCTCTGGAGCCTCCGGCTTAGGATCGCCCCTTCTTCTTCTTGCTGGACTGCTTGTCCTCTCGATTGCTTACCTTTCTTCTTGCTCCTGGTCTTCCTTTTTAGGTCGCCAATCCATGCATCCGTCTGTGCCTTGATCCCCCGGGGGGCTCTGGAGGTCAGGGACCGTCCCCCTCTCATCCCCCTTACGGTCAGGAGTTAAGTGTCAACCGGTCTCGTCCGCCATGTACTCATGAGAGGGGGAACTTGGCGAGATACCGATCCTTGCGAAGGCACCCTCGAGCCTGAAGCATTGACCATGGCCCTCCCTTTTTAGGATGCCAGGCTACCAAATGCTGGGTTCGGTGCCTTGGATAGGATTCCCTTTCAAAACTGGTACCAACGAGGTTCCGCACACCATTACATGCCTAGGAACACCGTACTGGGTACGCCGCCTATGCACCGCCTTCAGCAGCTTCCTCGGGGCTCGTGCCCCCGGTCCTTCCGTCTTCCGTAGAAAGGGCCAGCATCGGCCGAGGTGGACCCATATGAGAGTGACACCTGGCGAAGGAGCAGAGGCAGGGCCACTTCGACCGAGGTGGATCCCGCCTAGATCGACACCTGGCGGAGTAGCAGAGGCTAGCTAGACCTTGACCGAGATGGACCCATCTGGGGGTGCCACCTGGCGAGGGAGCGGGGAGAGCCTGGCTCGACTTCAGCGAAGTGGATCCATCTGGAGGCGCCACCTGGCGAAGGAGCAGAGGCAGGACCACTCCGGCCAAGGTGGATCCCGCCTGGATTGACACCTGGCGGAGTGGCAGAGGCCAGCTCGACCTCGACCGAGGTGGACCCATCTGAGGGTGCCACCTGACGAGGAAGCGTGGAGAGCCTGGCTCGACTTCGACGAGGTGGACCCATCTAGGGGTGCCACCTAGCGAAGGAGCAGAGGCAGGACCACTCCGACCGAGGTGGATCCCGTCTGGATCGACACCTAGTGGAGTGGCAGAGGCCAGCTCGACTTTGACCGAGGTGGATCCATCTGGGAGTGCCACCTGGCGAGGGAGCAGGGAGAACCTGGCTCGACTTCGACGAGGTGGACCCATCTGGGGGTACCACCTGGTGAAGAAGCAGAGGCAGGACCACTCCAGTCGAGGTGGATCCTGCCTGGATCGACACCTGGCGGAGTGGCAAAGGCCAACTCGATCTCGGTTGAGGTGGACCCATCTGGGGGTGCTACTTGGCAAAGGAGCAGAGGCAGGGTCACTCCAGCCGAGGTGGATCCCGTCTAGATCGATACCTAGCAGAGTGGTAGAGGTTAGCTCGACCTCGACCGAGGTGGACCCATCTAGGGATGCTACTTGGCGAGGGAACGGGGAGAGCCCTGCTCGACTTCGACGAGGTGGACCCATCTGGGGGTGCCACCTGGCGAAGGAGCAGAGGCAGGGCCACTCCGGTCGAGGTGGATCCTGCTTGGATCAACACCTGGCGGAGTGGTAGAGGCCAGCTCGACCTCGACCGAGGTGGACCCATCTAGGGGTGCCACCTGGCGAGGGAGCACGGAGAGCCCTGCTCGACTTCGACGAGGTGGACCCATCTGAGGGTGCCACCTGGTGAAGGAGTAGAGGCAGGCCACTCCGGTCGAGATGGATCCCGCCTGGATCGACACCTGGCAGAGTAAAAGAGGCCAGCTCGACCTCGACCGAGGTGGACCCATCTGGGGGTGCCACCTGACGAGGGAGCAGGGAGAGCTTGGCTTGACTTTGGCGAGGTGGACCCATCTAGGGGCGCCACCTGGCGAAGGAGCAAAGGCAGGGCCACTCCGGTCGAGGTGGATCCCGCCTGAATCGACACCTGCAGAGTGGCAGAGGCCAGCTCGACCTCGGACGAGGTGGACCCATCTGGGGGTGCCACTTGGCGAGGGAGCAGGGAGAGCCTGGCTCGACTTCGACGAGGTGGACCCATCTAGGAAAGCCACCTAGCGAAGGAGTAGAGGCAAGGCCACTCCGACCGAGGTGGATCCTGCTTGGATCAATACCTGGCGGAGTGGCAAAGGCCGGCTTGACCTTAGATGAGGTGGACCCATCCTGGAGTGCCACTTGGCGAGGGAGTGGAGAGAGCCTGGCTCGACTTCGACGAGGTGGACCCATCTGGGGGCGCCACCTAGCGAAGGAGCATAGGCAGGGCCACTCCGACTGAGGTGGATCCCGTGTGCACCGATCTGGGGGTGCCGCCTGGATCGATCTTGGGGTGCCGCCTAGCGATGGAGCGGGGAGATCCTGGCTCGACTTCGGCGAGGTGGACCCATCTAGGGGCACCACCTAGAGAAGGAGCATAGGTAGGACCACTCTAGCCGAGGTGGATCCCGCCTGGGTCGACACCTGGTGGAGTGGCGGAGGTGCCAAGCTCAGCCCTGAGGTTGGCTCTACCACTGAACGAGCCGCCTGGCAAGAGAGTCCAGAGATGATGCCACGCGGTGCCACCTGGCGGCCAGCTGGATCTGATGCATACTCCACGTCAGCAATGTTGCCATATCAGTTGCCCCCCACTCCCAAGTCCCATCGGAGCGCCGCTGTAGGGATGTGGGGAGTTAACTCGAAGATGATATGGGAGGACAAAAATCCTGCATAATAAATGCCGGGATCACCATCAATCCGCTCATCATGCCCGAGGTCCAATATGTAGGCACCATGTCAGCATGTTCAATAAGTTATAATTGCGCCGCGCGGGATGTGGGGAGTTAACTCGAAGACGATATGGGAGGACAAAAATCCTGCATAATAAATGCCGGGATCACCATCAATCCGCTCATCATGCCCGAGGTCCAATATGTAGGCACCATGTCAGCATGTTCAATAGGTTATAATTGCGCCGCGCGAGACTCGAGACGGTTTTCAGCGAACCGAAGCATCTTCGTCAGGCGCCTTCCCACGTGGCGCTCATCCGATGGCGTTGGCGAAAAAAGAGTTGTACGGCCGCTGTTGATGGGTTTGAAAAGAGAGGAGACTTTCTGGAAATGAGGTCTTTTGGCTTTCTCGCACCTCACCGGCGGTTGCAGCAATCCCTCTTCTTCACTCGGATCGCCATTCTTCTGCCACAATATCCCGGTGAGTGCCCTGCGACCCAGTCTCCTCCATCTGCTTCCCCTTCACCTTCACCTAATCCTTCATCTGCTCCTTCCTCGTCCTGATGGCCCGTCATCGCCACTTCTCTTCTAACCCGGATGAGGCCGGTCCTTCTCGGCTGAGGACTCCATCCCCCTCCTCTTCAGAGGATGACCTTCCCGTCGACGTCCGACGGCGGCTGCGGCCAGGTGGCATAACCATCGGTGTCCCTAGTGCTCCTAGGGCTCCTCCTGTCCTTCTTGCTGTCCCCTCTGCCCTTCCTCCTCTAGTGGCAAAGACTTCTTCTGGTCCCTCCGGCTTCGCCTCGACGATGACCGGAGACGACCTTTCCTAGATCCGGGACATGTATGGGGTCCTGGACTCCATTCAGCTTTCAGTCCCAAGGCCGAGGGATCAGGTGACCTCCAGCGATCCTGGCAGAATTGCCTTCTATGAAGACTTCCTTGCCGGAGGCCTTCACTTTTCCCCTCATCCATTATTTCTATCTTTCCTTAGCCACTTCCATCTCGTTCAGACCCTGTTGGCTCCCAATGCCATCAGGGTCATCTTCACCTTCATAGTTTTTTATCATTTCTATGGGTTTGTCGTCCGTTTCTCCTTGTTCAGGGCCCTTTTCATCCTGAAATGGTACTCCATCGATGATGGCTGGTGGTACCTTTCACCCTAGCCCAGGTGCCTCCGGTTCGACCTCCTCACATCGATCAAGGGATGGAAGAACCAATTCTTTTTTGCTTCAGTCCGGGATGTTGACTAGATCTAGAGTGAGCCAGATCGGTCTCCGAACCGAAATTTCCAGGTCGAGTCAGCAGATCAGGAGGTCTACTCCTAGCTGCTGGGCGATGTAGTCCCTTCTCTTGACGTTCTGCTCTCAGAGCAGAACTTGTTCGAGGCAGGGATCAGCCCAGTATGGACGATCGGTGGGCCTCCGCTCTTCTTTCTTCTCTTTCTTTTCTTCTCTTTTTTTTTTTTGCTGGACCATCTGACGCTCTGGCCTCTTTTTCTATCCAGGGATGAAGTTCTTCGTCGAAAGCCTGATGGATGGGGCCCAGAAGAGGAACGCCCCCGAAGGGGCCCAGGAGGCTCCCCCGAAGCTGGCCCGAGCGGAGACGGGCCAGGGGCCCAGGCCCACTCCGGATTCTACTGGGCTTAGGGCGATGGGTCTGGCTCCCAGGCCACCTTAGCGACATACGCCCACCGTGGACATCGTCGAGCTTGACGAGGCCATAGAGGTGGGGCGATCAGTACCTCCCCCTGCCACTACTGCACCAGTCACTATGCCGGTGGTGGTGATGGCCGCGCCAAGGGCGGCGCCCTCGATCGCAGCTCTGCCCAACGAGAGGACTCTAGCTCAGTCCCCTCCCGATCCTCAGTTGGCACCGTCCGCCCTCCATGGGGGCTCCTCCGTCATCTGCGACCAAGGCCTTGCGGAGAGGATGATGGAGTTTGCTGCGTGGCCCTAGGACCGTCGACTGAGGGGCGGCCAAGACTACACGGAGGCCCTACTTGGGACCCTTCCCCTACTTTTCATGGTAAGTATCTAGCTCTTCCATTTAATGTTCCAGTTGGATCCTCTCGAACCCTCAATTTCTTCTTTTGATGCAAATTGGGATCGATATGCTACTGCTCTAGGATTTCCTCTCCACCTCAGCGAAGAAAGAGGCCGAGAAGGAGCGGAAGCTGAACAAGTTGGCGGCTGACATGAAAGACCTTGTGGACAAGGGCCAGGAGCTACGAGGGAGGAATGAGACCCTCCAGGAAGACCTGGCCCATTCCAATGGTCGGGTCAACTGGAGTCCTCTCTCTCCGAGGAGAGGATCTCAAGCCAGCACCGGGCCGAAGACGATGCGGCCGAGATCACCCACTTTAGGGGGCAGTCTCAGTCACTGGAGCGCTGGGTGGAGGAGGTCCTCAAAGAGTTGGCGGCGGCCAACGAGAAGAGCTCCTACATCAACGGGCTGCTGGCGGCCTCGCGGAAGGAGGCACAGGAGGCCGTGCCGTAGTTTTGGGCCTCCGGAGAATTTGAGAAGGAGATGCACGAAGCCGCCATGGACTCCTTCCTGAAGGGCTTCGAGGTCTGCCGGGGACAGGTGGCCACCCAGTTTCCCGACCTCAACCTGATCGGGGTCGTCCTTGGTGGGCCTAGGGGGCAGCCTTAGGAAGGAGGAGCGGCATCGGGGGTCGTTGGCGAAGAGGCTCTCGGGCAGCCTTCTGAGGATGCGGCTGGTGGCAGAAGGTCTCCCAGCCAGAGGAGGGTGCAGCAGCCGAATGATTCCATTCTGTACCTTAACATAGGTTTTTCTTTTGCTTGTTATTGTCTTCTCTTTTTTCTGGGTCACCCAGTCTGTCGGGACCCTTCTTTTTGTAGGAGTCTTTTACTTGGAAATGAAGATCTACTTTTCCTCCAGTGTTTCACTGAACTTCTCTTTTTTTTTTTTGCTTGGTAGTGTTGTTGTAGTGTTAACTACCATTGGGCTCCTATAATCCCAGTTTGCAACTTGACTTGGATCCTTGTTCTGGAACAAAGTTCAGGGGGCCTTCAAGCTCCATGAAGGAACCCTTGGTACTTCTGGCTTGCACCTTGAAAATCTTTGGCGACGGGACTTAAGTCGCCGGGGCATCCTCCGGATTGAACTCCGAGATCTCGTGGGGGAACTGGGTTCCGTGTCACCTTTCGGACTGAACTCCGGTGCCTCATGTCGGAACTGTGTTCCATTCAGCTTTTCGGACTGAACTCTGAGATCTCGTGGACTCCGTGCCACCTTCTGGACTGAACTCTGGGACCTGGAACTGGGTTTCGCTCAGCACTCCAGACTGAACTCCAGAATTTTGTGGGAGAACTGGGTTTCGCGCCACCTTCCGGACTGAACTCTGGTGCCTCTTGTCGGAACTGTGTTCCGTTCGCTTTCTGAACTGAACTCCGGGATCTCGTGGACTTCGTGCCACCTTTTGGACTGAACTCTGGGGCCTGAACTGGGTTCCGCTCGGCACTGCAGACTGAACTCCAGGATTTTGTGGGAGAAACTGGGTTCCAGGCCACCTTCCAAACTGAACTCCGGTGCCTCATGTCAGAATTGTGTTCCGTTCGGCTTTCCAGACTGAACTCTGAGATTTTGTGCTTCCCACGGATTGCTTCGCGGGATCTTTGCCTTGCCTTCATTCGCCAGACTTAAGGCCGGGCGGCATTGGTCCTACGAGACAGAAACAAACATTGCGCAAAGAAAGAATTTCATTATTAATATTCAGGGAATCTTATATTATTGGTAATACATCCTCAGGTTTACGGCATTCCAAGTCCGCGAAAATCAATCCCCGCTGAGCTCAACAAGATAATAAGCACCGTGAGGGAGTGCTTCGACCACCTGATAGGGACCTTCTTAGTTCGGAGAGAGCTTCCCGCATTCTCGAAGTTGGGAAGCCTTGGCACGGTGCAACACTAGATCCCCCGAGCGAAAGGCCTTCGGCCTTACCTTGGAGTTGTAGTACCTAGCCACCTGTTGCCGGTAGGCCGCTATCCAAACTCATGCCTTGTCTCTCATTTTCTCGAGGAGATCCAGGTTGAGCAGCAGCCGTGCTAGATTCTCGGCTTTATCATACTGTTCCATGCATAGTGTCGACAGGCTAAGCTCCACCAGGATCACTACCTCCGATCCAAAGACAAGGTTGAAGGGAGTTTCATCTATGGCCATCCTTGGAGTTGTATGATATGCCCACAGGATGCTGGGAAGTTCTTCAGCCCATCTCCCTTTAGCCTAGTCCAACCTGGTCCGGAGCCCTTGTAGGATGGTCCGGTTGGTTACTTCGGCTTTCTCATTGGTCTGTGGATGCGCCATCGAGGTAAAGCAATGATGAATTCTGAGGTTGTTGCAGAATTCCTTGAATTCCTGATAGTCGAACTGACATTCATTGTCGGTGATGATGGTGTGGGGAAGTCCGAAGCGGCATACGATCGACTTCCAAAGGAACTTACTAACATATGCCTCTGTAATCCGGGTCAACGGCTCGGCCTTGACCCACTTCGTGAAGTAGTCGATGGCGACAATCAAGAACTTACGTTGCCCAGATGCGGGAGGAAAGGGACCAAGGAGGTCCATGCCCCATTGGGCAAAAGGCCAGGGGATAGAGAGTTGGGAGAGCGGCGCAGCCGGCTAGCATTGCACGATGGCATGACGTTGGCAGCGATCACACCTCTTGATGAAGTTGGTTGCGTCCTCCCTTATCATCTCCCAGTAGTATCCTTGACGGAGGGCTTTGTATGCCAGAGTCCTGCCCCCCACATGGTTCCCGCAGAGGCCCTCGTGGATTTCCTGGAGCACGAGTGTAGCCTTCATGGGCCTCAAACACTTGAGGAGTGGGTAGGAAAATGACCTCCGGTAGAGCAACCCGTCCATCAGCATGAAGCGCGCGGCCTTCCTCTTGATGAGACCAGCCTCTATCCGATCCTCGGGCAAGGTGCCGTTGGTGATGTACTTAACATACTTGTTCGTCTAGCTAGGCTCCTAGATGACCTGCTGGATTTCTTTGGGGATCTCATAGCTCGGAGCCTGGAGATGCTCGATGTGGGTGCGACCCAACAATGAGTTCGGTAGGGTTGCTAGACGAGAGAGGGCATTAGCACGAGCATTCTCACCACGCGGGATGTGGGAGACGCTGAAGCGTTTGAAGCCCACCGAGCTCACATGCACCAATTCCAGATATTTCAACATCTGAGGATCACGTGCCTCATACTCGCCTGAAACCTGCCCGGCGACCAGCTGGGAATCGGTGAAGACCCTCAGGCTGGTCACATCGAGCTCGCGAGAAACTCTCAGCCCCACGAAGAGCGTTTCGTATTTCGCCTGGTTGTTGGGCGGCAAATTGGAGGTGGAGCGTGCATTCAGCTACGACTCCCTCATTATTGGCGAGGATGAGCTTGGCCCTGCTTCCGCTGGAATTAGAGGCTTCGTCCACATGTAGGACCCATATGTCCTCCGGCTCAAGCCCTGGTTGTTGACTCTGGGGACTCTCTTCCGCCCCCTCGTCCAGGCCTATACACTCAACTAGAAAGTCAGCCAGTACCTGCGCCTTCATAATCGACCGCAGTCGATAGGCGATGTCGAACTTGCTGAATTTCAACGCCCACTTCGCCAAGTGACCAGATGTGTTAGGTCGGCTGAGCACGGCCTTCAACGGTTGATCCATCAGGACCGCAATAGGGTGTGCTTAGAAATAAGGCCTGAGATACTGGGCAGACATTATTAGTGCAAAAATTAACTTTTCGGGTCAAGAGTACCTGAGCTCTGCATCGTGGAGGAGCTTGCTTGTATAGTACACAAGTCTCTAGATCCGTTTATCGTCCGTCCGGACTAAGATCGAGCTAACAGTCTCCGGAGTGACCGCCAGATACAGGAGGAGCTCTTCCCCCTCTGGCCGGGAGAGCAGTGGTGGTGACGCCAAGGTCTTCTTCAGCTCCTCGAACGCCTCTTGGCACTCCTTCGTCCAGGAGAAGTCATGCATCTTCCTCAGTATCTTGAAGAAGGGCTGGCAACGATCGACGGATCGTGAGATAAAATAACTCAGGGCCACCACCCCGCCGGTGAGCCGCTGGACTTGCTTCTTGGAGGTGGGCGACTCCATGTCAAGGATCGCCTGAACCTTCTCCGGGTTGGCTTCAATCCCTCTTTGGGTTACCATAAAGCCGAAGAACTTTCCCGCCGCCACATCGAAGGCGCACTTCGTCGAGTTCAGCTTCATTTGGTGGAGGTGGAGATTGCAAAAGGTCTCTTCCAGGTCATCGACGTGGTCTGAGGTCAGCTTGCTCATCACCAGCATGTCGTCCACGTATACCTGCATGTTGCGGCCAATTTGGTCCTTGAAGATCTTGTTGACCAACCACTGATACATGGCGCCAGCATTTTTCAGGCCAAAGGGCATCATCTTGTAGTAATAGGTCCCGTGATCCATGATGAAGGCAGTGTGCTTCTCATCTTCTGGGTGCATCCTGATCTGGTTGTACCCAGAGAAGGCATCCATGAAAGATAGGAGGCGGTGGCCCGACGTGGGGTCCACAAGCTGATCGATCTTTGAGATGGGGAAGCTATCTTTTGGGCAGGCTCGATTGAGGTCGGTGTAGTCCACGCAGATCCTCCACTTGCCGTTGTTCTTTTTCACCATCACCACATTCGCTAGCCAACTAGGGTAGTATACCTCCCGCACGAAGTCGGCATTGAGGAGCTTTTCTACCTCCTCATTGATCGCCTTCTGCCTTTCTGCAGCAAAGCTCCTCTTCTTCTGCCTCACTGGGCAGTACTTCGGATCGATCTTCAATTGGTGGGTGATGACCTCCGGGGGAATACCCGGCATGTCCGCTGCAGACCAGGCGAACACATCCACATTCGCCCGAAGGAAGTCCAATAAGCGGACCCGCTCACCTTCTGGAAGTTGGGTTCCTATCTGCACCATTTTCTGTGGGTCCGAGCCAAGGGGGTACATCAACAATCGCTCTGCCAAGCCATCCCTGAGATCTTGCGCTCTCTAGTCGAGGTCGTCGACATCAGATTCGAGCTCAGGACCCCGGGCACCCGAGATGGCCTGCATGCAATGCTGAACGGGCTGAACTGCCCCCCTAATCTCTCATACTCTGAAAATAATGGAAAACTGCACCAACAATCTTCTGGTGGAGATGACTGCGTCAAACTGGTTGAGCCCTAGGCGACCCAAAATGGTGTTGTATGGTGATGGGAGTCGGACAACGGTGAAGGTCATCAAAACCATGCTCTGCCGGGATGGGGTCCCGATGGTAACAGGGAGAGTGATCTCCCCCTCGACCCCCACAGAATCTCCGGTGAAACCCATGAGAGGGGTGTGCATTGGCCTTAATTGATCATGAGAGAGATTCATCCGGGAGAAAGCATCATAGAAAAGTACGTCGGTAGAGCTCCCACTATCAACCATGATCCGATGTACAAGATGCTTAGCGATGGTCATTTCGACCGCCACTGCATCATTATTTACATTTTCATTTTCATCTCCCTTTCCCTTTTCAAAGGGGAGTACATCTCCCAGATTTTCTCCCTCCCGGGCTCTCTTTGACGCATGCCCTTTCCCCCAAGAAATTATGCCCACGGGCTTCTCCGTGGGGCGGTTGTCGACTGCAGGGATGGGGGGAAGGGCCGCGAGTGGCTGGTCTTCCGCCGGGGCTCCTCTTCCCATGAACTTCTTGAGATAGCCCCTATTGATCAGGTCCTTGATCTCCCGTTTCAGATTACGACCTCCTCTATGTCGTGGCCGTGGTCACGATGGAACTGACAATATTTCATCATGTCGCGACGGTTCTTCGGGTTCTGAGGAGGAGGTTGGTGGAGGTAACCCTCACCCTCGATCTCCATGAGGATCTTGGTTCTAGGAGCAAGGAGGGGAGTAAAGGCCTGCTCCGGAGTGGGACCATTCTTGGACTTCGGCCTCGCTCGGAAGTCCGGGGGCGGCCCAGGCCTGTGAGCCCCCTGAACATCCTTCAAAGCTAGCTTCTTCGAAGGCTTTCCGTCCAGCTCTCTCCTGGTACGGTCGGCCTCCTCAGCCCGGATGTACTTGTGGGCGGGAGGTCTTGAGCCTTTGCTTCAATGCCAGCATGGCGACGGGCTCGTCCAAGCTGTAGATCTCCAGGGCAGCAGTCTTGAAGCGGGTTACATAGTCCCGCAAGAGCTCCTGGTCTTGTTGGCGGATGGAAAAGAGGCTATCCACATCTCTTGGCACCTTTTGACAAGTGTCGAAGTGTGCCACAAACTTTCCTTCCAACTGCTGGAAGGAGTTGATAGATTCAGGCTCGAGGTGGGTTCTGGAGGGTGGCCAGGAAGGCAATGCACAGAAGGGCGTATGTCACCCCCTGGACTCTCATGAGAGCCTTATAGCTCTCCAGATGGTCCAGGGGATCGGTGGTCCCATCGTAAGGATCCACCTGAGGTATATGGAATCGATTCGAAATCGATTCCTCTTAGATTTCCTGGGAGAAGGGGGGTCGGGCGTTGTAGCCCACTGGCTCGCTAATGGAGCCCTGCATGTTGGCAAACCGGCGGGAAAGCTCCGCCAACTTGCACTCTTGCTCTTCCAGGCGCCTTTCAGCTAGATGCCTGATGGCCTCGTCAATGAAACCTTCCACTGAGGCCGCTAGAGAAGAAGGTGCCGATGGGTCATTGCGAGGGGCCTTTCCCCGGCGATGCTTGATGTGCTTGGTAGCATCATCATTGTCTACCGAGGATCGGCTCTCGTGGTCCGCCGACCCAGAATGGTTCCTCTTCGTAGGGGTCTGGTGACTCCTGCGAGGAACGGTCGATGCCCGCGGGTGGGACGGCCTGCCCTGGATAAAGCGCAGGCTTCTGCGGGGGTCCCTGGCTAAGGCTGGGTCACCAGGGAGCGCTGCTGATGTTGCAACTGCCTCACGATCGTGGCCAGTGTCTGCAATTGTTGGACAATGGCAACATACTGACTGTCCGTTGAGGGCAGCTGAGGAGGTGGAACAGGAGCGGAGAGTTCCCTTTCCGGGCTACGGGGGCTTGGGGGAGGGGGAACTTCCCCCGCCCAACTAGTGGAGGCTTCACGTCCGCGTGTCACCACCATACTTGGAATCGAGCTTCTCTCGAGCTCGAGGGGGGCTTACTCGTCTAGGGGCCTCGTCCCCCTTCTTAGCGCGCCAATCTGTTGCCGACCTTACCGCTGTGGCATGCAGTTATGAGTTGGCACCGGATTGGGTCCCCTGAGCTGCGGAATCCCGATACTTCTGGACCTGCAAAAAGGAAGTTAGAGACCCGGGCCGGGATCCTGGCAGGGGCACTCCGACGGTCAAGTTAGAGAGCGGTAAAGTGGAACAGATCTACTAAGGTGGAAACCCGCTAGGTTTCCATTCTTAGGGGAATCTCAGATGAGAAGAATAATGAAAATGAGAGAGAGGAGGGTGCTCTGATTCTTGCAACCGAGCTCGTTGGACTCGGTCCTGCGGGTTCCTCTAGAGCCTCCGGCTTAGGATCGCCCCTTCTTCTTCTTACGGGACTGCTTGTCCTCTCGATTGCTTACCTTCCTTCTTGCCCCTAGTCTTCTTTTTTAGGTCGTCGATCCATGCATCCGTCTGCGCCTTGATCCCCTGGGGGGCTCTGGAGGTCAGGGACCGTCCCCCTCTCGTCTCCCTTACGATCGGGAGTTAAGTGGTCAACCAGTCTCGTCCGTCGTGTAGTCATGAGAGGGAAAACTTGGCAGGATACCGATCCTTGCGAAGGCGCCCTCGGGCTTGAGGCGTCGACCGTGGCTCTCCCTTTTTTGGATGCCGGGCTATCGAATGCTGGGTTCGGTGCCTTGGACAGGATTCCCTTTCCAAACTGGTGCCAACGAGGTTCCGCGCACCATTGCAGGCCTAGGGATACCGTACCGGGTGCGCCGCCTGTGCACGCCGTCTTCAGCAGCTTCCTCGGGGCTCGCACCCCCAGTCCTTCCGTCTTCCATAGAAAGGGCCGGTTTCGACCGAGGTGGACCCATCTGGGAGCGCCACCTGGCAAAGGAGTAAGGGCAAGGCCACTCCGGCCAAGGTGGATCTCGCCTAGATCGACACCTGGCGGAGTGGCAGAGGCCAGCTCGACCTCGGCCAAGGTGGACCCATCTGGGGGTGCCACCTGGCGAGAGAGCGGGGTGAGCCTGGCTCGACTTTGATGAGGTGGACCCATATGGAGGCGCCACCTGGCGAAGAAGCAGAGGCAGGACCACTCCGGCCGAGGTGGATCCCGCCTGGATCGACACCTAGTGGAGTAGCAGAGGCCAGCTCGACCTCGGCCGAGGTGGACCCATCTAGGGGTGCCACCTAGCGAGGGAGCGGGGAGAGCCTGGCTCGACTTCGGTGAGGTGGACCCATCTGGGAGCGCTACCTGGCGAAGGAGCAGAGGCAGGACCACTCCGGTCGAGGTGGATCCCGCCTGGATCGACACCTGGCGGAGTGGTAGAGGCCAGCTCGACCTCGGCCAAGGTAGACCCATCTGGGGGTGTTACCTGGTGAGGGAGCAGGGAGAGCTTGGCTCGACTTCGGCGAGATGGACCCATCTGGGGGCGCCACCTGGTGAAGGAGCAGAGGCAGGACCACTCCGACCGAGGTGGATCCCGCCTGGATCGACACCTGGCGGAGTGGCAGAGGCCAGCTCGATCTTGGCCAAGGTGGACCCATCTGGGGGTGCCACCTGGGGAGGGAGTGGGGAGAGCCCGACTCGACTTTGGCGAGGTGGACCCATCTGGGGGCACCACCTGGCGAAGGAGTAGAGGCATGGTCACTCCGGTCGAGGTGGATCCCACCTGGATCGACACCTGGCGGAGTGGCAGAGGCCAGCTCAACCTCGACTGAGGTGGACCCATCTGGGGGTGCTACCTGGCGACGGAGCAGGGAGAGCCCGGCTCGACTTTGACGAGGTGGACCCCTCTGGGGGTGCCACCTAGCGAAGGAGCAGAGGCAAGGCCACTCCGGTCGAGGTGGATCCCACCTGGATTGACACCTGGCGGAGTAGCAGAGGCGAGCTCGACCTCGACCGAGGTGGACCCATCTCGGGGTGCCACTTGGCGAGAGAGTGCGGAGAGCCCGGCTCGACTTCGGCGAGGTGGACCCATCTGAGGGTGCCACTTGGTGAAGGAGCAGTGGCAGGGCCACTCCGATCGAGGTGGATCTCACATGGATCGACACCTGGCGGAGTGGCAGAGGCCAGCTCGACCTCGGCCGAGGTGGACCCATCTGGGGGTGCCACTTGGTGAGGAAGCGGGGAGAGCTTGGCTCGACTTCGGCGAGGTGGACCCATCTGGGGGCGCCACCTGGAGAAGGAGCAGAGGCAGGGCCACTCCGGCCGAGATGGATCCTGCCTGGATCGACACCTAGCGAGTGGCAGAGGCCGGCTCAACCTTGGACGAGGTGGACCCATCTGGGGGTGCCACCTAGCGAGGGAGCGGGGAGAGCCTGGCTCGAGTTTGACCAGGTAGACCCATCTGGAGGCGCCACCTGGCGAAGGAGCAGAGGTAGGGCCACTCCAGCCAAGGTGGATCCCGCCTGGATCGACACCTGGCGGAGTGGTAGAGGCCGGCTCGACCTCGGACGAGGTGGACCCATCTTGGAGTGCCACTTGGTGAGGGAGTGAAAGAGCCTGGCTCGACTTCGACGAGGTGGACCCATCTAGGGGCGCCACCTGGCGAAGGAGCAAAGGCAGGGCCACTCCGACCGAGGTAGATCCTGCCTAGACCGACACCTGGCGGAATGGCAGAGGCCGGCTTGACCTCGGCCGAGGTGAACCCATCCGGGGGTGCCACCTGCGAGGGAGCATGGAGAGCCTGGCTCGACTTCGACAAGGTGGACCCATCTGGGGGCGCCATCTGGCGAAGGAGCATAGGCAGGACCACTCCAGTTGAGATGGATCCCGCCTGGATCGACACCTGGCGGAGTGGTGGAGGTGCCGAGCTTGGCCCCGAGGTCAGCTCTATTGCTAAACGAGCCGCCTGGCGGGAGAGTCCGAAGATGATGCCACGCGGTGCCACCTGGCGGCCAGCTGGATCTGACGCATACTCCACGTCAACAATGTTGCCATATCAAAAGTAGTTGAGGAGGGCAAGATGATAGAGGGCATTCTTGATACCGGCTAGGAATTGCTTGGTGGTAAGGTGAACATTATGATATTAGGAAGAACTAAGCATCACAATATTTCCAATAAGTTGATCTCATTGCATGCCATCCATCATCCAACTCAAATAGTTGTTGTACAGCTAGTATTTTTAATTAATTTTTTTTTTTTTATAAAAATCAGATTGGATGGCTGATCTGAGCTAGTTATATTCTTAATAAAAATGTTAAACAAGCCATTCCGGATAACCTATTTATCAAAATAGAACCGATTCGAGTTTCAAAATCTAAACTATTTAGTAAATAAATCAGATTCAATTTTTTTTTTTTTTTTTTCGGTTCGGTTCTGGTCCGATCCGTTTATACTAAAGCCGGTCCGATTGCCCCCCCTACTTGAGGACTTTCACGTTCCTCCTGCCTGATCTACCGTCCCCTCTCCTTGCTCTTGCCGCAAGTAAAAGAAACGCGCAGAGGAGTCACGGAGAAAGCAACCCGAAGAAACCGTAGGAGAGAAGAGAAGGTATCGTCGTTGCCATGGCGCGATATGACCGCGCAATCACGGTCTTCTCCCCTGACGGCCACCTGTTCCAGGTTGAGTACGCCCTCGAGGCCGTCCGCAAGGGTAACGCCGCCGTCGGCGTCCGCGGCGCCGACACCATCGTCCTCGGCGTCGAGAAGAAAGCCACCCCGAAGCTCCAGGACTCCAGGTTCCTCCCTTTTCTCAAACCCCCATCCTTCTCAGGGTGAGGACTAGGGTTAGGGTTTTGATCTTGTTTTGATCTTCTTCCAGATCGGTGAGGAAGATCGTGAGCCTGGACAACCACATCGCGCTGGCTTGCGCGGGGCTGAAGGCCGACGCACGGGTCCTCATCAACCGGGCCCGCATCGAGTGCCAGAGCCACCGCCTAACGGTGGAGGACCCTGTCACCGTCGAGTACATCACGCGCTACATCGCCGGGCTCCAGCAGAAGTACACCCAGAGCGGCGGCGTCAGGCCCTTCGGCCTCTCGACCCTCATCGTTGGCTTTGATCCCTACACCGGGGCGCCCGCGCTCTACCAGACCGATCCCTCCGGGACCTTCTCTGCCTGGAAGGCCAATGCCACTGGAAGGAATTCCAACTCCATGAGAGAGTTCTTGGAGAAGAACTACAAGGAGACATCTGGGCAGGAGACGGTGAAATTGGCCATCCGAGCGCTGCTTGAGGTAAATTATCGGCATTTGATTCTGTTTGTTACTGGATGTCCATTTGCTTTAAGTAGTCAAAGCTGCGTGCTTAAGATTGCTTAAACTGTTTTCAGAGTAACACTAGGTTGTCTTCTCGAAGGTGTATATTTGCTGGAATATGGATACATGGTTTTGGAGTCGCTCAAAATGGACGAGACTTAACTAAGTTGTGTGCGTCGAATTAACTAAAGTAAATGAAGAACTTAAATAATCTCTTGCAACATGTATGCAAGAAAAGTTCTCCAGTTCTGTACTTTTGTCTTTCGGGGTTTCTTATTTCCCTCCACATTCTTCCATTCACGAATGTAAACCACCTTCTGGAATTATTTATAAACGATCAGCAGAACTTTATTATCACTAGAAAGGATGAAATTGTAATGAATTTTCGTTGTTGCCCACAGATAGGTATCCATTTTGACATTTGCATCCTAATCTAGGATTTTGATAATATTTCTATTTTGGATGTTATGTTTGGTGTTTGTTGTTGCTATTCTATGCTTTCCTACTTTTGAATTTGTGGTCTCTTGTTTCTCTGCGGTTAGATATACGTTCTGTCAATTGTAATTTGGTATGTATTGAAAAGCAATAGGTGTTCAAGAGTATATCAAATACCAAACAGGTTTTGTGGAAGAAAGTTTCAGACAACGAGGGCTTAAAATCCAACAGAAAAAAAAAAAAAGATAAAATATATGGAATGCATTGCTTTGAAAATAGAAATGAGGATCAGATCCTACTTAAAATTAAAGGACAAGAGATATCACAAAGTAACTTGTTTCATAATCTTAGGATCTATTATCTGAAATAATGGACAAATAGATGAAGATGTATACAATAAGACTCGATCTAGTTGGATCAAGAGGAGACGTGCTTTTGAGGTATCGTGTTTGATCATTGATGCAAACCTTACATCTTAAGTAGAAAAATTGTAGAATGATTATAATGCATAGGCATGCCCAATCCAAGTTGGAAGATGCTTTAGTCAGAAAAGGTGCTTTAATTTGTGTTGAAGGATATTGGAGGAAGACAAGGTTTTAGGTAGCATGGATGGAAGTTGTGAGGAAAGATATGGAAAAGTTTAAAATAACATCATAGACGATTCTAAATAGGAATTATAGTATCCTAAATGGTTGGGTCGAGGCTTGATGATAATGCTTATGAAAATCAGAGATGCATGTCAATAGAAAAAGTTGCTACATGGAGTAGTTCCTCTTGGTCCATGATGATAGAACTGTATATTACCTATACCAAATTAGGATTCTCGCTGTGAGCAGTCTCTTGGCCCAATAAACTAGGTCCTCATTACATAAAAAATATATTTTTTATCCTCAAGTTAGAGGGCAGGATTTCATCTAATGCTTATTAGAAAATTATCGATGGCTCTTTAATTGAAGCAAGTTACATTTCTATGTAATGCATCATTTTTGCCTTTTGAATTTTTGTTTCAGTTCCTTGCAATCATGTCAAATGGAGACATCTAAGTTTTGATAAATTATTTGTATTTGGTTAACACAGACTCTTTGCTCTATAGGATGTGCCTCAAGAAAATGTCATTCATAAGTTTTCTGATGTTTTTAACACTTGCAAAGGTTTAACAAAAAAAGAACTGCTTATTAGTGCTTGATGAGAAAATGACATTAATTACTTTTCACATGGGGAAGATAATTTCTTTTTATTTCTTACATTTTTGTACCTACACGAGAAACCAAGTCAATTAGCGTAAAGAATGCTGTCTGCTATTGATCAGAATGCTGAACCCCAAAGCCTCATAAGAGTTTGGCAGTCTGACTATTTTTATATCATATTTTGTTTTTGAAGTACACTTTAGCTATCCTACATCTGAATGGAGGATTGAAGCTATTTTCAGTTTTCAGGCAGGTCATAAAAGGTGGGTTAACTTTTACCGGGAAAACTTTGCATGAGGGATGTGGCTGTATGGTTATTTAGACTTTGTGATTTTTTAAGATCATGCTCTAGTCATGCTTAATCTTTGTGTTAGCACTGCAAGTTTGAAAATGTCAGCATTTGAAAAATATTTCCAGAAGATTCTTCATTGATATCATGTATTCAAGAGTTGTTGGTTGGTTTTCAACTTGGATCGCTTAGCTTACTCAAATCGGGTGGTTCGGTCTGTACTAAACTGAACCAACATCCAGCTGGAATGGTTCAGCATCACACATCAGTTGACCTATAAAAGGGCTCTGTTCGATGGTTCAATCATTATGATGGTTTGATGGTTCTCCCCCCTCTCCTCCTTTGTTCGATCATTCAAGACTTGAGAGTGCCTCCCTTTCGTTCAGTCATTCAAGACTCATGAGCATCTCATTTGCTTGGCTGCCGATGCCTCTGATAAGTCTCCTTCTATTCCCTTCCTGCCCCCTTGAAACCCTAGCTAGGGTTTTTGAGAACCAGTCGATTTGCCCATTGTCAAACTCAAAACCCTAGCTTTCCCACCCCCCGATCATGGAGAATGGAGGTCTACCCTGTGGAGCTTCGAACCTTGCCTGCTTCTCTCATCTCCCTTGCGGGGCACACGGAACTCCATCAGTCCATCTCCACTTTCCTCCACTCTTAGCAGCCCCCAGTCAACACCTCACACCGCCATATTTCTCCTCCCCTCTCCCTCTCCCTTGTGTGGTTCCTGTGCAATGTGGTATGGACTGGTACCATACCATTACCGCTCGCTGGTTGACATGTCTGTTGGTACCAGTTCTTCCAACCTTGGTCATAAATGATACAAGAACTTTTGTCTGGAAAAAAATATGCAAATGAGAATAATATATTTATGAGAGTTGAAGGGTAAACATTTATTTTACTTAATGATACAAACAGAAAAATGGAATATCCAAATGGGTAAGACATAGAATGGAGCTTTGAATTTCAGTTATCAGTTTGATTAGGCTGCCTGTATTTTAAGGAAGTCTGAATTGGAAGGCGATATTGCCCATCCTAGATGCTGTTATTCGTTGTTTTGGATTGTTCCCTTGTAAATTATGTAAATAGATTAAAATCTGAGTGTGATCACCATGAAATGTTGAAGCCAATTATGTCATTCTGATTAGGTGTACAAAAATACTTGTGGAAGTCTGACTTCAGAGGTTTAAGTATTGAATAGGATGGTTACCTTGCTAGATTGAAGTGCTTATTTTAAAGGTTCTACATTTTGAGCAGCTCGTTTGCTGTGTTTTGAGTATGTTAGTGGCAGTTGTTGGATCATGGCTCTGGTGTTGTATGAAAAAAAATTGAATGGAGAATATGACAATGTCTGCCGAATCTGTTCATGGAAGGTTATTGACTCTATGAGTTTGAAATGATGTGGATTATGCAGCATAGAATTTCTGCTGGTAGCACTGGTTGTCTTTGGCCCAAAAATGGGTAATTGGAAGTTTTTTTGGGATACTAACAGGATCCAAGGCAGTAAAACCTGTCATGGCCACACATGACACAACTTTACCTTTGTGGCCAGGGCAGGGAGCTTTTTATTGGAGATGGCCTCAAAAAACAACCTTGTTTCGGAGTTTAAGGCTTCTAGGTGATTGATACTACCACATCTTCTATGTGCTTATGAGAAAGTAGAGTAGAGAATATGCCTGTGTAGAGCATTTTGCCAGTATAGTTAAATAATTTCTGCTTGTGCAATCTACAAAAATAGGCATTATAAGAAAAGGGTATAAAATGTTCCATGGTTACAAATCTAGAATGTTTGGTACATATTGGTTTGCATAGAATGTCTGGTATCAATTGAAGGAATAGTTTGTTTACATTGTAAGCTCTTCATGTTACATGTGAATGAGGTTGAGAGACTTGTATATATTATACATTATTTAGAGCTTTTACTAGTTATGTACTTTAGCAGTGGTGGGTTCAACATATTCTTTCATTTCTATTTTATCTTTATTGTTTTCCTTTCTCATTCAGGGGTGGGCCTTGGTATAATGATAAGGTTGCTCTATTGTGACCTGAATGTTACGAGGTCGAAACATAGAAATACTTCTTTGCGAGCTGGGGATAAGGCTGTGCACATCCAACCCTCTCTAGACACCTTAATGGCGGGAGCCTCGGGATGCCCTCTTTTTCTTTTTTCTTTTTCATCAATTTCATTGGAACCATCTCATGATGCAATCAAGTACCTCTTTTGGTTTGCATTAGCTGCTATTCAACTAGAGTGACAAATAATTGAATCTTCCATTGTTGTCAGAGCAAAAGATTCTTTAATGTTCCATTCTATGCAACTATTGAAGAGTATGTTGATAAAGCAACAAAAGTCACAGTTAGGACTTCTGAGTTACAATGCATGCATGCAGAGCTCAGCGAGAACTTGGAAAGGCTGTTTGTACTGGCAGACATGAAGCAAATCCATCCTTATAATGAGAGGTGAACATCATTAGTTGAAGTTTGAAATTCCTTCCTAACTTGAGAATTCGTAAGATTGAAAATGGATAAGCGTCTCAAGCCAACATCAAAGACAAATATTTTTTTCCTGAAATTTTAGCTTAGGTATAGGCAATCTGCCCCTAATATTCATATCTAACAATAATTGTTGCACTTAATGCTCTACTTCTAACTTCAGTCCCCAGATAGTTTTGCTTGTCACTATGCTTCAGAATTTAACTGAAATTTCACTACTTCCTGCACCTACACTCAAACTGATCCCTATTTAGGTAACTTAGTTTTAAATACAATTATGGAGAGTTCCCTGCAGTTAAAGATCGGTGGTTGTGGATTATTTATTTAATCTATGTATGAAAAGCAATTTTTGCTAATCCTAATTACGGTATGTTAATTATAATGTCTTATGAAAGTAGATAATAATTGTTGTATATAATATATTAATATTTAGTATTTTTATTAAGTTTTGGCTAAGTTGGTAAGATTAATCTAGCATTTAGTCAGCTGGGTCTGACTTGCAATTGAGTCGAGCCTAAAAATCATAGCTTGGCCTGATTCAGCACCATCCAATATAGGGTTAGATGGGCCAGACCTAATTTGCATAGGCCTGTAAGGAGGTGGCTAAAGTGACATACGCATTCACATCCTCATGTGTACGCTTGACCCAAAAAGTTTACAAACAAAGATATCAAGACTCTGTGTCGACTCTCTCTTGCAGCTTCCTCTCCATCCAAAGTGAGTGTGTTTTTGGTTTTTATGTCTGGGGACCCAAGAACCATATAATTATTTGTCTTCTTTTATGTACATTTGTTTACTTCCACTCTTCAATATTAATGTAACATGGATTAAAAGCTAAAGACCCTTAATCAACGAATTGTCCTTGAAAAGATGTAATTATCATGCTTCTTCTATAGATCATTGAAAGTATGTTTGCTCTTCTTCAGGCTGCATCTCTTTCTTTGACTACTCTCCTTACCTGAGCCCAACGTATTGCATAGAAAATTATTTGCAGAATATGTTTTGAACTAACCTTCTTCCATGACAGTTATCTATGTTGTTGTTGTTTTGCTTTTGCTGCTGCTGCTGCTGTTTGTGTTCGATTCCCCTCTGTGTTGAAGAATGCTGTCTTCATATTTCTTGTCTTTATCTATATTTGACAACAACAAATACAATCTCTTTATTTTAATCTTTTTTTCAAGGTTGTTGAGAGTGGAGGAAAGAACATAGAAATTGCTGTGATGACGAGAGAGCAGGGTCTTCGTCAACTTGATGAAGCTGAAATTGATGCTATTGTTGCTGAGATCGAGGCAGAGAAAGCTGCAGTTGAGGCTGCTAAGAAGGCACCTTCTAAGGAAACTTGATGTTGGATGTCTCCATAAATCCCAGGAACCTTATTGTTTCAGTTGCTTGTTCTTTATATTCCAAAACTACCTCCTCTTTTTTCAGTGACCTGGGTGCTGGGGTAACTTAGAAAACTCATAAATCTTTTGCTAGCGAGGTATTGTTTTCATGACTGATATTTTATACGTGACATTACCAAACTGTGCTGCCAATTCCTCCGGTCATCTTGTTCAGTTGTTAATTGCATGGTTGCCTCATACTGACAAAGCAAAAGGATAGGAGGATAAATCCGGTGTAGCTATCCTGCAGGCTTTATCCTATCGAAAAATGTTTAATTCAAGGTGTTAGATTTTTATAGTCTTTTCTTATTTAAAGACGAGTATGTCAATCCGATATCATCAAGATGCCAGCCAGTCAAATTGAGGAAGAATGATCTTGATCTTTCACTTATCTAATCATCACGTGCTTCACGGGATAATTCATGAATTTAATCAAGTAAATTATTCTTATTTAGCCCAGCTTGCTTCTTGCTGTATTGTTTTTTCTGTGAGTAAAGGAGTCAATCTCCACCTGTTCATCAAAACAGCAGAGTACAAATAAGGAGGGTGAAGAAGGGATACAAGTACAATGTTGTTCATCAAAACAGCAGAGTACAAATAAAGAGGGTGAAGAAGGGATACAAGTACGATGTTGTGATGATTTTTTCTGTGGGTACAAAGTACAATACCAACTTCTGAACGGGTCGAGAGTACAGCAGAGTACAAATAAAGAGGGGGAAGAAGGAATACAAGTACAATGTTGTGATGATTTTTTTCTGTGGGTACAAAGTATAATGACCAACTTCTGAACCGGTCGAGATTACAGGCTCAAACAACCTGATGTTTTCTGCCATGCTTTAAAAACATCAAATTATTTCTTTGCATCTAAATTCACCAATGCAAGGCAGCAGCCAACTGGTCCGTGCAGTTAACAACCTGGAGATGCATCACTTTTTTTCTGGCAGGGGTCCAAAATATGTGTCCTACTGTGTTGTTGAAACAATTTGAATGCTGGCATGCTACTATTTGCGAATACGAGCATGTAAACTGAACCATGAGTGCAGAAACTTAGGTAGTTGGTCTATTTCGTGTGTTGCTGGTATGGTTTGTGATGATCTGAGTTACCATCTTCAATTTGTCTGACTGCGTGGGCGGTGTCTTATGATTGCATGGCAGTGTAATATGAGTGCAAGGTTGATTGCTGCCAAACATGTCGGCAGTTCATCGAAGAAAAAGAGGTGGTCTTGCTGATGGTTGGACCGCTGCGCGTGTCCATGTGGAGGATTTCTGCCATTCATCGAGTTTGGTTGCATAAATATTCAGCTGGATGAATTCTGCAGGCAACTGCCAGATGCTTCTGGGAATCCTATCTTGGTAGGATTTTGATGGTGCCTTTTTGGCCCCTGCAACAGTCTCATCTACAGGAATGGTTGGAGAGGGGTGTCTTGCCAATTTTACCATTAATAGATGTAACACTTCAAATGATATATGCCATCCAAAGGAATGCGAGGAACCACTTCATTGGATCCATGATTAAATATTTTGGATAACTGAATACATTTTTGCTAACAAGCTTTGTACTGGTAGGCATAAACAGGGTGCTTTGTAGCCTGCCTTGATATTTAAATTATTGGATCTTATTTATTAATGGCGACAATTTTTATTGTCATGCCCATGAGCTTGGGGGAACATGGTAAGTGCTTAAGGCTTTAAAAATAGCGTGGTGGTTCTTTGTAATTACACGGCACCAGAACCTGATGTTATCATGAGTTGCTAAAATATGATCATCTTGAATTGAATGCGAGCATAAGAAAGACTTGAATAAAATTTATTATTTTATATCTTGATTCGACAGGGTCAAATAAATGGAAACATATGGAGACGGAGTAGGTGTTGAAGATTAATCTGGTGAAAGTTTCAAGTGAAGCTTGCGTTAGCGGAACAGGGTATTCAAAGTGAATTTTAGACTACAATATGATCAAAGGTTAATGAAGCAATTGAGTGCAAGTAAGAGGTCTCGTATAATTTTAGGAAAATATTTTTAAGGTCAAATAATATAATTCGAAGGGCTTTTGGTTAGGGATGGAGATTGTTGAGCTTGGATTTTGGGAATGCTTATTATGAGGAAATCCAAGGCTAAGTTGGATGAACCTTTCAAACGAAGTCTATCAGTCACCGTTGTTGTTTTGAAATATAAGTACTGAACAACCAAAATGGTTGAATTTTGAAGGTCACGCCATTCTTGAGAGGAAAAGGTGAGATGAACCGGACTGGGATGGATGGAAAAATAGAGGAATGTCGCTTTAGAAGCGGCAGAGTTTAGCACGTGTTTAAAATTTGTACTGGAGGAGAGAAGAAAATAAGAGAGGAGAAATTCTTTTATCCTTTATTTGAATGCAAGGTAGAGTAGAGAGAGAGAGAGAGAGAGAGAGAGAGAGAGAGAGAGAGAGAGAGGATTAGATTTTCAAGGTAAAATCTTAGCACGTAAAAAAGATTATTAATGCAAACACAAACATACATGCCAAGCCAAGCATCTCTTCTTTTCTTCTCCTCCCACATCCTTTTCTTGATTTGTTGTCTCAACCATGAATTTTAACTCTCTCCTCATTTCTGGTCAAATCTCTCAATTCAAATGGAGCGTAAGAATAAAGATTTCGAATCACAAGAAAACAATGATGCAATTTTTCTCAAAGGTAAATTTATTATTTTTTAAGAATATGTTTAATCAAAGTTATACTATAAAATGGAAATGGGGATAAGTGACTTTCATTCTAATTATTTAGTTAAAAAAATAGTGTTTCCATTTCAATTTTCAAGAAAGATAATATCCCAATTTCTAAAATTCAATCTCTACTATCTTCTAATATTTAAATTCTTTTTCAATTTTGATCATGAACTAAATGCCTTTGAAGATATGATTATTCCAATTTCCATTCCAATCCATTTTGATTCTAACATCGATTTCTTACAAACCAAATGCAATGTTACCTAAAATCATTTTCTAGAATTTGGCTCTCTTTTAGGACCATTCTTTGGAGGGTAAATAACTTACCTGAAAATCTCTCATTTCTTGAATAAATATTTTTAGATAATATTTAAATAAAAAATAATTTATCCATATTTTTTATGTACTGGGAAATGGTTTTGGAATCTAATATCTATATTGTTTTGCATTATTATTTTCTCAAATAAGTTACTAAGATCTATTCATATTTTCTATAATATTTTTATTATATAAATATATCTATTTAATATATTATAATCTATATATTATGTTATATAATTTAATATATCATAATATATAATATAATATACATAATAAATTTTATTTTACTATAATATTATATATCATATACTATATTATATAATATAATAATGATAAATTATTTTATAATAATAGATTAACTATAATAATATAATAATATAATACACTATTATATAACATTGCCATAACAATACAATATACTATAATATTATAATAACATATTATATTATTATGAAATATATTATATTAGCATAATAATATACTATATATTAATCTATTAGATTATATTACATATAATATAATATAATGTATATTATATCATTATTATATTATTATTATATGGCTATATTATTATTGTATGTTTAAGGGAATATTGGGAATAAAATAAAAATCTTATTTTTCTGATTCATGGAAAAATGATTTATCCATTTTCTAGGTGGGTAAGACTTTCTCCTTTTTTTAGTAGATAAATGCTATTCATGAAAAAATAATTTACCTATCTAGAGAAGTATAAAAATAAGTTGATAAAACTTTTTATGATATTTATTAATAAAAAATAGGATAAATTTTAACAAAAAATTATTAAACAACCAAAATGATTGAATTTTGAAGGTCATGCCCCTTTTGGGTGGAAAATGTGAGATCGAACCGGATTGGGATAGAAGGAAAAATAGAGAATGTCTCTTTAAAAGTGATAGAGTTTAGCACGTTCTTAAAATATACAATGAAGGAGTGAAGAAAATAGGAGAGGTGAAATTATCTCTTTCCCTTTGTTTGAATGCAAGTAGAGTAGAGAGAGAGGATTAGACTTTCAAGGCAAAATCTTAGTAGGTAAAAAGATTGTCAAGGCAAACACAAACACACATGCCAAGTATCTCTTCTTTTCTCCTCCTCCCACATCCTTTTCTTGATTTATTGTCTCAACCATGGATTTTCATTCTCTCCTCATTTCTGATCAAATCTCTCAATTCAAATGGAGCGTAAGAGTAAAGATTTTGGATCGCAAAAAAACAATGATACAATTTCTTTCAAGGATAAATTTATTCTCTCTTGAGGATATGTTTAATCAAAGAAAGATTGTGAAACAAAAATGGTAATAAGTGACTTTTATTTCAACTGTTTAGTTGGAAAAGTCTTGTACATTTTCATTCCAATTTCCAAGAAAAATGATAATATCCCAATTTCTAAAATTCAATCCCTACTATCTTTTAATATTTAAATTTCTTTGCAATTTTGATCATGAACTAAATATATTTGAAGATATAGTCATTCCAATTTCCATTTCAATCCATTTTGATTCTAATATCGATTTCGGTTATAAACCAAATGCGATGTTACCTAAAGTCATTTTCTAGAATTTGGCTCTCTTTTAGAGCCATTCTTTGGAGCATAAATAACTTACCTGAAAATCTCTTTTATATTACATCATTATTATATTATTATTATATGATATATTATTATTATATGTTAAGGGAATATTGGGAATAAAATAAAAATCTTATTTTTTCAATTCATAGAAAAATGATTTATCCATTTTCTATGTGGGTAAGACTTTTCTTTTTTTAATTGATAAATGTTATTCATAAAAAAATAATTTACCTATCTAGAGAAGTAAAAGAATAAGTTGATTAACTTTTTCATGATATTTTTCTATAAAAAAAAGATAAATTTTAACAAAAAATTACGAAACAACTAAAATGATTGAATTTTGAAGGTCATGCTACTCTTGGAAAGAAAAGAAAAAGTGGATCGGATTGGGATGGATGAAAAAATAGAGGAATTTCTTTTTAGAAGTAACAAAGTTTAGCACGTTCTTTAAATATGCAATGAAGGAGAGGAGAAACTCTCTCTTTCCCTTGTTTGAATGCAAGGTAAACTAGAAAGAGAGAGGATTAGACTATCAAGGCAAAATCTTAGTAGATAAAAAAGATAGTCAAGGCAAACACAGATACACATGCCAAGTATCTCTTCTTTTCTCCTTTTATATAATCTTTTGATTTATTATCTCAACTAGGGATTTTCACTCTCTTCTCGTTTTTGGTCAAATCTCTCAATTCTGGAACATAGGAGTAAAGATTTTGGATTGAGAGAAAACAATGATATAATTTCTTTCGAGGGTAAATTTATTATCTTTTAAAGATATATTTAACCAAAGAAAGTTAGATTATAAAACAGAAATAGAAATAAGTAACTTTCATTTCGACTGTTTAGTTGGGAAAGTCACGTTCCCATTTCAATTTCCAAGAAAAATGAAAATGTACCGATTTCCAAAATTCAATCCCTATTATTTTCTAATATTTAAATTCTTTTTCAATTTTGATCATGAACTAAATATCTTTGAAGATATGGTCATTTCAATTTTTATTTCAATCCATTTTGATTCTAATATTGATTTTGATTACAAACTAGATGCGATGTTATCTAAAGTCATTTTTTAGAATTTAGCTCTTCTTTAGGACTACGCTTTGAAGGATAAATAATTTACTTGAAAATCTCTATTTTTATGAATAAATATTTTTAGATAATATTTAAATAGAAAAATAATTTATCTATATTTTTTATGCATTGAAAAATGATTTCGGAATCTATTATCCATGTTCTTTTGCATTACTATTTTTTCAAATATACTACTAAGATCTATCCATATTTTTCATAATATTCTTTATTATATAAATATATCTATTCTATATATTATAATATATAATAATGATAAATAATTTTATAATAATAGATTAACTATAATAATATAATATATAATAAACTATTATATAATATTATCATAATAATATAATATATTATAATATTATCATAATAATATAATATATTATAATATTATAAAATATATTATATTAGTATAATAATATATTATATATGTTAATATATTAGATTATATTACATATAATATAATATATAATATAATAATATTATTATATGACTATATTATTATTATATGTTTAAGGGAATATTGGGAATAAAATAAAAAATCTTTTTTTTAATCCGTGAAAAAATGATTTATCCATTTTCTACGTGGGTAAAACTTTTCCTTTTTTTAGTAGATAAATGTTATTTATGAAAAAATAATTTACCTATCTAGAAAAGTATAAGAATAAGTTGATCAACTTTTTCATGATATTTATTTATAAAAAAATGATAATTCTTAAAAAGAAAATTACTGAATAACCAAAATGATTGAATTTTGAAGGTCATGCCACTCTTGAAAGAAAAAGATGAGATGAACCGGATTGGGATGAATGGAAAAATAGAGGAATATCTCTTTAAAAGTGATAGAGTTCATTCTTGAAATATGCAATGGAAGAGAGAAGAAAATAGGAGAGGAAAAATTCTCTTCCCCTTTGTTTGAATGCAAGGTAGAGGAGAGAGAGAGAGAGACAATTAGACTTTCAAGGCAAAATCTTAGTAGGTAAAAAAGACCATCAAGGCAAATAAAAATATACATGCCAAGTATCTCTTCTTTTCTCCTTCTCCCACAACCGCTTCTTGACTTATTGTCTCTGTTGCCGCCTACACCGTCATGGCCTGTAGCTTGGAAATGACCTTGGAAGCCGACCTCGTCGCTCGGGAACCAGCTCACGTGCCCGGACCTGCAAAACAGAGGAGACCCGAGTCGGGGATCCTGACGGGGGTGCTCTGACGATCAAGTTAGTGGCGATCTAGGAGAACAGATCCTCCCCTATAGGTCCCTTTGCTAGGACTCCACACTTGGAGGAGGAGATTTGGTTTGAGAAAGAGAGAGTAGAGCGAGGGTTGTAGCGGTGGAGGAGAGCTCGAGCTATGTGGCTGTGTCCGTCAAGACCCTTCTGGTGAGTCCTTGGTAGCCTAGAGCGTTTGGACCCTTGGTTGCTCTCCTGTGCACTGCCCCTTTGCTCGTTTGCTTGAAATCGTTTTTGCTTACCTTTCTTCGAGAACCTTTTGAGGATCCTTTTAGGCCAGGAGCCCCTCTAATGACTTATCTCAGGATCTCCCCCCTCTGCAAGCGCCAATAGGTCAATGTCCAGCAGTGCCCCGAGCCATGCACACAAGTACCTTCTCTATCCATGATAAGGAGTTATGTCACTGGCCCCGACCTCCCGCCTGGTCGCTCTATTTTGAAAATTTTGGCAGAGCCTCTATCCGGGGGGGCAGCCGCCCCCTGGATTTGAATATTCCGGGGTGATTTCCTCTTTCGGGTGACGCAAACGGTCGGTTGGGAGTGCAGTGCCTTGGCCACGGTATCCTTTCCTATTTGGTGTAAGTAGCAGCGGGAGTGATCATGGTATCCTGGGGGATGCTCCTCCGTGGTCCTTGGATGGCGATCCACTATCCAAGGAAGGTGGCACCGCAGACTTTGACTTCCAGCTGCTGGACCTCTCACCAGAAGAGAGCTTGGCCTGAAGAGAGCAGGAGCTCGACTTCGGCGAAGGTGGGCTCGACCCCGAGGGAGCCACCTGGCGAAGGAGCTTGAAGGGAGCAGGAGCTCGACTTTGGCCGAGGTGGGCTTAACCTCGAGGGAGCCATATGGCGAAGGAGCTCGAAGAGAGTAGGAGTTCGACTTCGATCGTGGTGGTCTCGACCTCGGGGGAGCCACCTGGCGAAGGAGCTTGAAGAGAGCAGGAGCTCGACTTCGGTCGAGGTGGGCTCGACCTCGAGGGAGCCATATGGTGAAAGAGCTCGAAGAGAGCAGGAGCTCGACTTCGGGCGATGTGGGCTCGACCTCGGGGGAGCTACCTGGTGAAGGAGCTTGAAAAAAAGGTCTAACATGGCAACTTCTGCCCATATGGCACCTGACCGTGTCTGACTATATCTGATAGGGGCTCTATGTCAGTGATCCTGCCATATCAGTCTCAATCATGAATTTTCACACTCTCCTCATTTCTGGTCAAACCTCTCAATTCAAGTGGAGCACAAAAGTAAAGATTTTGGATCATAAGAAAACAATAATATAATTTCTTTCAAGGGTAAAATTATTATCTCTTAAGGATATGTTTAACCAAAGAAAGTTAGATTGTGAAAGGAACATGAAAATAAGTCACATTTATTTCTACTGTTTAGTTGGGAAAGTTTCGTTCCCATCCCAATTTCCAAGAAAAATGAGAATGTTCCAATTTCTAAAATTCAATCCCTACTATCTTCTAATATTTAAATTTCTTTTTAATTTTGATCATGAGCTAAATGTCTTCGAAGATATGGTCATTTCAATTTCTATTCCAATCTATTTTGATTCTAATATCAATCTCAGTTACAAACCAAATGCGATGATACCTAAAGTTATTTTCCATAATTTGACCCTCTTTTAGAGCCAATTTTTTGAAGGGTAAATAACTTACATAAAAATATCTATTTTCTTGAATAAATATTTTTATATAATATTTAAATAGAAAAATAATTTATTCATATTCTTTTATGTATTAGAAAATGGTTTCGGAGTTTATTATCCATGTTCTTTTGCATTACTACTTTCTTAGATAAGTTGCTAAGATCTATCCATATTTTCCATAATATTCTTTATTATATAAATATATTTATTCTATGTATTGTAATCTATATATATCAATTATATAATTTAATATATCATAATATATAATATAATATACATGAGATATTTTATATTATATTATATAATAATGATAAATTATTTTTATAATAATAGATTAACTATAAATATATATATAATATAATACACTATTATATAATATTATCATAATAATATAATATATTATAATATTATAATAAATATTATATTAGTATAATAATATATTATATATTAATGTATTATATTATATATTATATCATTATTATATTATTATTATACGACTATATTATTATTATTATTATATATTTTATGGAATATTGAAAATAAAATAAAAATCTTATTTTTTTAATTCATGAAAATATGATTTATCCATCTTCTATATGGATAAGACTTCTTTTTTTAGTGCATAAATGCTATTCATAAAAAAAATAATTTATCTATCTAGAAAAGTATAAAAATAAGTTGATCAATTTTTTAATGATATTTATCTATAAAAAAATAAATTTTCTTCCTATTGTGATGGACATACCATAACAAAGTGGTTACATCATTAGATGCATGACTACAGTAGTTGTAGTCATGCCACATCAGTCATGCTACATAAATAATGAGAATTCTGATCAATCCATGCTCCATGTCTAATAATTATAATTAATATGGTACTTTCCATGCAGACTTCAGTGTAAGGTGTGCATAAAGTATAGTAGGCTATATCAAGTGAAAAATTATTAACTTTTATTCACCAAAACAGAATATTAACTTTTTCAACCGATAGTTGATACGTCCACTCCTAGCTCGCCGCCGGACTCGAACAGCTGGCAGAAGCCGAGTAAGGTTGCATGGGACTGTTCCCCGGAGGCAAGCTCGGGGGAGGCCTTAGGAGATGGTGCCATTGGCTTTGGGCCTTTGGCCAGGCTGGGGGATTGGATGGAGGTGGGCCTTCCGGACTTTGGCCCAGTGGACCTCTTCATGGTGGACCTGGGCTCGGGTGCTTTGAAAAGGGGTCGAAGCCTGCCGCCTTTCCCACTGCCCAACCCAAAAGGCTCTACCCCGGTGATCCCCAAACCGAAGCTGGTGGAGCCTAGCCCCCCATCTCCGGCTGGACTGAAGGTGCGGCTAGCGGTGTTGGCGTCCCCCCCTGTGGTAAAGGTTAGTTCTTCTGATCCTTGTTTGGAGGGGCTTGTGGGGGGTAAGGGCAATCTCTCGATCTCTTTGCCTGTGGTGGTTGGGTCTTCTACTGCTGGGAGTGAGTGTGGAACAGAAGAGAGAGATGCTGAGGGTACTGTTAAGGGAAAAAAGATGGTGATGGGGTGTGCTAAGGTTGTCAGGAAGGGGTCTGAGGCTTCTGCTGCTGCCAGGGAGCTGTATAGGGGGTGCTTGGTGGCTATCGACGGCCTCCTCTCGGGTGCTTGGGGCATGGATTAGGGGGAAGGGAAGGTGGTGTTGGAAAATGTGTCCCAAAGCCAATTGTCTACTGTAGACAGTTGTACATTTGATGTAATTATATATGAATTATATTATTAAATAAAATGTTTATTCTGGCAGTTCATCACTATTTCATCTTTCTGTAATGAGTTCTTGAGTGATGAAGTCCTTAAGACTATTTGTATGTGATATAGAGAGGATATATCATATAGTCTTAAAATTATTTGCGACCAAATGATATACTTATTTTAGGACGATAGTATATCAAGTATAGGTCGTTGTGTGCCATAGTCGTTGGTTGTCCTCTTAACCAAAGAGTGTGGAGACACTGGTATGGCATGCTGATGTTGTGTTTGATATTTTATCGAACATGACCCATCTGTACTTTTTCTGCCTAGAGTTTTTGATATGGACGTAGTTATCCCTTAGACATGAGATCGTCATGGTAGCTTGCGAGCAACTCACTGTACTTTGGTGCTGGATTATCTGGATTTTTAATCCAGGGACGGAAGGTTTCTGGGTGCAGTTAAGTACTCGTGTAGAAGTGATCGGATCAAGATGGGATTGACCCCTCCAAAGTGTTTGGAGCAGATATTTCACTGTGTTTCAATTTAGCAAAATCTTGGCCAGGGTAGTCTCTGTAAAGTGTTATAGGATTTGTGAGGTTGAGATACATTATTGATGGACTTTATGGGTTGGGAAGTTTAACCCTAAGTCCTCCTGAGCATTGAGGTCGAAGGGATTAATTACAGGGTTTCCGTATCTCCTGGTTCTTGATTGTTGCTCTGCAACTTCGACCTATCTGGATGTCAGGTGTCATTGCTAGATGGCGACTTTGACTGGTACTGGAAATGTTCTAGTGCTACATGCTTAGTGTTCGAACCTATGGGGTCACACACCATAGAGATTTCTACTTGATCTAGTGATCGGAGAACGATTGGGAATCGTTCATGGACTCACAAAAGAAAAGTGTTTTTCCTTATCCTAGTGTCGACACTTGATATTCTTGAAAGTGTCGACATTTGTGTAGGTATCGATATTTGTTGATTTCGCAAGTGTAGACACTTGATGTCACAAAAGTTGCGACATAAAATCTTTCACTAAAAGTTGGTGATGCATGGAGGTGAATTAAGTAATGTGATTACTTGATAGCCCAATTTGATTGAGCTATAAAAATTTGGAACGAATCAAATGGGATTTGGTTCAAAATCGGTTTGGGTCCATTTGGGTTGAACCCAATATATGCACACTTGACCCAATTGATTTCAGTTATGAACTGAAATTAATTGAGACATTAATCTGAATTTAAATAGGTTTAAATTCAATTTTGGGAAGTTATGTAACCTCCCATGACCATAACTTCCCATAACCACCATAACCCCTCCATAACCACCCATAATTCCCCACTCTCCCTCTCCCCCTCCACCTATATGATGGGCTGAAATGGGAGGACGAAAATAACTAATAATTCAGCAAAGAAATGCTGGAAAAATCAAAAGGGAGGAAATGGAAGAAACTAAGAAAGGTTCTAGGTTTTGTATGGGTGTGAGGACTTTGGAAAAAGAGTGTGCATGTTTGTACCTAATGATCTAGGTCTTGGGATTGAGTATTTGGGAAGGGTTTTAACATCTCATTCTCCACCTCTTGAGTTTCTTCATTCATTCGGAGAGTCCGGCATCGAAAGAAGAAAAGGAGTCCCGATCAAATCGTTCCACAACAAGCTAGCACTTGGAATGGAAGTAGATTTTGAAAGAGCCCCGGTGTGAACCACCTGTAGAGGCCGGACATGTGTGCGGCTAAGCAGAGATCTTCTACCTCCTCCTGGATCTTCGCAGCGGAGAGCGTCTCCACTTCATACGAGGTATGGTTTTATATATAAAAATATGTTGCTTTGAAAGCTGTTCATAGCATGAGTTCATGATTTCATAGTTTATATTACTCATTCATGCAAGATCTTGGGCTAAGTAGCATAGAAAAGTTCTAAAAGTATGCTTAGATTAAATGTTAATCTTCTTTATTATGCTTCCGCTGTATATTATTTTGAAAAAGTTTTAAAATAGAAAGCATGCTCACTACAGTTTTCCTTTCAGGTGGGTGGTGTGGCTAAGGATAAAATGCTGGTAGGGGGTGCGGCAAAGGTGGGGGTGAAAGGAGGTGGGTTAGCTGAAGGTTCCCATGGGTGTGCTCAGGGGTTACCGGGGAGTTCTCAGGGGTGTGTACAGGAGTTGGCTAGGGGTTATGTTCCTCGGGACGGCAGCAGGAAGCTCCAGGTGGGGGGTTTGTCGGCTTTGATTATGGCTAATCACCCTGATCTGAGTCCGGGTCAGGATGCGGGAGTGGTGGTCTTTGTTCGGATTGGGGTGGATCAACAAGCTCTGGTCCATGATGATGTTGTGGGATAGTTAAAGGTGGCTTTATTTCAAGAGATAGGGGAGGCGAAGCAGGGGGGAGGGGGTCTTATGGAGGCTGTGCATGTGGGGTTTGTGGATGCTGTGCATGTTGGGTCTGTGAAGAGCCAGGAGGTGGCTTCTTCCAGGAGTTAAGGGTTTCTGTATGAAGATCCTATCGTGGAATGCTAGAGGGGCAGGGAAACCTTCCTTTGCCTTTTCTTTTCATAGAATAAATCTTTTAAATCATCCTGATGTTTGTTTGATACTGGAGACCTGTCTGGCTGGATCTTCCTTGCAGAAGATTTGGCGCTGTCATCTCAACAATTAGGATTTTTATGCTATTGATGCTAGGGGGTTATCGGGGAGCATTGTTATGACCTGGGACAGGGATATCGCTAGAATCGATGTACTTCACAGGTGTGCATAGAATGTGATTATGGTGATACTGAAAACAATGGTCACTCTTGGATCCTTTTTGGAGTCTATGCCAGCACCTGCTACAAGGAAAGAAGATTTTTGTGGAATGAGGGGTCTCAGTTGATCAATCAGGGCTTCCCGACTACTGTGGTTGGAGAATTCAACTGTATTTCTAAGGTGGAAGAGAAGAGAGGGGGTAAAACCTTTTCTCAGAATATGGCAACCAGGGAATTCGCTCATTTTTGGATTCCAATGGCTTGGTGGACCTTGGCTTTGTGGGCTCTAGGTATACCTGGTGCAATAATAGATATGGAAGGGCCAAGGTTTGGGAAAAGTTAGACAGAGCTATGGCAACCATAGGTTGGCTCCACCTGTACCCCAAATTCATGGTGTGGCATATGGACAGGGTAGCTTCTGATCATTGTCCCATCCTCTTGACTACATCTCCTCTTTCTCCCATTCATGCTCCTTTTAGGTTTGAAAAAATCTGGCTTTCTTATTCAAGCCCTTGGGAGGTGGTAAGGGAGGTCTGGAGATTTCTTATTAGGGGTAATGCTCAGTACCGAATCAACCGTAGATTGGAACTTCTCAAATATCGGTTGAGGAGGTGGAACAAAGAGGAGGTTGGTAATATTTTCACAAGATTGGTGGAAATGGAGAAAGTCATCCATGATTTCCAGGTGAAGGAGGATAGGGATGGTGGTCTGAATGATACAGATCTCTCCTCTTTGTGAGCTAGTCTGGCTTCTTATAATTCTCTGCTGGCTTAGCAAGAAACTATATGGAGGTAGAAATCCAGGGTTCAGTGGTTAGCTCAGGGGGACAGAAATTCTCACTTCTTCCACCAAGCTACCCTTGTCAGGAGGCACAGAAATCGGATAACAGCTCTAAAGTCCAAGGATGAGCACTGGATTGAGGATGAGGAGAGTATCTTGTATGAGCTTGGGTCATTTTTTAGATCCAGATGGAGTTCTAACGAGGGTGACCCTCCTTACTTCCAAGTTTCTGCTCCTGAGAGGTTTGTGTCCCAGGACCAGAATGCTGGACTTATGGCTCCTGTTTCTGAGACTGACATTAGGGAGGCGCTTTGGTTTATGGCGGAAGACAAAGCTCTTGGTCCTGATGGCTTCCCCCCTCTCTTCTTCGGAGATATTAGAGAATCGTTAGATCTGATGTTTCCTCTGCTGTGCAACTCTTTTTCTCTACTGGTCTGATGCCAAATAGGTGGAAGCAGACACATGTCACTCTTATCCCTAAGCATTCTCAGCCTTCTCATCCTTCCCACTTCAGACCTATTAGCCTGTGTGGTACTCTGTACAAAATTTTTGCTAAACTATTGGCTAGGAGAATGAAGGCTATTCTTCCGGGCATCATCTTTCCGGAGCAGGGAGCTTTTATTGGAGGTAGGGGCATTTCTGACAATGTCCTGCTGGTTCAGGAGTTTATGCATGACATGCGGAGGGCATCGTCTAGATCTGCTCTGATGGCTATCAAACTGAATATGGAGAGAGCCTATGACCGGGTGCGGTGGAGCTTCGTCGAATGCTCAGTACATGATTTTGGCTTCCATCCGCTATGGATTTTCAGGATTATGGCATGCATCATACGCCCGTCATTCTCTATTATTATTAATGGATCTCCCTTGGAGTATTTTCACTCTTCGGTGAGCCTACGGCAAGGTTGTCCACTCTCTCCCTATCGGTTTATTATTACTGCTGACTCCCTCTCGCGGCTTTGCTGGACACTGTTCGGGCATCGACAATTCATCCTTTCGTTGCTGTCCCATCAGTAGTCCCGATCTCGCACATCCTTTTTGTAGATGACTGCTTACTTCTAGACAGGATATCTGAGGCTACGGCGCGGGGATTCAGGACTGTGGTTATGGCATATTTCTTGCATCCGGTTAGAGGGTCAACCTGGCAAAGTCAGAGGTCCATTTTTCTCCAAAGACTACAGTTCGCATTCGTAGTCTGATTCTTTCCATTCTGGGGATTGAGGAGAAGGATGGTCCCATCCGCTATTTGGGCATACCTATTTCTGGTGGGCGGCTCAGTAGGACGGACTCTCATGGTTTGGTGCAGGCAGTGCAGGATAGGGTCGAAGGTTGGCAAGGTAGGACTCTATCAGCTATGGATAAACTTATTTTGATCAGATCTGTGCTAACATCCTTACTAATCTACCTTTTAGCAAATGCTATCATTCCCAAGGTTATGGTGGATAAGGTCGAGGAGATTCTTTGGGCTTTCTTTTGGCAGTCGAGTGCAGCTCCTGAGGTTATCAATCTGCTGGGGTGGCAATCGGTGTGTCAGCCTACTCGGGATGGAGGACTTGGTATCAACTCCCTTGCTGTTAGAAGAGATGCATTGTTGGCTCGTCATACTACTAGACTGTTTTTAGAGCCTCACAGTCTGTGGGCTTCCTTTATGCGAGCGAGGTATGATGTCCGCTCTCTGGAGGGAGGTGACATTGCTCCATCCTCTCGAGGGTCTACTATCTGGAGGGAGATCAGGAGGAGGACTCCGGAAGTCATTCACCAATCAGATGGATGGTTGGGGATGGGAGATCTATTACAGTCTTGTCGGATGTATGGATCTCTGATATCTCACTTCAGAGATGGCCCACCTTCGTATCCCCTGACTTGTCGCCTTCTAGTTTGGTTGCGGATTTTATTATCCCAGGGTTGCAGATCTAGGATTCTACTATGCTTTATTCTTACTTTGGGGATGCCCTGAGGGACAGGATTCTTTCTATTGCTCTACCGATGTCGCATTGCCAGGATATTAGAGTCTGGGGGTCTTCTTCCTCCTCCTTCGTCCCTTTGTCAGACTTGTATTCCATCTACTGTCCAGTGCAGCAAAGGAGTATTCAGGCCGGGTGGATCTGGTCTCTTCCTGTGCACCTGCGGGTACGCCTTTTCATTTGGAAGGTGGCTTGGCGGCGGCTCCCTACCAGATCCTTTCTGAACACCCGTGGGGTGAACTTACCCCCCTCTTGCCCGATTTATGCTGCTCTTGAGGAATCCATGGATCATACTCTTTTCCTTTGCGTGAGAGCTTGGCGGGTCTGGTCCCTGGCAGGTTACATATCCTTGTTATACACGGGACATGATGTGGTTGACACATTCCTTCACACCCTATGCCATCCTCCTGACACGACTTCTTGGGGCTTTATTACTTATTTGGCTTACCATCTCTGGATTACCCGAAATGCCATTGTCTTCAGGTCTGATATTTGTTCGGCCAGATTTGTTGTTAAAAGAGCCAGGGCCCAGGTTGCTGAGTATTAGGATATGATGGTACATTCGTCTGAGATTTGGGATTCCGGTTTTGCTCTTCGAGCGCCTCGTCGGATTCTTGTTTTCTGGGAATCCCCTCCTCCGACTTATGCTACTATTAACTTTGACGGGAGTGTCAGAGGGTCTACTGCAGGGGCTGCGTTTGTCATTCGAGCCTCTGATATCGACTTTCTCGTCCCGGGGGGTACCCACCTCTTCGACCAGACCATCCCCTTAGCAGAGCTTTACAGAGCATGGGCGGGCATCAGGTATGCCAGGAGGACCCTTCACTTGGATCGCCTTATTATTGAAGGCGACTCCCTCACTGTCATCTCCTGGATCCAGAGTGCTTTCAGAGGGACGCCCTCCCTACCGCTTTTATGGGACATAGCTCTGTTACTTCGGGACTGTACGGGCCTTATAGTTCGTCATGTCTACAAGGAAGCCAACTCAGCTGCGGACTAGGTGACTTAGTTTATGGCATTTTATTCGAGAGAATTTTTATGTTCTTTTCTTCATGACATACCTGTATAGTTTAGAGATCTTTTGTTAGTAGATAGTTTGGATTGTACCCGTTCCAGGATTATTATCTAACATACATCCGGTTTATCCAAAAAAAAAAAGCAAAAAGAAAAATTCACTCGTACTCAAAAACCTTAAGCTTGTCACTACTATTTATTAATCAATCATATAGGATGGATGAGGGTGATGCATGCGTGCATCCTCTTACTGCTAAATTGGGAAAAGCCCCTGACTAGGTGGTGAGGCCAAGTGGTGATGCATGCGAGCTCTTGGTACTCACCAACGGTCTCATTCCACCACGCAAATGTCAAAATTTTTTTAAATAATATTTTTAAAAAATAAAAATAGATATAATACAATATAATTACGAAAATAGATATTTTTGGCTGACATGAAGAACGGTGAGCCAAAATATCTGCCACGTGATACGCGGAGTAGCCACCTCGGCTTGAAATCATTTTTTGGAAAGACGATTTCACGCTGAGAAATCATCTTTCCAAAAGACGATTTCAGGCCACGTGCTTCCTTCCCCCAGCCATCCCAGCCGCGACACGTGGCACCAGGAGAAATCGTCTTTGCCAAAGACGATTTCTCCCCTGCCCCTGGCTCCTCGGCGCGACACGTGGCGGTAATTTGTCTTTGCCATGACATGTGTTGGAAATTCATTGCTTTTAGAAAACGTTTTGGCCTGCCGACTTTTGAAATCGTCTTTCGCAAAGACGATTTCTCACATATTAAACCTCCCCGATCGAAACCCAGAGTTTTTTTTTTTTTGTTCGTCTTCGTTCTCCTCTGGCCCCATCTCGCGCATCCCAAGCCTTTTTTTTTTTTTGTCTTCCCCTCCCCCTTGGCCCACTTCTCTCCGATTGGTGGTTCCATTCGAGTTCGACCCCGTGGTTCCCGGTCCGGTTCGGTTCAAGATTTTTTTTTCTCCAAATATTTTAAATTTATTTGTTTCCTTATATATTTTTTGCTAGATTTGGTATACTGGGATTGCTAGATTTCCTCTACGGCTCCATTCGATCCATTCTGTCATCATTATTTTACAGGTATTTTTTTAGATGATCTCATATTTATTATATAAATATTATTTTTTTGTTTCGGAATTATGTTACATGATTTAGCTGTAAATTTTTGAATATAATGTTATTATTTCGAAATTATGTTGCATGATTAAATTTTTTAATTATTTTGTATGAATTTATTATAATTTTTTAAGTTTCATGTTGCTGTTTTAGTTAATACACTGATTAATCATGATTAAATTAAAATAATCTATGAAAAGCGTAGTATAATAATTATAGATATTTTTATGTTAATTGTTTAAATATTATTATTAGTAATTGAATTATGTTGTTGTTATTGATAATACATTAAGAAATAATATATAATGCTAGAATAAATAGTAATTAAATTCAAAAAATAAAGTTGTAAATTTAGATATTAAAAAATTAATTAATAATTATGAATATATTTTTTTATATTTTGATTAAGGAAGGAAGTGGGCTGGGCCAGTCTAATGAATTTCGGGTCGGCCCGAAATCGGTACGTGCTTCGGATCAGCTTTTAAGCATATATAATAATATAATATTTTCAGAATTTATTATGTTAGTTGTTTAAATGTTAGTATTAGTTATTTAATTATGTTATTATTATTTGATATAATCATAATAATATATTTATTGATAATGCTAAAATAAATAATAATTAAATATAAAAATTAAAGTTGTAAATATAAATATTAAAAAATTAATTAATAATTATAATTATATTTTTTTATATTTTGAGTTGATTATTAAATTTACATCAATATTTTAAAATATTTTATATATGATTAATTAAAAAAAAATTATATGATGATATAAACATCGGAAATTAAATTTGTATATAATTTGGTAGTTTACTAATCCGATATTCCGAAATTAGTTTAATAAATTTGCATTGCATTGAACTGTAGACCCGTCAATTGATTAATATTCATAAATTATAGTATCCATACATTATTTTAAATTTTGTATGGATCTTAAAACTATGCATATTAATCAATTGATTGTCCAAAATGGATAGTTTGGAAATTGCAAATAATTTTACGGATCACTTTACAACAATGAAATGATGTTCAATAGAGTTCGAATGAAATTTCGATTCGCGCTGGGAAGCTAGGAGCAGGGAAAGAAATCGTCTTTGTGGCCTGAAATCATCTTTTGGAAAGAAGATTTCTCAGCATGAAATAGTCTTTCCAAAAGACGATTTCAAGCCGAGATCGTTGTCTCACGTGCCACGTGGCAGATATTTTGGTTGATCGTTGTTCACGTCAGTCAAAAATATATATTTTTATAATTATATCATATGACATCTATTTTTATAATTTTTTTAAATATTATTTTTAAAAAAATTTCGTAAATGTCATCTAAAAGAGCTAAAATAGCATGCAGAAAACCATAAAGACGTAAAGGTATGACCAGTCGAGATGTGCATCGCCGGCCCTTGGGTGTTTCTCAGTTTGGGTGATGCCTATCCACAAAAAAGCTAAGAGAGACACGCCGGGCTCATGTAATTCCATTAATCATGACGTTGGCGTGGAATAAAAATAAATCAGACCGGGCAAGTTGAATAAAATGATTTTTTTATTCTTCCATTGCGATAGACTTGGAATAAATTTAATCCTCCCTGCTACTGCCGGTCAAAATAAATTAATATACACCGTACTTACATTCGACAAGGAAAAACTAATATATGCTGTATTTATTTTTGGATGCAAAACGACTACGAAAAAATTAATATATATCGTGCATCGAACATTTTTTGAGCGAGATTGAAAGACCGTCTAGGAATGACCATGCCCGGGATCTAACTCCTTCTATTTTTGTTTAACCAAAAAAATAAATAAATGTTATAAAAAGGGAAGAATTATAGAAATAATTATGTGAGAAAGTAAGAAATTTTTTTTTTAAAAAAAGAATTGGAATAAGAGAGGATAAATCCCGGTATAGCTATTCCCGTCCTGTTAGGTAATATTTGATTCAAGACTATATTCAAAACTAGTAGAATAGGAATTAAAAAAATATTATAATCTCTCGTTCATGCTTGTAGTCATGGATTCTAGAAAAATTTTAAAATTTAATCAAATCGTCTATAGGATTATATCTTGAACCTACCATCACATGAGATAAGATTTTTATCAACCGGACTAAATATTGGTAGTAGAAAAAAGAGGGAGCTTTTAGATTTTTTATTAACATTTTAAAAGAGTTTCTAAGTGCTGTTGCTCTATCTGGTGGACATTATCCAGCTTCCGAACTTTGACATTTGACAACGTCTCGATGTACACCGCCCTCGAGAGGCGAGCACACCGGACGAAAAGGCACCCAGGAGGATAAGTTTAAACTAATTAATACCTACATAACAAGTACCAATTTATTCGGGGAGGATGGATTCAGGCAAGCACTCCGTATAAGGAGGAAATATCAGTTGGCTGCAGGCCCACGAGAGACACAGCCTTACGGGAATAACTGTGTCCTATGGAGTGGATAAGTCCATGATTTATTCGGATTATTTGTAACTTTCCCCATGCCACGTGTGGCCTGAGATTTGGTAAGAGAAGCTCACCAAAAAAAAAAAAAAGAGAATCCTCACCGTTCTTTTTCTTTTTAGTGAATCCACCATTCCTTGGTTGCACTGCTTTTAGGATAAGGTTCATGTTTCTTTCTCCATTTCTGTTCTCGTTGTGTTTGGCCAGGGAGGTTGAGACAATGACCACTCCATTCCTACAATTTTTTTTTTTTTTTTCATTGGCAATCAAGATCTTGGATGACCATCAAACAATGCACGCCATGTATGGCACGGCCCATGTTCATGGACTTCTTGTTTGATGGTCTGTCTTTCTATTTGATGTTGGCAATTCATGAATGTATTGTCAGAGGATCCATGCACCTTCCATTGATTAATGGATGAGGTGGTGGTGGGGGGAACTCATCCACCACCTGAAATTTCATACAATTTAGCATGGCTTTAGAGTGGGGCCATGAGATGGGCGATGTATCACTGTATGGATTCGCATCTATATGGAAAGATTTGTGATTGCATGCCACTGATCATGCAATTTGTGGTGGTCTATCTACAGCCCATGATGTACTGCGTGCACTTTGTGTCTTGTCCCTCTCAGCCAATATCACTTGTAGGAAGGGATTGAATTGGCCCATTCCCATCAAAAAGAGAGATTGAAATCGGTCCAATCTATGAACAGTGAAGAGTTCCACCAATAGGACAATAATCTATTTGGATGAAAAATGTTGAAAGTTGTTGAATTATTGCTCTCTTTTGGAAAAATCAGTTGCCATGCCTAAATTTTTTGTTGATGGAAGTTAGAGGATGTACAGTCACAAATAGTATACCACTGTGTGCTTACTCTGATGGTAAATTCCTTGCCACCTTTTGAAATTATTAATACACATCTTCTTTTTTTTTTGTTTTTTGTGGTAAATCCAGATTTAATATACCACTAGTATAAGTACATCCGTAACAATTAAAAAATAAATTACTCAAAAAAATGAAAGAAATATCGATCATAATAGTCCATAAAATAGTTCATGTATAATCTGCTAATAGCTTTTTCTATATTTGTAATATCTCATGTAAATGTAAAGGAGCTCCTGTTCTCTAGCAATCATATTGGGGGATGAGAACTCTTGGTGTCTATAGTTGATGGACAGTAGCCACCAGACCACCATTAAAGAGTCTTCATCAAGAATTATACGAGAAGCCCATTCTTTTTCTGAAAATTGAATAATAATTAAATTCTAGAAGATCCTTCAAAAAGTTTCTTCATTCATATGCAAATGAATAAAACAGAAAAGCGATAAAAGAGAAACGGCTACATATAGGTTATTTTTATATTTTTTACATATATATGCTCCTAAACAATTAAATTGGTATGAATATCCTTTCATATTTAGATATATACCATCGTACAATATTTATTTTACATGTATATCCTTATTTTTTATTTTTTTATATATGTGTCCACAACATCTAATATTGTTAAAAAATTAATGGCTTAAAATTAAAATGATTGAAATAATAGATATGCAAAAAGGAAAAAATATAAGGGCATCTATGCAAATATAAATCTATAATATAATAACATATTATATAATATAATAATATGATGATGATACTATATAATATATTAGATATTAGAATACTATATTATATTTTGTTTTTGGACAAAAATGAGATGATTCAATAGAAACTCGTTCATTTAACAAATAAGTACAAGAAATTCTTCGGACAAAAAAAAGAGAGGGAGAAAGTCAACATGAAAAGAATCATAAAAATTATTATAAACCAAAACTAGGCTACCAGCAACAAGAAGATTAATAGAGATTAACAACCAACATAGTTTCTTCCTATGAGATTTTTTTTATAATTTTTTAAAAAAGCAAGTTTTATACATACCGCCATCAAGTTTTAATCGTATCTTCCAATAGCCCCCTTTGGTCTTCAAAAAATGATGGCGTTGGCATTTCTCATGCCTTTCAAACATTCCAGAGTATGAAAGCTACTATAATATCCCACTTGTTCTGCTGCTCTCTTCCAACACTAGTTATCTCTGCTATGCTCATGGAATACTGAAGCTAAAAGTTCAAGAAAGGTGGAATGGCCAAGGAAGGAGGCCCGCTTGGTCTTTCTTGATCTAGCAAGACAAACTCCGACAAAGTACTTGACAATGCAAACTTTAGCAATACTTGATGCGGAAAACTCCAACAAAGGGACTACCATGAAAAACTCTAGTGGGGTGTTTGGCTTAGAGTGCAAAACAAAGACTATGTACTCGATGTTATCTGATAGAAGGAGGATCTGGTTGGTCATCCTTGATTACATTGAGGAGTGAGAGTATGGCGAAGGGAAGAGAGGGAGAGTTTGGCTAGTCATCATTCGGAGCGGCGATGATAGTAAGTATGAGTTCGACATCTAGGATATCTTCAACAAAAAGAAAAAAAGAAAAAGGAAGATTTTGACTAGTCATCCATAGGCATGGCGATGAGAGGGATTGAGTTTGGTGGCTAGGAGATCTCCGATGAAGGAAAGAGGGATGACAACGATGGAGAAGGGAGTTGAGGGAAGGTGCTCGGTGTTCTTGACAATGGCTTCAAAGGTTATCTGGTCATGGAAGGGAATGGTGATAAGATCTTCGATAAAGGGGGATCAGTGATGAAAATGGCGGTGAAAAATTGAGACTAGAATCGAGAAGATCTAGATTTTTTAGGAAGTTAGGAGTGTCGGTTATCGTAAAAGGAATAATGCATGATTCGAGAGTGGTGTGGTATGCATGATGAGGATGCAATCATGTGACTCTAAAGGAGATTAACCAAAATTTAACTAGCAATTCCTACTTGCATATGAGTGATTCAACATATAAGATCAAGGAGATCTAAATAAGAAACCCTAAATGCTTATACTTAAACCCAGCTAGGAGGACTATCAAAATCTTAAAGAAATAGGACAAGATTAGAATTCGCACACAAGTCAAGCTAGCCCTATTTAATGATCCCGATCTTAAAAGACTAGGAGTTCAAGCATTGAAATCTCAAGCACAAGGGATTCGCTCTTAAGGTTCTCAAATGAAAGATCATACCACATAAGATGGGCCATCTAACTTTCTGGTTTGTAGCAAGTAATCTTTCCTCCTGGATCTGGAACCTAGAGAACCCTGCAACAAAGAAACTAAGATGATTAGAAGCTTAATTAGAAATGAGAAGATTGATGGAACTCAAAGGAGAGTTTGTTGGAAATGATCCTTGGCACCATGGTGGAAGCTTGTGTTGGTGTTGATCTTCTTCTTGTGAGGATGTCCTTAATTCGCCTTGAAGGAAGAGGATTGCTTGGAAGATGAAGAGTAAAAGAGAAGGATTAGGGAGAAGAAATGATGGAGGAGAGGAAGAGGTTCACTTAGGCACAAAGATCCACATAGGCACATAGAAACACATAGAAAATTTATGAAAATTTGTATTCATTCATCCAATTCTTCTTTACAAGGGGCGTCCAAGGCTTTAAATAAAGCCTCACAAATTTTGAAATTTCAAATCCCCAAACAAGTGGAGTAATATAAGGGGAGAGGGCTGATTTTCTTGCTTGAAATCCTCCTTGGCCAACTTCCTTGAATTTGAACTTGGGATGGCGCCCTCTTGTGGTGAGGTGGCATGTGAGGTGGCATGTGGTCCCCTCTTGACGTGGCATGTGGTCTCAAGTTGAGGTGTCGCAAGTGATGTGGCATGTGGTCCCCAATTGAGTTGGCTTGGTCTTGATTTGGGGTATACATTGTGAGTCTTCTTTAGGCTTGATGCTAGTTGACCCATTTGGATTGGACTAAGACTAGATCCGACATGGACTCGACTTACATGATTATTTTGGACTCAAAAGAAAGATTACAGGACCAAACATGGACTTGACTTACATGATTCTTTTGGACTCAAAATAAAGAAAGGTTACCGGACTCTCTAGTCCAACCATAAAGATTCGGAATGAGCTTGAATTGGTTGGAGTCTCTTTCTGATTCTGGTGCCCGCACCAATTCTCCCCGGGTGGGAGGAACTCGACCCTGTCGAGTGATAAGTTTCTAATATATCCGGGTCGATTTGTTGTAGGTCCTCTTTGGTGATCCAGGAATCTTCCGATTCAGGACGTCCTTGCCATCGAACCAGATAGCGTTGGTAGCCCTTATTTCTAGTAGTGATGATCTGGTCATTCAAGATCCTTTCAATTCTTTCCTTTCGCTCAGGAATATTTGATGATTTTTAGGCTAGGGACAGGTGATGAAATCCTGACCCTATGTCAATTTCATGCCCTTAATTTGATTTGTCATGAGATGCATGCAAATTTCAAATTTCAGGTGCAGAAGTAGTGTGTTGCAGTTTAAAAGTGGTGTTGATAAGTACAGAAAAAAATGTCAAAAAAATCTAAAAAAAATCACAGAAAACTCCTAACTTCTAGATGACATACCAGATGAAACAAAAACTCAAAATAAAATCTGTACTATTCTAGGCAGATTCTGAAATGAAGATAATGAAAAGGAACAGAACAGAACAGAAACCCTAATAACACTGATGGACTGCAGGAATTTTCATTTTTTTTGTAATTTTTTTTTTTAGATTGAAATTTAAAACGGTGATAAGCAACTTAAAATGGAACAGGAAAAAAAATATTCCAACGAGGAATGTGATACTTGCCTTTGGAGTTGCAGGCGGATTACAGTCAGCCTACAGAAAATACAGCAAGCAGAAAAACAGAACGTGCCCAATGCAAAATTCACAAATGAAATCTAAGAAGTCCTTTGGCTTTCTTTTTCACGGGTCAATCACAATGACACCCCGACACGCCTTAGGAGATCCCCGTGGAATGGGGAGAGAGGGTGTTTAAACCCTACTTTTTCTTAAGACCGGACGGCCTGGTAACGCCCCCGATCCAAGTACTTCAAGGACTTAAAGCTATGCAATCAGGAACTTACTCTACCATGCTCTGATACCAAGATTGGTGTGGTATGCATGATGAAGATGCAATCATGTGACTCTAAAGGAGATTAACCAAAATTTAACTAGCAATTCCTACTTGCATATGAGTGATTCAACATATAAGATCAAGGAGATCTAAATAAGAAACCCTAAATGCTTATACTTAAACCCAGCTAGGAGGACTATCAAAATCTTAAAGAAATAGGACAAGATTAGAATTCGCACACAAGTCAAGCTAGCCCTATTTAATGATCCCGATCTTAAAAGACTAGGAGTTCAAGCATTGAAATATCAAGCACAAGGGATTCGCTCTTAAGGTTCTCAAATGAAAGATCATACCACATAAGATGGGCCATCTAACTTTCTGGTTTGTAGCAAGTAATCCTTCCTCCTGGATCTAGAACCTAGAGAACCATACAACAAAGAAACCAAGATGATTAGAAGCTTAATTAGAAATGAGAAGATTGATGGAACTCAAAGGAGAGTTTGCTGGAAATGATCCTTGGCGCCATGGTGGAAGCTTGTGTTGGTGTTGATCTTCTTCTTGTGAGGATGTCCTTAATTCGCCTTGAAGGAAGAGGATTGCTTGGAAGATGAAGAGTAAAAGAGAAGGATTAGGGAGAAGAAATGATGGAGGAGAGGAAGAGGTTCACTTAGGCACAAAGATCCACATAGGCACATAGAAACACATAGAAAATTTCTGAAAATTTGTATTCATTCATCCAATTCTTCTTTACAAGGGGCGTCCAAGGCTTTAAATAAAGCCTCACAAATTTTGAAATTTCAAATCCCCAAACAAGTGGAGTAATATAAGGGGAGAGGGCTGATTTTCTTGCTTGAAATTCTCCTTGGCCAACTTCCTTGAATTTGAACTTGGGATGGCGCCCTCTTGTGGTGAGATGGCATGTGAGGTGGCATGTGGTCCCCTCTTGACGTGGCATGTGGTCCCAAGTTGAGGTGTCGCAAGTGATGTGGCATGTGGTCCCCAATTGAGTTGGCTTTGGTCTTGATTTGGGGTATACATTGTGAGTCTTCTTTAGGCTTGATGCTAGTTGACCCATTTGGATTGGACTAAGACTAGACCCGACATGGACTCGACTTACATGATTATTTTGGACTCAAAATAAAGATTACAAGACCCAACATGGACTTGACTTACATGATTCTTTTGGACTCAAAATAAAGAAAGGTTACCGGACTCTCTAGTCCAACCATAAAGATTCGGAATGGGCTTGAATTGGTTGGAGTCTCTTTCTGATTCTGGTGCCCGCACCAATTCTCCCCGGGAGGGAGGAACTCGACCCTGTCGAGTGATAAGTTTCTAATATATCCGGGTCGATTTGTTGTAGGTCCTCTTTGGTGATCCAGGAATCTTCCGATTCAGGACGTCCTTGCCATCGAACCAGATAGCGTTGGTAGCCCTTATTTTTAGTAGTGATGATCTGGTCATTCAAGATCATTTCAATTCTTTCCTTTCGCTCAGGAATATTTGGTGATTTTGGGCTAGGGACAGGTGATGAAATCCTGACCCTCTGTCAATTTCATGCCCTTAATTTGATTTGTCATGAGATGCATGCAAATTTCAAATTTCAGGTACAGAATTTGTGTGTTGCAGTTTAAAAGTGGTGTTGATAAGTGCAGAAAAAAATGTCAGAAAAATCTAAAAAAAATCACAGAAAACTTCTAACTTCTAGATGACATACCAGATGAAACAAAAATTCAAAATAAAATTTGTACTATTCTAGGCAGATTCTGAAATGAAGATAATGAAAAGGAACAAAACAGAACAGAAACCCTAATAACACTGATGGACTGCAGGAATTTTCATTTTTTTTGTAAATTTTTTTTTTAGATTGAAATTTAAAACGGTGATAAGCAACTTAAAATGGAACAGGAAAAAAATATTCCAACGAGGAATGTGATACTTGCCTTTGGAGTTGCAGGCGGATTACAGTCAGCCTACAGAAAATACAGCAAGCAGAAAAACAGAACGTGCCCAATGCAAAATTCACAAATGAAATCTAAGAAGTCCTTTGGCTTTCTTTTTCACGGGTCAATCACAATGACACCCCGACATGCCTTAGGAGATCCCCGTGGAATGGGAAGAGAGGGTGTTTAAACCCTACTTTCTCCTAAGACCGGACGGCCTGGTAACGCCCCCGATCCAAGTACTTCAAGGACTTAAAGCTATGCAATCAGGAACTTACTCTACCATGCTCTGATACCAAGATTGGTGTGGTATGCATGATGAGGATGCAATCATGTGACTCTAAAGGAGATTAACCAAAATTTAACTAGCAATTCCTACTTGCATATGAGTGATTCAACATATAAGATCAAGGAGATCTAAATAAGAAACCCTAAATGCTTATACTTAAACCCAGCTAGGAGGACTATCAAAATCTTAAAGAAATAGGACAAGATTAGAATTCGCACACAAGTCAAGCTAGCCCTATTTAATGATCCCGATCTTAAAAGACTAGGAGTTCAAGCATTGAAATCTCAAGCACAAGGGATTCGCTCTTAAGGTTCTCAAATGAAAGATCATACCACATAAGATGGGCCATCTAACTTTCTGGTTTGTAGCAAGTAATCCTTCCTCCTGGATCTGGAACCTAGAGAACCCTGCAACAAAGAAACCAAGATGATTAGAAGCTTAATTAGAAATGAGAAGATTGATGGAACTCAAAGGAGAGTTTGCTGGAAATGATCCTTGGCGCCATGGTGGAAGCTTGTGTTGGTGTTGATCTTCTTCTTGTGAGGATGTCCTTAATTCGCCTTGAAGGAAGAGGATTGCTTGGAAGATGAAGAGTAAAAGAGAAGGATTAGGGAGAAGAAATGATGGAGGAGAGGAAGAGGTTCACTTAGGCACAAAGATCCACATAGGCACATAGAAACACATAAAAAATTTCTGAAAATTTGTATTCATTCATCCAATTCTTCTTTACAAGGGGCGTCCAAGGCTTTAAATAAAGCCTCACAAATTTTGAAATTTCAAATCCCCAAACAAGTGGAGTAATATAAGGGGAGAGGGCTGATTTTCTTGCTTGAAATTCTCCTTGGCCAACTTCCTTGAATTTGAACTTGGGATGGCGCCCTCTTGTGGTGAGGTGGCATGTGAGGTGGCATGTGGTCCCCTCTTGACGTGGCATGTGGTCCCAAGTTGAGGTGTCGCAAGTGATGTGGCATGTGGTCCCCAATTGAGTTGGCTTTGGTCTTGATTTGGGGTATACATTGTGAGTCTTCTTTAGGCTTGATGCTAGTTGACCCATTTGGATTGGACTAAGACTAGACCCGACATGGACTCGACTTACATGATTATTTTGGACTCAAAATAAAGATTACAAGACCCAACATGGACTTGACTTACATGATTCTTTTGGACTCAAAATAAAGAAAGGTTACCGGACTCTCTAGTCCAACCATAAAGATTCAGAATGGGCTTGAATTGGTTGGAGTCTCTTTCTGATTCTGGTGCCCGCACCAATTCTCCCCGGGTGGGAGGAACTCGACCCTGTCGAGTGATAAGTTTCTAATATATCCGGGTCGATTTGTTGTAGGTCCTCTTTGGTGATCCAGGAATCTTCCGATTCAGGACGTCCTTGCCATCGAACCAGATAGCGTTGGTAGCCCTTATTTCTAGTAGTGATGATCTGGTCATTCAAGATCATTTCAATTCTTTCCTTTCGCTCAGGAATATTTGGTGATATTTGGGCTAGGGACAGGTGATGAAATCCTGACCCTATGTCAATTTCATGCCCTTAATTTGATTTGTCATGAGATGCATGCAAATTTCAAATTTCAGGTGCAGAAGTAGTGTGTTGCAGTTTAAAAGTGGTGTTGATAAATGCAGAAAAAAATATCAGAAAAATCTAAAAAAAATCACAAAAAACTCCTAACTTCTAGATGACATACCAGATGAAACAAAAATTCAAAATAAAATCTGTACTATTCTAGGCAGATTCTGAAATGAAGATAATGAAAAGGAACAGAACAGAACAGAAACCCTAATAACACTGATGGACTGCAGGAATTTTCATTTTTTTGTAAATTTTTTTTTTAGATTGAAATTTAAAACGGTGATAAGCAACTTAAAATGGAACAGGAAAAAAAATATTCCAACGATGAATGTGATACTAGCCTTTGGAGTTGCAGGCGGATTACAGTCAGCCTACAGAAAATACAGCAAGCAGAAAAACAGAACGTGCCCAATGCAAAATTCACAAATGAAATCTAAGAAGTCCTTTGGCTTTCTTTTTCACGGGTCAATCACAATGACACCCCGACATGCCTTAGAAGATCCCCGTGGAATGGAAAGAGAGGGTGTTTAAACCCTACTTTTTCCTAAGACCGGACGGCCTGGTAACGCCCCCGATCCAAGTACTTCAAGGACTTAATGCTATGCAATCAGGAACTTACTCTACCATGCTCTGATACCAAGATTGGTGTGGTATGCATGATGAGGATGCAATCATGTGACTCTAAAGGAGATTAACCAAAATTTAACTAGCAATTCCTACTTGCATATGAGTGATTCAACATATAAGATCAAGGAGATCTAAATAAGAAACCCTAAATGCTTATACTTAAACCCAGCTAGGAGGACTATCAAAATCTTAAAGAAATAGGACATGATTAGAATTTGCACACAAGTCAAGCTAGCCCTATTTAATGATCCCGATCTTAAAAGACTAGGAGTTCAAGCATTGAAATCTCAAGCACAAGGGATTCGCTCTTAAGGTTCTCAAATGAAAGATCATACCACATAAGATGGGCCATCTAACTTTCTGGTTTGTAGCAAGTAATCCTTCCTCCTGGATCTGGAACCTAGAGAACCCTGCAACAAAGAAACCAAGATGATTAGAAGCTTAATTAGAAATGAGAAGATTGATGGAACTCAAAGGAGAGTTTGCTGGAAATGATCCTTGGCGCCATGGTGGAAGCTTGTGTTGGTGTTGATCTTCTTCTTGTGAGGATGTCCTTAATTCGCCTTGAAGGAAGAGGATTGCTTGGAAGATAAAGAGTAAAAGAGAAGGATTAGGGAGAAGAAATGATGGAGGAGAGGAAGAGGTTCACTTAGGCACAAAGATCCACATAGGCACATAGAAACACAGAAAATTTCTGAAAATTTGTATTCATTCATCCAATTCTTCTTTACAAGGGGCGTCCAAGGCTTTAAATAAAGCCTCACAAATTTTGAAATTTCAAATCCCCAAACAAGTGGAGTAATATAAGGGGAGAGGGCTGATTTTCTTGCTTGAAATCCTCCTTGGCCAACTTCCTTGAATTTGAACTTGGGATGGCGCCCTCTTGTGATGAGGTGGCATGTGAGGTGGCATGTGGTCCCCTCTTGACGTGGCATGTGGTCCCAAGTTGAGGTGTCGCAAGTGATGTGGCATGTGGTCCCCAATTGAGTTGGCTTTGGTCTTGATTTGGGGTATACATTGTGAGTCTTCTTTAGGCTTGATGCTAGTTGAGTCATTTGGATTGGACTAAGACTAGACCCGACATGGACTCGACTTACATGATTATTTTGGACTCAAAAGAAAGATTACAGGACCCAACATGGACTCGACTTACATGATTCTTTTGGACTCGAAATAAAGAAAGGTTACCGGACTCTCTAGTCCAACCATAAAGATTCAGAATGGGTTTGAATTGGTTGGAGTCTCTTTCTGATTCTGGTGCTCGCACCAGGGAGCTAAGTGGAAGATAATGGATCAAGTGAATTCTAACAAGACTCGTTAATCAAATTCCCATTTTAAAAATAAGATATACTTCTATAATTTTTATTAATTTTTAATTTTAAAAAATGTTTTGGTTAATAGTGTTAAAGTACTATTATGTGGAAGGTATTTATGCAAAAATAAAATTTTATGTGGGTATATATATAAGTATTAATTCTCAAAAGGCATTGAGATAAATTTGAATATTTTAAGGGGTATACACGTGACCCAATTAAATTATTTTTTTTTATATGTATACCCTCTTAAATATTCAAATTTACATGAATATCCTTATCAAATTGCTATTTGCATTATATCCTTATAATTTTTTATATTTATCCATGAGGATATTTCAAACATTATAATGTTAGATCATCAATTTTTAATATTGATAAATAATGTAGGCACAAATGCAGCAAGCAAAGAAAAAGAATAGTATACATATAAAATAAGTATTTTATGAGGATATATATATATATATATAATAATTTTGAAAAGATATTCAAAAATTGAAATAAATTCGAATATTTAGAATGGTATACCTGTAAAAAATTTTATTTTTATCTCTTAATATAAATATATATTTGGGTGAAACAAAAGTGGGGGAGGAGTTAGACTCCGGGCGTGGCCACCCCCAGACGGTCCCCCAACCCCAGCCAGGGAATGTTCGATACTCGACGCATATTAATTTTTTCGCAGCCGTTCTCCACTCGAAGGTGAGTACGTCAACCTAACTACCACTGATGTCAGCCGAGTGAACGTGATTTATTATATATATCCGTAACTTTTTCACTACTACCAGCCAACAGGAGCTACAGGATTATTTTATTAATTTTTCTCTTTTTTTTGATTTTACTCCCGAACTATTTTTCTATTAAACCCCTGCTAGCTGGTTGTGAAATAAGTCTCACAACCAACCGTGCCACGCGCCAGTGGCTATATTTTCTTTTGATAAAAGATCAGTCATATAAGCTGGTTAATAACTTATATAGATAGATTTTATCATTCAAGATTTCCCTTCTAAAAAAGATCCAAAGTTGATTGATGAGAACATCTGCTTTTCATGTAGGGCATAATTTCCTCATAAATATAATCCATCCACAAATTATGTAAGTAATTTATTGCAAGGACTTGTATATAAGTTGTAACATCTCCATGGATTGAATATATATATATATATAGACTTCTCAAACCGAGAAGGTAGAGCCTTCTATCGATCATATCCTCCTCCATGATATATATATATATATATATTATAAAAGTTGGTGGCAGACAATATGACTATTCCCGAGCACCAAGGGATGGAACATCCAACAATAATTTTTACCCTTTTTTTTTTGCCCTTTCTTTCTTGAAAGTTAGTACTTGCAAGACGTTAGTCTTCAAGAACTACTCGAGGCACTTGAGGGCAAGTTCATGGGTACTGTGGTATAGAAATCCATAAATGTCAGTGGTCGGCCTCCCACCTCCATGCCTCTTTATACATAACTTGGTTTGATAAATTAAACACTGATCAGATCGATTCAAGAAAATTTTTGCGTGCACCATAATTTGCCCAAAAGTATTACTTTACCTAAACTTTTATTATTAATTCTAAGATGTTTGAATGCTTCAAGTGACATAAGGAAGCGATTGCAACAGTAATAGATGGACCAGCCATTTTCGCGCAGTTGTATGGTGACATTAACCAAACTTATGGCATCTCCACCACCCTTTGCTTTCAATTATTATCAATCTTGGATGTGACCTGACTTCGTATTATTAACATTTGTATGAGATCAAGCTAAGACTTGCACTAGCGCAGGAAGACTAGAAAGGAGCTCAAAGGGCCCCTCCAAACTGAGCACGGGCACGTAGGGCCATCCCAAATGGCCTTGTCACAAGCTTCCTCCTCGGAAAGTTCCGAATGTTGCAAGAAATCGCAATGATGAGTTCGTTCTGTGATTCGCATTGCAGATTTGTCCAGCGACATTGCTCCAAAGTGCTTCAAACTCTTCCAATAGTCATCGTACAAACCGTCCTTTCCCTGGTGAATCACTGTACTAAGTTATATATATATATAAAGAGTTCATGATACCATTTCGAATTATTTGATTTGAAATATACCGTATAATACTGATTAAGAATCGATACGGTTCCGTCCTAAAAAAATGATTCGAAATTCAAACTATAAAAATTGATTTGAACTAGATCGTTATGGATCGGTTCGGTACAATATGGATCGGTTCAGACCGGTACGACGAGGTTCAATATGGTGTAGGCTCGGTCCGGTTCGATTAAGATCCGATTCAGATCCGATTTAACGATTCTTACTTGAAAATGAAAGGAAGATAGTTTTTTTCTCAATTTACCAAAATTGATATATATATCGGTATCGTATTGATCGCTGATTGAATCATAAGATTGGTTTAATAATCATTATATATATATATATATATATAGTTTTCTATATATGCTATAAATATTAATAATAATTTGAAGAATTTAAATTTATTTTTATATAGAAGAATTTTGCCTGCTAAGACAAGTATGTGCTCTTTTTCTTTACTTCTTTTTATTATTATTATTATTATTATTATTATTATTATTATTATTATTATTATTATTATTATTATTATTATTTAATTTTTTTTTCTTGCAAGCACGTAGCATTCTTATATGAATCCCACAAATTACAACCAGGATTACAGAGAATTCATTCTAGCCTTAACCATTGTGATCCATGACTGATGTTGGTAGTAATCCATGGTAATGCCAAAGTTGGCGCTAGTGTGAAGCAGCAAGGATCACGGTGTAATAAAGATGAGCAATTCCACGTGGCCCAATTGCATCTCCCAATATAAATCAAGTTTGAGTTTCGGTACATGCATGAGGGTGTTATGGTTTTTTAAGGGGCCAAAAAACCTTCAGCATGTCCTCCTAGATTCATAGAAATATCCAAATTTTGGAGACATAACAGTAGGGATTTCGATCAGATTAGATCGAACATGATACAAGATAGATTAGATGTCACACCCTGAATCCAGCATCGGGATCAGCCATGCAACCGGTCGCATAACCTTAGGTATCATCTTAGAGATCATGCCAGGCCTATCCTTCAATTCAATAACCAAACAGAGATAAAAGAACAAATTTCACTCATTTTTATTATTTCTAGAATTTTTCATCAAAGTTAACAGGTAAATAAAATTCTACTAAAATTTAAGATAACTCATAAACTAAGGGATTACACTTAAACCCTAGTTCCTCACTGACTGGTCCCAAAAGCCCGATTGATCTTCCGAATTTGTAACAAAGATATAGAAAACAAAAGGTGGGCTATACAGGTTTAGTAAGTTATCAACACCTCCAATATATGCATAAATATGTCAATAACAATTTGCAAACATATACAAATCATGCATCACAGAACAACCAGCTCACAATAAAATAAAATGCAACATCACATTATATGCATATTCAATTACAAACGACACGACTATGGATGGCCAACCATTTACTTTATTCTCCTAGTCCCTCTGACTTTAGCCACGATCGGCCCGTAGCTAGTCCTGAAAGAGAATAGAATTCTGACTACACATACCGAAACCGGTCATGTGCCAGTGATCGCCCCACTGGAGGCCCGGAAGAAGACTAACTCTGATATCACACGAGAAAACATGCATCCTGAGCATGTGCCAGCAACTGCCATGCATGGTTAAAAATAAAAGGTAACTAGTTCCTGACTACATATACCGTACATCGGTCATGTACTAGTGATCACTCCACTGGAGGCCTGAAAGGAGACTAGGTCCTCGTGTGATCATAATCAGACTAGAGAGCGACAATATCAATACACATGAATGAACCCAATGCAGATCAAACTATACCACACACATTTTAACATTACACAATAATCATAACATATTTAGCATGTAATACTAGATGTCAAGAAAATTTATCTGAAACTGATTCTATCAAGAACATGTGACTCAACTCTAGATCCTCGATACTCCCATGCTGATGAAGGCTCTGAAAAAAAAAGTTAAATAATTAATCATGAATCTAAATAAGACAAAAGATTTCTCAATCTGATCTAGGGTTAGGCTCGATCTAGAATCTATTTAAGTCCAGTTGATAGAAATCAGATTAATCAATAAGAACATAATTTAAATATCCAAAATTTATTTATTTATTTATTATTCTTTTCATTCTCTCTCCTCTTTCTCTCTTCCTCTCTCTTCTCTCTTATCTTTCTCTCTCTCTTTCTCTCTCCTCCTTCTCTCTCTTCTTTCTCTCTCCTCTTTCTCTCTCTTCTTTTCTCCTCTTTCTCTCTCTCTCCTCTTCCTCTCCCTTCTTTCTCTCTTTTTTTTTTTTTTTTTTTTTTTTTTTTTTTTCTTCTCTCTCTTTTCTTTTCCATTTTTTTCTCCTTCCTTTCTTTCTTTTTTTCTTCCCTTCTTCCTTCTTCCCCGTCTCCCTTCCTTGGCTCAGTCAAATGGGTCTTCGGCATCCCAAGGATAGAGACTGAAGGGAGTGGCAATCCATCGAAACTTTCCAAACAGAGCAAGGACGGGGTCGGCCGACGTATCCATGGCCGTTTCGGCCATGGGTAGCAATGGAAGAGGAACGAGCCAAAATCCATCCTATTTAGCCTATTAACCAAAACAATCTAGAGTTTAGGGAGGGGACTTACTGGCGACGGTCCAGGAGCGATCGGCCATCAAAGGAGGAAGGAGATTGGTGAAAAATCTCAGTGATAAGAGATTTTTAAGGAGAAAAAATGATGGAGTTTTCCTCGCCGTATGGGGAGGAACCTTGATTGACTGGACTTCCTACCCCTCCATGACTCTTTACTGGGTTGAATCCAACTCCTCGATGCCCCTCCACCCGCGTTCTCCGACGATTTCGATGATCGGATAAACAGGAGCTTCGTCCCCTGTTTCTCTTTTATTTCTCAGTTCTGAACTGAAGTTGGCAAGGGCTGCCAACTTCAGCCCAAGGTGGCCCATTTACAAGCTGGGCCTCGCATTCTCCCCTCCTATAAAAAAAATTTCGATCTCGAAATTAAACATACCTGATTCATGAAATAGTTGAGGATATTTGGTTTGCATAGACTTTTTAAGTTAAAGAATCAATATTCTTATCCAAATTCAGTAATCCCCATAAGAACTTCCATTCTTTCATGATATTTGGTTGCACACTCTGATATAATTTTTTTTCTAAATCTTCTAATTCCATTAAATGAATTTCTAACAAGGATATCACTTTTCATTTGAATCTAAACCAAATCTAATCTTCAAATAAAACGAGATCATGACTATTAAATTTTCTTGTCCTTATTAGGCCTCGAGTATATCACATTAATTTAAACTCTGATCAATTCTCTACAATTAAAGTCTTTATATAAAATTATACCATCTCTTCAAAACATCAATAATTAACAACAAATACATATGCTTCATGATCTTCATCGTATCAAGTTTAAGTTTCTAAAATCATTCAATTAATAATTGAATATACATATTCAGCATCACATAACATACTATACTTCCAAGCCAATAATTCTGAAGCTTAATCAAATCCATTTATCAAAGGCAAAGACATATCTTATCCAGCTCTTCAATATTCATAATATACTTACGTATCATGATCAAATAGTATAAATCATTCAACCTTTTATACTCATCCAAGATCAATCTCTCTACAAAAATCATATTCTTCCTTTGCATTAATCATATGCCAGATCTTATGCACAATACCTAAGGATTACAAATCCAAATTTTGAATCCATTCTTGCAACTTTTATCATATCTCGATTAATCATAACACCAAGTTCAAATACCTTTTAAGTCACAGTCCATAGTGATCATAACCTAAATTTTAATATCACTCAAATCATATCCTCATCACTTATATCACAGTCCTAAGTGATCATAACTCAAACTTTGATATCATTCAGTCATATCTTAATAATCATCATATTAATTTCTAATCACTTATATCACAGTCTGTAATTATATTAAAATTAGATTTCCAAAATAAATCAAAACCATAATATAACTCAAAATATATATCCATATATCCATTTTCTAGCCTCGATGACATTCTTTCAAAAATTAAGCTAGGATAGTTTAACCTAATATTTTATTCGTGTAAGGCTTCTATACTAAGCAAAATTCTTGGAACTATAATATACACCTATCAAAGGAAATTAAGTAAACTCTTAGTATCGACAACTATTTCAGAAAATCCTAATTCTATCACACTCTCACTAACTAAATCATCTTGATCTTAAACCTTTGCTCTGATACCACTCTGTCACGTCCCGAATCCAGCATCGGGATCGGCTACGTGATTGGTCGCATAATCCTAGGTATCACCTTAGAGATCATGCCAGGCCTATCCTTCAATTCAATAACCAAGCAGAGGTAAAGAACAAATTTACTTATTATTTATTATTTTAGAATTTTCCATCAAAGCTAACAGGTAAATAAAATTTTACTAAAATTTAAGATAACTCATAAACTAAGGGATTAACACTTAAACACTAGTTCCTCACTAATTGGTCCCCAAAGCCCGATTGATCTTTCAAATTTGTAACAAAGATATAGAAAATAGGAGGTGAGCTATACAGGCTCAGTAAGTTATCAACACCTCCAATATATACATAAACATGTCAATAACAATTTACAAACATGCACAAATCATGCATCACATAACAACTAGCTCACAATAAAATAAAATGCAATATCACATTATATGCATATTCAATTACAAACGACACGACTATGGATGGCCAACCATTTACTTTACTCTCCTAGTCCCTTTGACTATGACCATGATCGGCCCATAGTTAGCCTCGAAAGAGAATAAAATCCTGACTACACAAATCGAAACCGGTCATGTACCAGTGATCGCCTCACTGGAGGCCTGAAAGAAGACTAACTCTGAATCACACGAAAAAATATGCATCCTCGATATGTGACAGCAACTGCCATGCATAGCTAAAAATAAAAGGCAACTGCTCCTGACTACATATACTGTACATCGATCACGTACCAGTGATCGCCCCACTGGAGGCCCTGAAGGAGACTAGGTCCTCGTGTGATCATAATCGAACTAGAGAGCGACAACACCAATACACATGAATACAATTCAATGCAGATCAAACTATACCACATACATTTAGCATCACATAACAATTATAATATATTTAGCATGTAATACTAGAGATCAAGATAACTTACCTGAAACTGATTCTATCAGGAACACATGACTCAACTTTAGATCCTCGATACTTCCATATTGATGAAGTCTCTGATAAAAAAGTTAAATAATTAATTCTGAATCTAAATAAGATAAAAGATTTCTCAATCTGATCTAGGATTAGTCTCGATCTAGAATCTATGTAAGTCTGATTGATAGAAATCAGATTAATCAATAAGAAAATAATTTAAATATCCAAAATTTATTTATTTATTTTATATTCTTTCCTTCTCTCTCTTCTCTCTCCTCTTCTTTCTCTCTCTTCCTCTCTCCTTTTCTCTCTCTCCTCTTTCTCTCTCTTCCTTCTCTTTTTTTTTTCTCTCCTCTTTCTCTCTTCTTTCTCTCCTGTTGGACCGTAGTCCCTAACCACCATTTCAAAAGGAACGTCCCCATTGAAAGGCTTAGGATTAAGGCTTTTCAAGGGCACAGAGCCCACCCATAAGTAACAGGACGGTGGGCTTGAGGGGCTTCGCACCTGATTCGGACTTGGCAAGCCGGGTACCGAACAAGCGACAAGCTAGGCGATCAGTCCCATTCAGTCTTCGCAATACGTCCGAAGTCGACCTGACGCGGGACATTATCCCGAATCAAGAATTATTCTAGAAGATAGGTCGGACCGTTGGTTATTAAGAAATGACCCTAGGCTAGGTTAAACCTGATCCAAGTTATTTTTCCCCATTTTTTCTTTTATTCAAACGAAACCCACTTTTTTTTCTTCATATTCTCTCCTTCCTTTTTTTTTTTTATAATTCAAATAACCCCCTTTTTTTATTTTTGATATTTTCTTTCTTCCTTTTCCTTTTTTTTTCACTTTTTTTTTTGTTTATCCGAGGCTTTTCCCTAAAGTCAGTCTCTTACGCCGACTTTACCTTCACGACCTTGCGAAACTCCAGACCGAAATCGGGGAGGCCCGGCTGTAGAAATCTAGTGGACATGGGGGTTGCCGGCTCGGAGGCGATGCGGGCGGCGCAGGGGGGTGCCGGCTCGGAGGCGACGCGGGCGGCGCAGGGGGGTGCCGGCTCGGAGGCGACGCGGGCGGCGCAGGGGGGTGTCGGCTAGGAGATGGTGGCGTGCTCGGTCTCGGGCGGTGCGACGTCGCGCGGATCGGACAGAGATGGCAGAAAGCAGCTTCGGGAGGATTTCGCCAGCGTCTCTGCTGGTGGAGGCGGCGGCTAGGGGAGTTGGTGGCGCGGCCTCTCCGACGGGCGGTGGGCGTCATGGCTGCAAGGCGCTGGCGACCATCGATGTGTCATCGCGAGCGGACACACGGAGATGGATGACGGCATCACGGGCATGGGCGGAGCGGAACAAGGGCATCACGGGCATGGGCTGGGCAGCGAATGGTCTCGGCAGAGATATTCTAGGTGGGAGGTTTTGCATGGAGATCTGTGCACGGGGATTCCAATCGATGATGTCGGAGGATCAGTGCGAAGGTGAGGGCGGGTTGCCGAGGATGGAGAGGCGATGGAACACGGGAGTCGTGGTTGCTTCGATGGGATCTAGTTGAAGACAGGGGATTGAGAAATAGAACAAAGAAGAAAGGGGAGAGGAGGAAAAACACCAGAAAGAGGATAGAAAACCCAGAAAGAAGAAGAAGGGGAGAACCAGAAGAGAAGGGGGGAAGTCGGGATGCACCCAAATGATTTCTCAATTATTTTTATTCATCACTCGCTAATTTTATTCATCAAGAAACTTGATCTTAAATAGAATAATCTAAGATATCCGATATCCTGATCAGATATCCCTAACAAATTCAAACAACCTATTTTTAAAACAAACTAATCCAACTAGGGATTAAGTAAATCCTAAAACAAATAATCAAACTAGAGAACCTGATAAAACTAATCCTAAAATTTCAAGATACCCAATCCCTCGTACACCCAAAAAAATATATTTATCCTGTTGTGTACTTCGGGATTTGTGCTGCATCAAGATTTGGGCTGCATCGACTTCAGGATCTCGGGCCTCCAGGGTTTGGGCTGGGCTGGGCTTCAGGTTCTGGGCTGGCTTTTGGGTTGGGTTGGCTTCAGGTTTTAGGCCGAGCTGGGCTTCAGGTTCTAGGCTGAGCTTCAGGTTTGATCTGGGCTGCTTCAGATTCTGGGCCAATGTCCCTATCATTTTCCCTGAGGTGGGGAAAACTCGACTCCGTCAAGTCAAGCTTCAGCAATCTTCTGACTCCAAGATGCACCACGTGATCTGCAAACTGAAATTCTTTTTCATAAATAGTACAATTAAAATGAAAATGACTAACCTAACCTAAACTTTCTTTGATACCAAATTATTGACGCGGGACACGATCCCGAATCAAGAATTATTCTAAAAGATAGTTCGGACCGTTGGTCATTAAGAAATGACCCTAGGCAAGGTTAAACCTAATCCAAGTTATTTTTCCCCATTTTTCTTTTATTCAAATGAAACCCACTTTTTTTTTCTTCATATTCTCTCCTTCCTTTTTTTAAAAATTCAAATAACCCCCTTTTTTTTCTATTTTCTATATATTTTTTTTCTTCATTTTCCTTCTTTTTTTTTCACTTTTTTTTTTGTTTTTCTAAGTCTTTTCCCTAAAGTCAGTCTCTTACGCTGACTTTGCCTTCACGACCATGTGGAACTCCAACCGAAATCGGGAGGCCCGGCTGTAGAAATCCGGTGGACCCGGGGTTGCTGGCTCGGAGGCGACGCGGGCGGCGCAGGGGGTGCTGGCTTGGAGGTGACGCGGGCGATGCAGGGGGGTGTCGGCTCGGAGACTGTGGCACGCTCGGTCTCGGGCGATGCGACGTCGTACGGATCGGGCAGAGATAGCAGGGAGCAGCTTCGGGAGGATTTTGCCGGTGTCAGCGCTGGTGGAGGCGGAGGCGGCGGCTAGGGGAGTTGGTGGCGCGGCCTCTCCGGCGGGCGATGGGCATCATGGCATAGGGCACCGGTGACCGTCGATGTGTCATCGCGGGCGGAGATGGGGAGATGGATGACGGCATCACGGGCATCACGGGCATGGGTGGAGCGGAACAAGGGCATCACGGGCATGGGCTGGGCAGCGGATGGTCTTGGCGGAGATCTTCTAGGTGGGAGGTGTTGCGTGGAGATCTGTGCGCAGGGGTTCCAATCGGTGATGTTGGAGGATCAGTGCGAAGGCGAGGACAGGTTGCCAAGGATGGAGAGGAGATGGAACACGGGAGTCATGGTTGCTTCGATGGGATCTAGTTGAAGACAGGGGATAGAGATAGAACAGAGAAGAAAGGGGAGAGGAGGAAGAAACACTAGAAAGAGGAAAGAAAACCCAGAAAGAAGAAGAAGGGGAGAACCAGAAGAGAAGGGGGGAAGTCGGGACGCACCCAGATGATTTCTCAAATATTTTATTCATCGTTCGCTAATTTTATTCATCAAGAAACATGATCTTAAATAGACTAATCTAAGATATCCGATATCCTGATCATACACGCCTAACAAATTCAAACAACCTATTTTTAAAACAAACTAATCCAACTAGGGATAAAGTAAATCCTAAAATAAATAATCAAACTAGAGAACCGATAAAACTAATCCTAAAGTTTCAAGATACCCAATCCCTCGTACACCCATAAAAATATATTCGTCCTATTGTGTACTTCGGGATTTGTGCTGCATCAAGATTTGGGCTGCATCGACTTCAGGATCTTGGGCCCCCAGGGTTTGGGCTGGGCTAGACTTCAGGTTTTGGGCTGGCTTCTGAGTTGGGCTGGCTTCAGGTTTTAGGCTGGACTGGACTTCAGGTTCTGGGCTGGGCTTCAGATTTGATCTGGGCTGCTTCAGATTCTAGGCCGATGTCCACATCACGACCCCCCCATAAGGACCGACCCGAAGAGGATTGCAGCCAAATCACAAGCCACCTAGCTCACACGTGGGACCCGAAGGCGTGAGCTGGAATCTAGTCAACAATCCCCCCAGCGATACCTGAGGGGCGCATCATGGCTCGAACTTGCAACCTCGCTCTGATACCACCTGTTGGACTATTGCCCCTAACCACCATTTCAAAAGGAACGTTCCCATTGAAAGGCTTGGGATTAAGGCTTTTCAAGGGCACAGAGCCCACCCATAAATAACAGGCGGCAAGCCTGAGGGGCTTCGCACCTGATTCGGACTCGGCAAGCCGAGTATCGAATAAGCGGCAAGCTGGACGGTCAGTCCCATTCAGTCTCCGCAATACGTTCGAAGCCGACCCCCCCATAAGGGCCGACCCAAAGAGGATTACAGCCAGATCACCAGCCACTTAGCTTGCACGCGAGACCCGAAGGCATGAGTTGGAATTTAGTCAACATCTCCTCTTTCTCTTCCCTCTTCCTCTCTTTTTTTTTCCTTTTTCTTTTCTTTTCTTTTTTCCTCTCTCTCTTTTCTTTTCCATTTCTTTTTCTCCTCCTTTCTTTCTTTCTTTTTTTCTTCCCTTCTTCCTTCTTCCCCGACTCCCTTCCTTGGCTCGGTCGAATGGGTCTCCGGCATCCCAGGGATGGAGACCGAAGGGAGCGGTGATCCACCGAACTTCTTAGATGGAGCAAGGATGGGGTCGGCTGGCGTATCCATGGCCGGATCGAAGGGAGCAGTGGTTCACCGAAACTTCCCGGGCGGAGCAAGGACGGGGTCGGCTAGCATATCCATGGCCGTTCCGGCCATGGATAGCAACCGGAAGAGGAACAAGCCAAAACCCAATGGCCATGGGTAGCAACCGGAAGAGGAACAAGCCAAAACCCCTGCTATATAGCCTATTAATCAAAATAATCTAGAGTTTATGGAGAGGAGGACTTACCGACGACGGTCCAAGAGCGATCAGCCACCGGAGGAGGATGGAAATTGGTGGAAAATCTCAGTGATAAGGGATTTTTAAGAAGAAAAAATGATGGAATTTTCTTTGTCGTACGAGGAGAACCTCGATCGACCGTACTTGCTACCCCTCCATGACTCTCTATCGGGTTGAATCCAACTCCCCGACGCCCCACCACCTGCGTTCTCCGGCGATTACGGTGATCGGATAAACAGGGGCTCCGTTCCATTTTTCTTTTTTTTTTCTCAGTTTCGAATTGAAGTCGGCAAGCGCTGCCGACTTCAGCCCAAGGTGGCCCAGTTACAAGCTGGGCCTCACATTAGATATATGATAGATCAAGAATTTATCCACTCATATATATATATATATATATATATATATATATATATATATATATATATATATATATTTATGAAATCTTGCATTAATGAATAGAAATAAATTACATAGGTTAAACAGTTGAGCATTGCTATCCTTTGGCAAAAGTTTTTTGTTTTTTTCCGGTTAAAAGTTAAAACCATATCTATCACAGCATAGATTGGGGACAATTATGGGTGTCAACTTCTCCATTGCATATATTTCCCCCGGAGAGTGTGCCGTTGAGAGTGGTCCACACCGTACATATTTTCTTGTAGAAGAGTTGTTCCCCCGCTACCTTTTTTTCCCACCTACTCAGTTCACCAAGAGTCCAGCCCTGACAATTTCCACATTTCTTGTGGCCCCACAAAATAATGATAGCTCTCTCCGGCTGAAAAGGAGTATTTGGAGGACTCTTCCACCGGGGGAACTGTAAAACCATGTGATTTTTGAAACATAGGTCAATGTAAACGTACGCCAAAGGACTCACGGGATGTCTCAACCACCATTTTGCTGCTTATTTTCACCTAAATTAGTATATAAATATTTTAATGATCTTATATTTCTTCATATGTTAATCTAAATTTTATTTTATTTAAAATAATTGGTACTTTAAATGATCTCTAATTGAATTGTTAATTCTTGAATGTTGAACTTGTGTCTATGTTAAAGAGTGATGATAAACTAGTAATAGCCTTAAAAAAATCCTTTTATAAGAAGGCCCTGCTACCTTCCGGTGGCTTGGACCTTAACCATCTAAAATAAAATAATAATAATAATAATAATAATAATAATTTTTTATAGTTATCCATTAAGATTCTTTGTTATCTTTGTATTTTTAATTAATTATTCGTAGCTACATCTTTTTCAACAAAATCTCTTAGATTTCACTTTCTTCGAGATTTCTTTTAGGATCATTTTTTGTGGATAAGTATTATAGAAAAGTTGGTCAACTTTTCTATTGACCAACTTATCCCTATTTTTATAATTTTTAAGATGGATAAGTTATTTTTTATGGATATCATTTACTCATTGAGAGAAAATCTTACCCACCCAGAGGGTGGCTAAATTATTTTTCTACCGGTAAAGTAAATATTCAATTTTATTCCTAAAATGAACTCCTGATTTTTTTGTCTCCTCATTTAATGTTCAATAATTCGGTTGTTACTATCCTCAAACTTTAGTTCCCATAAAGAATGTTATCGAAAATATGAATAAATTTTAGCAAGTTATCCAGAAAAGTAAATATAAAAAAACATGGATAACAAATTTCAAAGCTACTTTTCCATTTATAAAAAAGCATGGATAATTTATTTTCATGTCTAGATATTGCTTGAAAAATATTTGATCCGAAAAATATAGATTCCCAACTAAATTTTTTACTTACAAAAGAATGGGCCCTTAGAAGTTCTTGCATAACTCAACTATCTAGAGCAAAATCAAAGGACGATTAGTTTATCCATGGAAAAGATAAATGGATGTATACATAATTTGGTGTGCTAAGCATGTTGACTTAATTACAATAATTATATCATTTTTCATGAGGCGGCAATTTATATAATATTGTTTGTCACTTTGTCTAGTATAATATTATGATACTCACAATTTCACTTTACTAAAGAAATTAAACTATTAAATTTTAATTTTTTATGAGAGTTCTGCTTCGATATAATTTTTTTCCCTTAGTGAACACTGTAGATCTTCCTTCCTAATTGGATGGTAACCTAATGTGCCTTATAGATATCAGTTAAAATGGTGAATATGTATTTTTTTTTAAAAAAAAAACTTTAAAAATTTTTGGAATTGACTAAAATCCTTATATAAATCAAATTACCAATCATATAGGAAAAATGGATATAGGCCAATAGAATTTTTTATTCACATATTGTATATTCTTGTTTGTTTCTCTTTTCCCTTCCCATATCATTATTCTCTCTACCTTAAAACTTGGCTTTTAGCTTGCAGTGGCCAAACCAAAAAGTAGTCTTCACACTCTTCATCTAACAAAGAGGATGCAAAGATAAAAGAAAGGGAGAGAAAGGGGGGGGGGGGGGGGGCGAGCTTCTAGAAGCATAAAAGATAAATAAGAGGCAGGTGTTAGGTTGAGGGGCAGGAAAGAGAGTCTTTTCATCACATGCATGAATGCAGAGGGGCATACATACCCCTCGAGTTCTTCATCCAAGGCTAAAGAAGAAAAGTTTTAAGTGCTAAAGAAGAAAAAGAAGACCCCAAGGAACCCTATCTGCAGTGCTTTGGAATTGGAGGCAGGTGTGTGTGACTAAATAGAGCAAAAACTGCATCACATGCGCCGACTTGTTGACAAGGAGCCTGGGACCAAGAAAATTTAATTCAAGGGTCGTAGGAGATGGCAATTCTATAAATATAAGAAAATCGGTTGGCAAATTCTTAGCAAGGCCCTTGGAAGAAGGATACCCTGGGGCCCGCCATCATCGTCATGCATGCACTGCTGTTAATGGGGGTTGGAATTCTTTCCGGGCTTGATGCGGAAAACAATAATTTATGCATACAATGCAAGGGATGGAGAAACAATTAAACCAAAAACAAAATATGTGCATAAATAAAGGATAGACCAATGATATGGTAACAATTTTTTATAAGATAAATTATATCCAACACTACTTGAACCAATATGATCATGCATCATATATATCAAACTAGATCATTTAATTTTGATGATTCAATCATTGAGATAAATGCATAATGAATAAGATTCACAAAATTGAAACAAATCTGATTGGTATAATGCATGGCTACATGATGCATGCCAGTGGTTTATATTGTAATTTTTTCTCTCCTCCTCAGGGTAACTTGCAGGTAAAATGGAACTCGGAAGCTTCTTCAGCCTACCTAACCTGTTGGAAAAGCGAAAGGTAGGTAAGTGCTGGAAAAGGACACTTTCAGTTGGACCTTTCCTTTCGGCACTTGTTTCTCTCTCTTTTCTTGGAAACCAGGCTTCAAATCATCCACGTTTTATCAATATCTTGTCAACTAACAATGACTTCTTCATAGAAAAAACATCGAGTGATGGTTTAAGATGATGTTACTTATGGATTTTAGTATTGATTAGAGTCTTGTGCAGTGATAGATGAAGTTAGATGTGTTGAAATATATATATATATATATAAAAGAAAAAAGACTTGCAAAGTTGCAATGGTTCAAGATGATGTAGATCAAATTAAATCGTTTTAAGAGATTGATACGTGGAATTGAGAGATTGCAAAACATGTTTTTCCGTGCAACCAAGCGTTTCTCCGAATCATTTGGAAAACAGTCAATTAATTGGATACGTTCACAAGAGAGAGACTAACATACTAGAGATCACCTAAAATATAACCGGAAAAAAGAACGATTGAAGAATATAATATAGAGGATAGAGACGACTAAAACCTCAAGACCGGACCCCATGAACCTCTGTCATTCCAACAATTTTGCTCAAGAAAAAAAAAAATCTCATTTTCGTCGTCGCTTTATCTTATTCTTTGCACATGCATCACCTTCTTTTGTTTTATGATTCTCGATCGGAACCATTTCCATGGTATAAAATATGAACAACATAAGATGATTGCCATATAGATTTTGTTGATTGGATGGTATATGTTGGGATATCCTAGTTCAGCTATGAACCAGGCTTCGGTTCGATTTATCGAAGCTCCGGTTCTCCGGACTACGGACTTCGGACTAAGCGAAGGCCAACCGCAAGCAACTCAAGGCTTTATACCGAACTACAACATCCGAAGATCAGTCCTTCGGGTAGCACCTTCGGCCCCGGCCGAAGTCTGGACTACTCATCGACTTCCGAAGACACGAACTTCGGTCCCCGCCATAGACATGATCTCCGGCCTGGGGAAATACCAAGCATTCGGCCCACGCAAGGGGAAACCCAAAGCTTGAACCACAATCTGTTCCAAAAAGGAAACTGTAACCAACGGTTACAACCGACACTCATCATGCCATGATCATGGCGTGCAATTCCTGCAGCCACGCCTCCGATCTGGCTGGAACCGCTCATTGACAATCCATGATCGCCAATCATGGGAGAGATTGGCTCCCCATGATCTCCGGAAAAAGAGCGGGCCACGGACCGGAGGCCATCTTTTAAATATGGGTAAGAATGATGGCTCGAGAGGTACGCGTGAATAATCTCGCACACATACACTTTCAATCTCCAAGAACTCTTTTTCTCTTCACTCTCGACATCTTCCCCATCCTGTGGCTGGAATCCGCCACTGGCTTAGGTATCGGAGTATCTTCCTCCTCCGGAACAACTCCGGCAAGGGATCTGTTTTGCAGGTGAACCAGGAAGCGGTCCTGCGACGCAGCGGCTCCGACCGGCCGATCCAGGACTCCATGCCAACAGTATATACTACTGCTACCACTCTTTCACTAATTTCAGTTCTCAATTGGACATGGTAACTTAATAATCACTGCACTCCTTTCTTTTTGGAAATTACCATGCACGGAACCGTATTCAACCTTCAACTATGACACACAGATGTGAATCTAATCATATCCAAGCATGAGAACTTGCATTGAAAAGACCATCACAAAAGAACAATGTATATATAGGACGATTTAATCAATCACACAATTTCTTCTTTGTTATTACATGGTGGGAGAAACCAATCAATAACCATCGTGTGAAGGGAATAACATTGCAGAAACATCTAAGAGGTCGCAAATAAAAAGTCTGGGGGACAGAATACCTTCTCCTCAAAGGGAGCATTTAGAGACTATATATCATCAGGGGAAGATATATACAAGACAATATTCTGGCCAGGCAAAAAAGAACAGTGGATTGGATTTGGCCTTGTATATTATATTTTGTTTAGGATAGGGAACCTATAGCTATTATATCGTTCCAAAGAAGAGTGGCATGGACAAAGGCTTTCTAGGATATCTTCCACACATTTATTGAATTGGTTTTTTTAGATGGAACGACCTTTCTTATTGTCATTACTACACAATCGTTATATTTTAGGGTGAAAAACCTAGCTATTACGATCCCAAAAAAAGATTACCTTTCTTCTTTAGAGATTGATTCATGAATCATCAATATGAGATCCCTTCTGGTTATTTAGAAGGGCCACCTACCCTCCCCACTATCCGGCTTCTCCTCCTCTCACCTCGTATCCGCAATTAAACCGCATGTTTTAAATGATCTCATAAGAAGAGCAAACACTTGGATATAAAACGACCAAAAACTAGGCCCCTAAAGATCTCATAAGAAGAGCAAACATAATACATAAATGGTCTTCCCAATTTTTACCTTAATTTTCCCCATGCTTATCGGTGCTATCCTGCCAAGTAAAGCAATCATATAGAAAAAAAAATCAAAAAAGAAAGAAGAAGAAGAAGAAGAAGAAGAGAGAGATATAGGTAGCTGTAAGGAGTACCTAAAAAGAAATATAAGAATTAGGAAATCCATGCAATTGTCATGAATAATCAGAGACTATATATAATACTAGAAGAGAAAATAGATAGACTCTCAAGAGAGACTATACAGAATAGAAGAGAAAATAGATATATATATATATATATTGATTGATAACCATACAGAATAGAAGAGAAAATATATAGATAGACTCTCAAGATGCAAATCTAAATTTTTCCTCCCTTCTCTCCCCTTGACCACTAAAATTCCAAAGTCTAAAACACTCCTAGCCCTATCAATTCACCTCGAGGCTTCTATAATCTAGTATTCAGTGCTGAGGCCTAGGAAGCGGTTACACTTGCACTCCTCGCTCTTCTGCAACCCCAAGCTGCAGCTGAAACAAAGGTCCCCCTTCCTCTTTACGGCTCCACTACTGGTTCTTGTTGGAAGGGAGGGCAATACAAAGCTCTAAATTAAGATCTGGACACTTTAGCTGCTGCTGCTGCTTCTGCCGCTGCCATGCCGACTCCTCATCGCTACACTCCTCTCCTCCTTATGCTCCAACACGACACCCTTCTCCCTCTCCTCCCGAAGGAGATGGTTATATTTGAGCCACGCTCGTTGATCGGCCGGTGGTTCGTAGGGTCCAGTCCTCTACTCAACAGCTTCCTTCTTATGTGTGTATTCCAGTAGTTCTTTATCTCGTTGTCTGTCCTCCCTGGCAGCCTCGCAGCTATCAAAGACCATCTGCATCAATTCACAAGATTATGAGATTAATTGTAACGTGGTTTCAGATTATGCTAAGATTCTTTCATCATAATATATATCACAGATAGAGTTTAATTAATGATAAAAATTAGAGTTAATGATGAGCTACTTGTTGCCGAGGAGGCTATGGAGCTTGATGATGAGCTCGTCCTCCTCCTCGGTGAAGTTGCCACGCTTGAGGTCGGGACGGAGGTAGTTGATCCACCGGAGGCGGCAGCTCTTGCCGCAGCGGAGGAGGCCGGCAGCCTTGGGGAGCGAGCGCCAGCTGCCCTCGCCATGGGCTTGGATGTGGGCGATGAGGCGCTCATCCTCCTCTTTGGTCCACGCCCCTTGTTGGTGTGGGCTTTCTCGCAGCATGGAGACCTCCCCATGATTCTTTGATGCTTCTTCTTTCCCGACTTGCTCTTCTCCATCCCCCTCCCTTCCCACTCTCCGCGAGCACTGCAAGCTCCTTCTTGGAAGGAAGGGGGGATGGGGATTTATAGGCGTTTGACTCCGGCCGAAAGGGCCGAAGGGGGTCGTCGTTTGGGAGGGTGGTCTTCTAGACCCAAGTTGGTGAGAAAAGGTACAAGGGAGTGGCTGCAGGGTAGGCCTCCTTATCCCTTGTCATGTCACTAACACTAATAGTGTAACAACTAATAGAGCATGACCATAGCAGTGGTGACTACACCATCGATCTGGTAGGTGTAAAGTGTGGTTGTAGAGAGTGGGAATGATAAGGCCTCATTAATTCCATTTTTTTATTTTTATTTTTATTTTTTTTTTTTTTTTATTTTTTATAATTGCCCGTTCACTTGACCATTCTTGTTCGCTCACTGTAATTTTATATACTACTTATATTTTAATATTTATTTGAGAAAAAAATAAAAAATTATGGTCCAGGCTGCACTAGACTCCATCCAAATCGATGGTCTGAATTGATGACACCGCTATCATCGGCATTCAAAACAATTAATTTTTATATCAATTTTAATTTACATGTCCTTGGTTTTGGCACCAACCTAACCCCTGCCCACACAAAACAAATGGAAAAAGGAATTGGTGGCTTGGCCGGAACTGCCACTCGGTGGAATGATCCTAATTTAATGGCGAGTTTATACTTATTTGAAAGAGTTTGTGATCACAAGTGAAATGAGTCATGCATGAATGATCATAATTTTTAATTTATTAAAATTTTTATTTTTTAATAAAGAGAATGGATGGTGCTTATTCTATAAATCATTGAGTTCATAAATTAATACGAATATCTTATATTAACACTACTGAGAGATTTTAGGGACGCGTTCAACTAGCATCTTCATTTTATTTATATATATATATATATATGCTTGGTATTGAATAGTAAGTTTGCCTTCTTTCTTTCTTTGAGAATAAGATCGAGCTTAAAGAGGTATAGTATTTTTGATAACATGGACATGCTTAAAAGCTAGCACAAGAAAACTTGAGTTATCGAGATGAAAAAAAGCTTGCATTTTAGTTATAGAATGTGTTGGTACTGAAATTTATCAAGGCATCCGAGATGCTAGAGCTAGTGGTACAGGTGGGTCTTCATGAGATGAAATCTATAAAAATATCTTGAAAGTTTCTGGTATGGATCCTTCGATGCTCAAGTCAGTTTTCCAGTATGATAATAGTATGAGAAGTATGGTGGAAGAGTTTTTACATACCTTGAAAGTTCCTAGGGGTCTCATTTTATAGGTGAAAAATAATGATATTTTCAGAATGATAAAAATCTTAGTAGATTCGATGAGAAGTAACAAAACTTATTAGTAGGCTGACAGAGGATTTTTCATTTACAGGGGATGTTCGTTTTAATTAGAATTTTATCCTTTATATGGAATTTGCCATATTTTTTTAATGAAAATATGGATTATTGCTTAGATCCAACATACTCCCCTTAATTATAAAGATATAAAGGTGATTAGAAATCATAATACGACCTTTCGGCCATATATTCAAGGATGCAGAATGAGCATCGATTGTATTGGTCTTCAATGGATTTGAGTGGGCATATCGCCTAAGAATTTGTTCGCCATCAGATTTATGGATCAGGGATCAATTCAAGCATTTCTATTGAATCTGAAGAATGGCGGTCAGAGGATGCTTGATTAGATGGCCTTAGTTGAAAGTTTGATATACCGATGGCCTTTGGACCATTAGGCCGATGGGAGGCTGATCGCTACTAAGGTTAGGTCGGATATAGGTGGTCGGTAGGCAGCACTTGGCTTTGTCCAGCTAATCAGAATATCATTTTTTTAGTAAAATAATGGATGGACAAAGGGGGCCACTCATGTACTAAGTATGTGGTTGAGCCATATTCAAGTATATTGGAGCGAAAGAATTGCTAGTTGATCAATGGCCGGATCCGATGAGTAGTCGACGAGCATATTTGATAATTTTCGGGGGCCAGTCAATAGAAGTGCCAGTAACTATCAAGGCTTGCTCGGATGAGGGTACTCAATAGCTAGGTTCGATTGATTGGGAGAGGTGCCAGTTTTTCTGGCGAGAGAATAGATGGACAAAGAAGCCACTCATATGCCAATCATGTGGTCGAGACTTGTCTAGGATACAGCCGTCATCGAGGCTTGCTCATGTAAAAGGGTACTTGGCAGTTTTGGTGCATGGCTAGACTCAGTCGACTGGGAAAGACATTAGCTTCTTCGATGAGGGCTTGGTTGAGTAGTGGCTCGATCAGGTGCTAATCATGTTGGCCTATCCAATAATATTGGGACCAAGAGGGATCCTTGTCTGATCAAGACCTTTAACCGATGAAAGATCGATGATGCATATTAGGACCATTCGACTAGCATGTTGATTATCTGATAATGGAGTAAAGAAATAGTTTTCTGCCTGATGTGGCGGGACCGCTGACGTGGAAGGCTGACAGGCACCGCGACAAAGGAGACCACTGTGTCAGACGCCAAGGCAACACTTCAGCCGGACCGCTCTGCCGAGCTGAGCTGAGCTCTCTTGAGACAACAAGTCGAGCTCCATCCTCTGCCAAGTTCGGCCTACGAGCTCGGGACACCTAGGCCGGAGCCGCCCTCCAGAGCGAGACCCTTGAAGGTTTGAGCCCTATGGTTAGTGTCGAGCTCAGCGCTCCCCCACCACGTGGAGCCTCTGCGAGCACGAGCCCTCTGGACTAGGTCAGCACTCCGCCCTCCAGAGCGAGACCCTCGGAAGTTTGAGCCCTGTGGTCAGTGTGAGCTCAGCGCTCCCCCGCCACATGGAGCCTCTCTGAGTGCGAGCCCTTGGACCAGGTCAGCGCTCCGCCCTCCAGAGCGAGACCCTTGGAGGTTTGAGCCCTGTGGTCGGTGTCGAGCTCAGCGCTCCCCCGCCACGTGGAGCCTCTCCGAGCGCGAGCCCTCTGGACCAGGTCGCACTCCGTTCAACAGAGCGAGACTCTCGAAGGTTTGAGCCCTGTGGTCGGTATCGAGCTCAGTGCTCCCCCGCCACGTAGAGCCTCTCCAAGCGCGCGTCCTCTGGACCAGGTTCGCACTCAGCCCTCCAGAGCGAGACGCTCGGAGGTTTGGACCCTGTGGTCGGAGTCAAGCTCAGCACTCCTACGCCATGTTGACCTCTCCAAGCGCGCGCCCTCTAGACCGGGTCCGCACTCCGCCCTCCAGAGCGAGACCCTCGAAGGTTTGAGCCCTATGGTTGGAGTCGAGCTCAGCACTCCTCCGCCACGTGGAGCCTCTCCGTGTGCGCGCCCTCTGGACCGGGCCCGCACTCTTCCCTCCTCCACCAAGGCAACCACATGAGCTCGGATCTTCCAGGCCGGAGTAAGCCCTGCCATCCAGGGATGCCGGCGAGCTGCCAGAGGACTGTGGAACAGCGCCCCCCATATCACCATAATTACCTGTCCTCCGTACTTCCAGGGAGATGGGCCAGCTAGAAAGCACGAACCCCTAGGATGGCGACCCCCGATCGAGGCTCTGCCAAGCTTTCCGGAATGGGGTGACCGGAGAGGATGTCAGAGCGAATGGAAGCTTCCCCTACCATATGTAGGAAAGATGTCCCGTCCATGGCACGGAATCCTGCCGCACATGCCTGCCAGCCCAGCGAAGATCCCGAGGCAAGCGTCTAACGACCATTCTTCAACTAATGAGCGATCGGCACCCCCGAAAGGGAGGGAGGTAATAGCAACAATCCATTACCAACACAAGCGCAAGCTTGACCAAGAAGGTGAAGCACCACCACCACCACAATTGAAGAAAATAAAGAAAACAAGGAGAGGCAGAGGAACAAGGAACCCCTCTGTCCCGCTATCATTCTCTCCCTGCTACGTTTTCGCTTCACACACATCTTTTGCTCCTCCTAGTACGAAGTCCATCAAGAGGGGCTCGACCAGGAGGATCTGTTCCCCTGGATCGTCACTGACTTGACCGTTGAAGTGCCCTCGTCGGAAACCCCGGCCGGGTTACTAATCCCTGTTTCGCAGGTCCAGGAGCAGAGGACCGCCAAGCGATGAAGGGAGCGCACTCCGACGCCAGCAGCAGCTACGGGCCACGGCGATCTTGGCAGCAATACTACCGATTGAGGTCCCAATTTGATGAATGGTTAGAAGGTATGTGATCGGGCTACTGGGCCAGGTTTACTAGTTTGGGCTTTATATTTTTGTGATGAGTGGTTAATAGTCATGTAACAGTGCCGATCGATTGGATTCGTTAACTTGAATTTTATATCCCTGTGTCTAAATGGAATTTCTCCTAATAGAACATATATTATATATGGAGTTATTAAAGGCTAAACATTTTAGAATGTAAATTATAAAACAAGAAAAATATAGGCACTGATTGGGAAGGTTTTATGACTCCATGTTTTATGGAACAAAAGGTTAGGACCACCAAGCCACTTTTGAAATAGAGGTAATAGGTAAGAAGTGATAACATCCAAACAAGTTCTCGGTAGTCCAAATTAAAGCTAGACTAATTGTTTGGTACAAAAAGAGGAAAAATCTTAAACCATGAGTCACCGCCAAGGTGGTAGCCCAGCTGGTTGGGATCTTGACTCATAACCAACAGGTCACGGATTTGAGGCATGACTTTGAGGAAGAGTCGATTAAATTTAGGGATTATCCTCTGAGGGACCATCATGATTGTGACTCCATAATGATCAATGGTGTGTTGTGCTAGATATTTCAAATGTATCTTAATTCCGTGCCTCTAAAACTTTTGCTAAAATCTTGAGCATACTTAGTTTTGTCCATTATTTTCTAAAGTTTTGGATGGATTAGGCAGATCCAACTTGATTTAAACTTGACCTAAACCCTAAATCTGGATCTCTAATTCAAATTGGAATGCAAGCCTAAATGCATATTTCTCCTTTTGAGTCAAGATAAAACAATGTGATTAAAGTTAGCTAATCCATAATTTGCACAAAATATGTAAGTCTTACTAGCTTTTAAAACTTGGACCCAATTTAGATATAACTGTTATAGAGAAAAATGCCTCGATTCAGATTATTGGAATGAAACCTAGGTGAAAAAACCTAGTGTAGGGAGGCTCAGAACATGAAAGGAGGCTCGTAGGCGTGCAAGGCCCACAGGCCAGTGTAGAGCGCGATCTAGATGGGCACATAGCCCAAGCCGGTGGAGCCCACACAGCGAAATGCGAATATAGCCCAAGTTAGTGTGACCCATGCATGTGGATGTGCAAAGTGCGGCCCAGCTATCGAGCTCTACACACGATCCACGACACTAAGGCGAGGCACAGTCCACCGAGACTCCATCATGGTCCATGGAGGGATATCGCAATTCATGAGCAATTATCATGGTCTAAAGCTCATTTTGCATGATTAGATGGCTTCGCGAAATCCCGGGTGATAGGGATGGCAATTTTTACCAATCCGATGGGTATCCGACCCGACCCAATCTTAATGGGATGGGTAAAACCCGACCCACCTAATTTATAAATGATATGGGTTATATAAAAAAACCTAAATCGGGTACGGGTAGTAGTATGCCCGACCCAAACCGACCTGTTTATATATATAAAAAAATATGTTTATAAAATATTTAAGTAAATTGGATATGGGACGGATATACCCGACCCGACCAACTCGACCCGACCATTTAGCTTTTAAATAAACTAAGTTTTATGAGACCGAGTATACCTGACCCGATCTGATCCACACGTGATTTTTTATACTCGACTCAACCCGAGACGGGTATGGGTGGATAATTTTTTAGTGGGACGGTATGGATTTTGGGTGACCCGACCCAAACCCGACCCGTTGCCATCCCTATCAGGTGAGATATGATGGCTAGCGGAGCACTCTGACATGATTCAAGCTTGATCTAGTGGGTTTCTCGTGCATTCGATGATGATCGGGCGGCCAGAGGTCTTCTATGGGTCAAACACAAGTTGTTCAAGGATTTGAAGTCTAATTTTGAGATGGACTAATCCTGCTTCTGCCTTTATTTTAAACAGAGGCTGAGAGCAGCAGCAATAGAGCATTAGAGAGGATCCAGGGTGCCAGAGAGGTCTTCATAAGTGATAGCAGCAGAGAAAGTCTGTATGGACTAGAAAGTTTCTTTGAGAGGTAAAAACTTGTGAGAGAAATTTTTTAGATTTTTTGTTAAGTTTTTTATACAAGATGAGAGTGTAAGATCTTTTTTGTAATTTTTTCTCATAGTAAAACTATGCTTTATTGATTGTATTCTCTATTTTATTCTCTCTTATTCCTTCTTTTGTAGATCAATAACGATATTATGATCTTGGACATGAAGATTAGTATTCTATATAAGGGATTTTTTAATAAATGGTATTAGTGCAGGTGATACTACAACAACCATAACCGAAATTTTATATAAATGGGCAATTAAATTTGCAGTTCTATCTTAAACCACTAGGATCATTTTTTAACTTGCAAACTAACATCTATCCTCAACATCAGTCTTTGCAATACTATATTCTTTATATTTGAGGTTAGAAATCTATGTGCATGCATGGGTAAATCTTCTTGTATACGACATAGGGGAGTAGGTCTAAGAAAATATTTTTCGATCTCCCAATGAAGTATATGCTATAATTATACCTTCAAGATGTCTTGAGTTGTCTAAACATGCCAAGGGGGTCAATCTACCCCATATTTCACATCCCAAAGTAAAAAATTTGGCTAATGTTTTGTTGGCTAATTAAGTAGTCTAAATGTGTTTTAGATCTACTCTACTTTAGTGCAAATAAGATACGTCTATAATGTAAAATGTATAGAGACGGGTAGGGAATCGCTCAAGTTCTGATAATGGCTTTTGGTTGAACATCCATAGGCATAGCAGGAATTTATGGTTAAGAGGTGAAGTAAATCTATTGGACAAATTGATCATCCAATGGAGTGTTAGATGCAAATTATAGGTTTGTGATGTTTAAGATGTCTAGGCCTACATGTAAACTCATACACATATATATATATAAAGAGAGGTGGACTTGGATACATTCGAATATTTAGTCAGGTCAAATCTGGTCAAGTTAAAACTTTATAATGACGGTCCTACATCGATAATCCAAGCTGTTGGATATGATCTACTATATCAAAACTACTTACATATCAAAAATCATATGATTAGGAACTCCCAACCTATGCATCAAGTGATCAAGAAAATGGACAGCCTAAATAAAATTCAATAATATATTTTTGATCACTTGATAATAGGCTAGGGATTTTCAAATTATATAATTTTTGATAGATGAGTAGTTTTGATATAGTAGATCATATTCAATAGCTTGGATCATTGATGTAGGATCTTCATTATAGAGTTTTGACCTGATCAAATTTGGCTCCAAATTCATTCGAATGTAGCCAGGTCTGTCTTTGTTACTGCACCTCTCCAAGCTTGATTTAGCTAATTATCCTGGAGTGATTTTATAGCTTTTAAGGGTCTTCAAAAAGTTGGTCGATGACTTTGAGAGTGGACCTGATCAGCTCCTTGATCTATAACAGTTCTCAATATTAGAGAAATTGATGGGATTTCTTCAATGGATGACTTTTCGATGTTTAAGTTAGCTTTTAGAGAGAGAACAGTAAGAAAAAAATGAAGAGAGAGTGAGTGTCCAAATTATTCTTGGAGTTTTTCTCAACCTTTTATTTATAGGAGTAGAAGGCCAAGTTAGTTGGGTGGTTATAACCATTTGTGAAATGATTATACCATTAAAAAGGTAGTTGAATTGGTTAGATCATTAAAAGGTCAGTTTGTAAAGTGGTTTGTTAAGTGATTTGTTACACTTCTTAATAACTATTTTATCAATCTTATCGTAACGAATCTAATAACTTTAAGATATATGCTTCATGTTAAATGGAGATATAAAACTTTATATCTATTTCAAAGAAGTGGTCACTTTTGGCCATCGGGCATCTAGTACCTCAAATAAGTGGTCACCTCGATATCCTATACCACAAATAAGTGATCGGCTCTTGGCTGTTAGGCATCCTATGCCTCAAATAAGTGATCAGCTAGTATCCTGTACTTTAAATAAGTGATCAACTTCTAGCATTAGATATCCCGCGCCTCAAATAAATGATCGGCTAGGCACCTTATGCCTCAAATAAGTGGTTGGCTCGGTATCATGTACCTTAAATAATGATTGGAGCTTGGTTGAATACTTTTTTGTAAGCACTGGCCACAAGTAAGAGGCCCCAGAGCACTTGTCAAATTTAATGAGATTGGGCTTTGTACAAGATCAGAGATCAGTGAACCCTGAGCACTTTGTTAAATTTAATAAGAGAGTAGAGATCGATGAACCCCAAGCACTTTGTCGAATTTAATAAGAGATCGGGGTTGCGATAATAGCCTAAAAGGTACAAGCACTGCTCGTCTAGAAGAAGATCACTGGGACCCCCATCTCTTCCGCCACCTCCCACGAAAGTGGTGGGCCAAGTCCAGCAAATTCCTGCAGTGGTCCAAGTGCGGATGGGTTCAGCTTTTGCAATGGATGTTTGATGATCATCTTCGATATACCACCAGGCACGGTCCGAAATCAAAACCTGAGGAGTCCAGTGAGCCATACAAGGGCACTAGGGGAGTTAAGGAGGAATCAGTAGTGGATGTGTTTAGTGTTGATGAAAGTGATTATGGTTGGAGGGCAACCATGAGAGTTAGGGAGGAAATGATAATGGATGCGTTCATTGTTGATGAAGGTGATTCGAAGTCCAGCTAGCAAAAAGGGCTCGGCCAGTAAAAAGAGCTCGACCATCAAGAAAAGCTCAGCCAGCAAAAAGAGTCCGTCTAGCAAGAATAGTTTGGCCAGCAAGAAGAGCTCGGCCAATAAGAAGAGCTCAGCCAATAAGAAGAGCTCGGCCATCAAGAAGAGTCTGGCCATCAAAAAAGTTTGGCCCGCAAGAAGAGCTCAGCCATCTTCAACATCATTTGCACTAATCTCTTAGATGCAAGGGCTAGCATCAATGACTCTGCTTGGAGAAGCTAGCCCTCTAGAAAGGAGCTTGACCCGGCAGACATGGGCAACATCCTTTGGAAGGAGGTTAGATATGGGCTTCTTGAGATACTTGAGAGGACAATCGAGGTTTTCATTGACAAGGAGGCAGAGGATGTCCATCATGCAGGGCTCCCTGGTGATTTGCTTCCTCTCCGGCGAGGAACGGTTGGTAGTGGATATGGCTAAGCAGGTGTCTCCTCCTTTCTTGAAGGTGAGGGGCATCACCGATAGTGATGGATCAACCAACTCATCCCCATCATCATATTGGCTTCTGATTTGTGGCTCAAACCCCTCGCTTGCCATTACCATTTTCTTTCAATGTCCATTTCGGACTAAGCTGGAGAGGGAAGGAGGGAGTGCCGTGTCCCATCTCTATGACTTTATGGGCTTGTTATCGGTTGTAATTATCCTAGCCCTAAAAGTCAACACCCATTATCAAGTCAAGAACAAGTTGGAATCACTTGCCAGTGAATTGCAGTAGAAGACAAGATTTTTCAACTCCTATATCTGGGGTCAGAGAAATTGAAATGATGTGTTTGCCTTCTTCTTGGAAGATAAAAAATATATCAGTCTTGAAAGTTGCTCACCACTTCTAAGTTTGAAGTGATTTACTCAATTCAACTCAGAAGTATGATAATAAGCTTTCTAGTTTTGGCTTCATGAATTTGATCGAAAGTTTGGATATTGCCTATACTCTATACCCGACCATTTTAGTCAAAATTTGGCTTCTTAAGCTAGCATAAGCTTTTTCCCTTTTTTTGACAACTTTTTAAGAACATATAAGCTGCTCAAGCTTTTTTCGACCACTTTAGTCACTATTAAGAATATCTTATCAAAAGTTTGGACAGCGCTTGTGCTCTCTATCGATCACTTTTAGAATGACCGATCATTTTAAGTATACATGATTACTCCAAAAAAATTGATTACTTTGAGGGTAACTAATCACTTTAAGAATAGAGAACCTAAATAAAAGTTTGGACAAATCTGTACCCTCTACATGATCACTTTGATAGATGATTTGACATACCTTAAATCTGATCACTTTAAGAATAACTGATCACACTAATCGAAAGTCTAGACAAACCTGTACCCTTTATCAATCGCTTTGAGAATAATCAATTATATTAAGAATAACTAATCATTTTAAATCTACCTGGTTGAAAGTTTGAATATACCTGTACCCTCTACCTGACTATTTTGAACAGAGAACCTGATCAAAAGTTATAGCATACTTATGCCTTCTACCTGATCACTTTGGATAAAGAAGCTAATCGAAAGTTATGGCAAACCTATGTTTTATATCTGATCATTTTGAATAGAAAATCTGATCGAAAGTTTGGCAAATCTGTACCTTCTACCTGATTATTTTAGATAGAGAAGCTGATCGAAAGTTATGGCAAACTTGTGCCTTCTACCCGAACTTTGAATAAAAAACCTGATAGAGAGTTTTGGACAAATCTATGCTCTTTTATTCGATTACTTTGATAAAGAATACCCAATCATCTTAAATAAAGAAGATCCGATCTCTTTAATAAAAATATTTGATCTCTTTGATAGAGAATATCTAATCACTTTGATAACTAAAATTGGTTAGAGATTTGGACAAATCTATATCCGATTACTTTGATAAAAAATATCTAATCGGTAGTTGAGCAAACCTGTACTCTTTTTGGATAAATATATATCCTTTTCCTGATCACTTTGATAGAGATAATAATAGAGAGATATTTTCTTGGAAGAAAAGATAATATTTTCTTAAATTATCAAAATTTTATGATCTTGGGATTGGATTTCTGTCCAAATTTTAGGTCCTATTCCTGGGTGCCTCTCGAGTGGATACTTGCAAGAATAGTTTCACTTGATCGTGGTTACCAGCAAGGGACCCTCCGATGTTCAAGTCAGAGGGGGGAGTTTGGATAATAACAACCAAAACTCAGAGCCATGATGAGAAAAATGCTAGAATAAGTGTGTAAAGAAGGGTGTGAAGACATACCTCATAAGGATCCCCTCTTACCAATTTTATAGAGTTACTCAGGATAACTGAATGCTGTTTAGAATGTGACCTTCTCTGACATGGATAATAGATTTTTGTTGGGTGTTTGGGATATTGTCTCCCACATCTTCTTTGTTTGTATCTCTCTATTAGAGTGGCAGTATTTGTTGAGATCCTGTCTGCCATGATCTCTACTAGGATAATTGCAACTTGTTCACCTCTGCCACTTACTTCAAGGTTGAACTACTTGGCCAAGGTTGGAGTGTTTAGCCAAGGTTGGATTGCTTGGCCAAGGTTAGATTGCTCGGCCAAGGTTGCACTTCTAGGCCAAGGTTGAACTACTCGACCAAGGTTAGACTGCTCAACCAAAGTGCTCGACCAAGGTTGAACTGCTCGACCAAAGTTGGATTGCTCGACGAAGGTTAGACTGCTTGGCCAAGGTTGCATTGGTCGGCCAAGGTTGAATTGCTTGGCCAAAGTACTCAGCCAAGGTTGAACTGCTTGACCAAAGTACTTGGCCAAGGTATTCGGCTAAAGTACTTAGCCAAGATTTGCCTCCAACATAGTCATCGATCTAGTTAGTTTATCGAGGTCGAATGTTGAGTTGTTGTCACAATAGGCCCTTCTCAATTGGATATAAGTTTTCCTTGCTCTGTAGGCTTTGAGACTTTATCTCATCGAAGAACAAGATCTTCTTGCTGGAAGACTTCGATTTTAATTCTAGAGTTGTAATATCAGGCAACCTTTGATTTATAAGTTGTCATCCTGGCTAGGGCCTTCTCTTGGATTTCTTCTAGAAGGTCAAGGTTCATCCAAAGTCTCTCTTGATTGGTGCCTTATCATCTTGTATTCCTGCCCCCAAATTCTTGGAGAGGTTTGAGATCATGTCAACTGTCCCTTCAGTTAGTAAGTTGTTTAGCTCAACTCCATTCTCGGGCTGTGTTCGAGGGATCTCTTCCTTCTTAAGGAGGAATCAATCACTCGATTTCCTCCTCCCTCAACTTCTATTGTATTATGTGTATTTCAAGAAGATCATGATTGCATAGCAAGATTGAGTAGAGGTTTCCCTCTCGGCATTTTCTGAATGATTTGGACATAAGGACCTTTCTTCTAGCATCAATCTATTGCTGTACCTTTCCAACCTTGATTAAGCTAACTATGCTGAGTCATTTTCTAGCTCTTGAAGGTCTTTAAGAAGTTGGCAGATTACCTTGAGAGTAGACCTGGTTAACTCCTTGACCTGAAAAAGAAGTCCTCAATATTGAAAAAATTGGTAGGATTTCTCTAATAGGAGACCCTCTGATGCTTCAGTCAGCTTTGAGAGAGAGAACGATAAAAGAAAATGAAGAGAGAGTGATTGTTCAAAATTATCTCTTGGAGTTTTTCTGGACTCTCTATTTATAGAAGTTGAGGGCCGAGTTAGTTGGGTGGTTATAACTGTTTGTGAAGTGGTTACATCGTTAAAAAAGTGATTGAGTTGGTTAAACCGTTAAGATATCAAATTATGGAGTGGTTTGTTAAGCAGTCTATTACACTTCTTGATAATCACTTTACCAATCTTATCATAATGGCTCTAACGATTTTAAGACATGTACTTCATATTAAATAAAGTTATGAAACTTTGACCTATCTCAAAGAAGTGATCAGCTCCTGGCCATTGAAAATCCTGTGCCTCAAATAAATAGTTGGCTTGGCACCTTGTATCTCAAATAAGTGATCGACTCCTGATTATCAAGCATGGCACCCTATGCCTCAAATAAGTGGTTAGCATGATACCTTGTGATTTAAATAAGTGGTCGGCACGATACCTTATGACTCAAATAAGTGGTCGGTTTTGACCATTAGGCATATTGTGCCTTAAATAAGTGATCGGCTCAGTACTTTGTGCCTCAAATAAATGGTCGGCTTGGCATCCTATATCTCAAATAAGTAATCCAAGTATGGCTAAATATTTTCCGTAAGCGCTGGCCATGAGCAAGAGGCCCCAAAGCACTTGTCAAATTTAATAAGAGACCAGGCTTGATAAGAGATCAATGAACCCTGAGCACTTTGTTGAATTTAATAAGAGATCAGGGACACAATAATAGCCCAGAAGGCACAAGCATTGCTTATCTGGAAGAAGATCACCAGGATCTCCATCTCTTCCACCACCTCCTATGAAAGCGGTGGGCCAAGTCCAGCAAATCCCTGTAGCGGTTCAAGTGCGGATGGGTTCCCTGAGCTCTTGCAGTGGAGGTTTGACGATCATCTTCTGGTATATTATCAAGCATGGTCCAAAACTATAACCTGAGGAGTCCAGTGAGCCGCACAAGGGCACCGAGGGAGTTGAGGAGGAACTAACAGTGGATGCATTCGGTGTTGATGAAGGCGATTCAGAGTCCAACTAGCAAGAAGAGCTTAGCCAACAAGAAGAGTCCAGCCATCAAGAAGAGTTCGACCAGCAAGAAGAGTCCGGCCAGCAAGAAGAGCTCGACCAGCTTCAACATCTTTCGCACCAATCTCGCATACCCAAGGGCTGGCATCAACGACTCTATTCGGAGGAGCTAGCCCTCTAGAAAGGGGGCTCGACCTAGCGGACGTAGGCAACGCCCTTTGGGAGGAGGTCGGAGTTGGACTTCTTAGGAGCTTTGAGAGGATAATTAAGGTTTTCATTGACAAGGAGCCAGAGGATGTCCATCGTGCAGGGCTCCCTGACAATTAGCTTCTTTACTGGCAAGAAGAGTCGACAGCAGATATGGCTAAGCAAGTGTCTCCTCCCTCCTTAAAGGCGAGAGGGGTGTCACTAATGATGGTGGCTCAACCTGCTCATCCCCACCATCATATATGGCTCCTAATCTGTGGTCCAAATCCCATGCTTGCCATTGCCATTTTTCTTTCGGTGCCCATCTTGGATTGAGCTAGAGAGGGAAGGAGGGAAAACCGTGTCCCATGTTTGTGACTTCATGGGCTTGTTATTGGTTATTATCATCCTAGCCCCAAAAGTCAACACCTATTATCAAGTCAAGAACAGCTTGGAATCACTTGCCGGCAAGATTTTTCAACTCCTATATCTAGGTCAAAGAAACTAAAATGATGGATCAACCTTCTTCTTGGAAGATAAAAATATATCAATCCTATAATATATATATATATATATATATATATATGGTTGATGTTTGGAATGTGTTTAGGTTTTATATATAAAGTGAAAACTCATTAAATTTCACTTCTTACTTGTCATTCAAACAAAAAGAGAATTTTAAGATTTGTGCATGCCCATCATAGATGTTCTATGACAACAACTGAGAAGTCATCGGTCCAATACGAAGAACTGGATGTATGCATTGCATGTGGACCTGAAATTGAAATCGAGTAGTTCAAACACGCTAGAGAGCTCCTCTCCTTTGCGACAAAGAGGTAGTTCTGAAGTACATGGGAAAGTGAAAAAAGGAGCTGGGTACAGGAATACTATGGTCGAGGTATTGGCATTGGCTTACCTTCCAACTTTTCTGACGTGCTTGTGGTGCAAGTCTTTTTTTTTTTTTTTTTTTTTTTTTTTTTTTTTTTTTTGATGGGACCTTGTGGTGCAAAAGTCTTGGTTGCTGGCAAGTCGGGGCTAGGGGAGTAGAAGTTAGGTTGGGTTTTTTTTTTCCCCTCAACCTCCCCTTTGCTCCCCATCCAAGAAGTAACTCCAAATAATACCAAATTCCCATGGCTTTACCTATGCCAAAGGAATCAAATCCAACCAGATCTCATGTCTTGACTTCTCATACCCATCAGTATAAAGAAAAGAAAACAAGTTTCTTTACTCAAAAGAGGAGCTCGATCATCTCTGCCCATTTTGCAATTGAATCAATAAAAACAAGTTCCAGTTTGTGTGGTGAAAGGGGAAAATATTAGTAAACCGCTTGCTGAATGGTTAGATTTCAAAGACCATGAGCAAAAAAGGCTCCACGCGTTCATCTCTTCTAGGAATGAAATTTCTTCTGATCCACCGGGTACTTGATCCGAATGGGATAAATTTTATCCTACCCGATTAAAATTTGGGATGAGTATAGGTTCCCAAAAAAAAAAAAATAATCAAAGTGGATTTGGACCGAGTACCGATAATAATATATCTTGTTTTGAACCTGGCCTGGTATAATCTTAATCTAAATTTTTCTTTTAAAATTATAATTATTTTATAAATTTTATAAAAAAAATTTTATCCATCCGATCTGTTCCGATCCATGTCCAATAATCCATTACCATCCCTAATTTCTTTGGACTTTATTTGGTTCGTAGAAAGTTAGAAGAGTGGGTATAGTTAATAGGAAGCGAAAGAAATTCTTCTTTCTTTATTAGAGTTTTCAAAAGAATATTAAAAATATATTTTTATATTTTATAAAAAAAATCATGCAGGACATATATTTTCCATTTTTTCTAAGAATATAAATTAGAGATGTTTTTTTGATAACTTTTTTAAGCAATCAAAGAAATCAATGGCTAAAATGAATATTCTTTCGGTTACAATATCTCAAACCCTCCATCATCATGATATACGGCCAAAAATATTTTTAATTATTATAATTTTTATTCATGAATAATGATAATATATAAAATAGAATATTTTTTTTATTAAGGATATAATAGATATTTTATAAAATTTTTATGATGCTCAACCAAATATAAATTATTTTTTAATGATCAATTAAATATACTATTTTTTAAAAAAATAATTTTTAAAATAATATTTATTATTATTATTATTATTATTATTATTATTATTATTATTATTATTATTTTAACGAATCCAATGAGGTTACGAGGCCTTCACTGGTACTACAATCAAGTCTACGTTGAAGTCCATCAAAGACTTGTCTCAAGTCTGGAAATTTGGTGCTTTCTCTGGACTCGTCACCTTTTCTTTTGAGTAAATCTGGACCCTTTTCTTTTGAGTAAATCTGGACCACGTTACTTTAGTAAAAACAGTAGATTGAGCGGTCCAAAGGCTTACACCAAGCCTTCTACTTTCCAGGTCAAATTCCACGTTGATCTTAATTAATAATTTTTCTGACCTAACTCCACCCATAAGTCTAAAGAATCAGATTGGGCCTGGCCTCATCATCCATTGATCCGATCCATAGGCAATGCAAGTAATCAGGGAGATACAAGGATATACTAACCATGGTAAAGGTATAGAAGCTTGTTAATGTTCCATCCTTTGGATCACGGTCTATTATACCGTTCGATACGGAACATACCATATTGATATATTATTTTATACCATACGATACACTATATATTATCATGTATTGTATTGAACTATATACTGATACTATAATAGAAAAATATTAATACAGGATCTGATATCGAAACAATAAACCTTGCTTTAGATGCTTATAATCCATGAATCCCTCATTAAAATCAACAATAAGAATTATATTGGTGGAAAATAGACCTTAGCCACTTTAGTGTGGACGATGAAATATTTTTAATCATGAAATTTGAAGATTAAGCATCACATAGAATGAAAAGGTCAAGCATGCTTTATTGGCTTTCTAGTTATTCAATGGAAAATGAAATTGATAGTAAGATATGTTTTTAGAATTGATATTGCGATGTGTGGCGACAAAAAGATTGCTAGTTATGTGCACATACTCCAACCCCGGGCAAGATTTTAAAGCATACATATGAGGTTCTACTTTCTGTTTTGAGTTAGAAGTCACGTATGTAGGTTGAAGATTCTCTCAACCTAATCCCTTGTTGACCATTAGGAATTGAGCATGGTTAATGTTGTGGTATAGAAAAGGGGGCATGTTTAGTTTCAATTTAGTTGTGAATCAAAGAAAATTTTGGCTTATATCGAAGGAACCATCTTTTTCATACAAGGTGCTTTTTCGAATGAAATACGATGGTCATAGCATTTCATTCGGTTTATCTTCAAAGAATAAAATTATAAAGTCCATAGTTTTAAGAATGGATAATATCATACATGCATGCAGTATAGAGGATCGATCTTTACATGACCATGAATTAGCCTTAACCATAACATTGGTGCTATCTATGGAAAACCTTCTAACAACTTTATCCAAAAGTTTTCCTGGATTGAAGGGCTAAGTTGTGATGTAGAAAAGGGGACATCTTTAGTTCCAGGTTGATTGTGAGTTAAAAAAAATTCTAACTTAAGTTGAGGGACTATCTTTTTTTATATCATCTTTTGAAATGGAGTACCAAGGATCTTAGCATTCCATCTAGAAAATAAAATTAAGAAGCAATAGGGTTAAAAAACAGAAAAAAAAAATCCAAAGACAATAGGGTTGAGAAAAGAAAAAAATCGGTTGCAAAAAATTTAATTTTTGAAAAAAATTAAAAAATCGATTGCAAAAAAAATAAATTTTTTTAAAAAAATTAAAAATCGGTTGCAAAAAAAATTAATTTTTGAAAAAGAAAATCGGTTGCAAAAAAATAAGAATTTAAGAAAAATTAAAATCGGTTGCAAAATCGGTTACTAAAAAATAAAAAATATATATAAAAAAAATCGGTTGCTAAAATTGTATATTTTTTACAACCGATTTTTCGGTTGCAAAACTCAAAAATATTAAAATTAATTTTAAATTAAGTTTTGCAACCGAAATTTCGGTTGCAAAATTTTAAAAAAATTATTTAAAAAAAATTTAATTATTTTTTTGCAACCGATTTCTCGGTTGCAAAATTCAAAATATTAAAATTAATTTTAAATTAAATTTTTCAACCGAAAATTTGTTGCAAAATTTTTAAAAAATATTTTAAATAAAATTTTTAATTATTTTTTTTTGCAACCGATTTTTCGATTGTAAAATTCAAAAATATTAAAATTAATTTTAAATTAAATTTTATAACCGAAAATTCGGTAGCAAAATTTTAAAAAATCATTTCAAATTTTTTTTTATTTATCAATTTTTCTGCAACCGAAATTTCGGTTGCAAATTTTTATTTAATTTGTTTATAATTTTGCAACCGAAAAATTGATTGTAAAATTTTTATAAAAAAATTTTTAAAAAAATTTTAAATCAATTTCTGTTTCGGTTGCAAAATAGTAATTTTGTAACTGAATTTGCAACCGATTTAAATTGGCTGCTAATTTATTAAAAAATTAATCGATTATAAAATCGGTCACAAATGTAACCAAAAAATTCGATTACAAAATCGATTGCTAAAACTGTGTTTTCTTGTAACAAGAAAAAAAAAAAAACATCCAGGGAAACATTTTTTGTGCATATATAGTATATTATTTTATACATTTTTTTTTTTCTTTTTTTCCTTATAAAGGTGCACTCAAGGAAAAAATAATAATTAAGTATTGCTATGTAACGAGAAAAGATCAACAACGAAAAATACATTACAAATGGATTTTTTAGGAGTTGAAAGGATAGCTTCTTCTGGAGCTTGAGAGGAAAGAAGATCCAGCGTCAAAACTTTGTGTATTAACCAGCTGTACGTGATTCACTTTCCTGGAAAACTTTTGTCACCTTAAAAAATAACTGTATTGGCATTAAATTTTTGCAAACTAAATGTGATTTGAAAATTATAAGTGATATTAATTATTTTCTCAATGACAGCAGGAAGTGCAAATCTATCAATTCTTCTATCTGCAGCAAGATTATCATGTGCTGGTACACCTATCAATTATTGAGCCAATTTGTCAAAAATCATGAAATTTGTGCGGTTCCATCCTCAACAACTGTACTAAGTTTGTACCTTTGAAGAATTTAAAAAAAATATTATTTTAATATTGAGTTTTAAACTTTTTTTTCTGTGTTTAAGAATTTTTATAAAAAAATAGGAAAAGAATAACTTTACCATGGTTCCAGGGTTGATCATTTTTGCTATATTGATTATACTAAAAACTATCTCCATAAATTTTTATGGTAGACTTATAATTACGGTATACTTTATACCACCAACTATAGGAGCTATCGATTATCTTTAGCCCTAGCTATACTAAGCCTGGCTATAAATCCCTATAGGCCAGCACCTGATACATTATTGATTTCACATTTACTTTTTGTAGATGATTCCTTCATGTTGGGTTAAGCATATGTCCAAAATGCGCCAATATTTAGTGGATTCTGGAAGCATACTGCACTGCTTTTGAACAAAAAGTGAACCTGCTAAAGTTAGCAATCTATGTCAGCCCAAAGACTAGAGGTCAACTCAGGTGGTCAATTAAGGATAATCTTGCAATTGCAAAACATACTAGAGCTATGCGCTATCTTGGAATCTCTATTTTTGGGTACCGTTTTCATAGGGCTAATTGTGCTGAGTTTGTAGCCTTGATTCATGCTTTTCTGGAGGGGTGGAAGTCCAGAGTACTCCCGAAGTTGGCTAGAGTTATTCTTGTCAGGTTAGTTTTCAATGCTATTCATATCTATCTCCTGTCACAAACTATTGTTCCTAGGCCATACTGGCTTCGCTTGAGCAGCTATTCGGGATTTTTTTTATGAGGCTCCTATCAGGGAAGGGCTGGGGTTCACCATCTTGCTTAGGATGTGGTCTACCTTCTTATCAATGAATGGAGATTTGGCATCCAGTCCTTGCAAGTTTAGTGGGAGGCCATAATTGCTAAGCATGCCACTAGATTCCTTCTATAGCCAGGCTATCCATGGAGCATGATGATGTGATGATACGTCCTAGGCATGATGATTAGAGTAATGGGATGCAAATTTGTGCCAATCAAAACAATTCCTTTATGTGGAAGGAGATTTGTATGCACGCTCCAGATGTTCTAGACTAGATGTCTTGTGTTCTAGGAGATGGTCAGTTGATTAGCCTCCTGCAAGATAACTGGCTGGCAGACCTTCCCCTTTGTCGCTGGCTGATGTTCATCAGCACTAAGATTGACAATCAGGCATGGGTGTCTGACCTTATCCATCCTCAAGATAGTGGTTGGCTCACTCAGTGAGTGGTCTAGTTGTTTGGTGATTTGCTGGCTAAGAGAGTTTTCTCTCTTGAGATTCCCATCCTATAGGGACCGGATGTCAGGAGTTGGCAGTCATTGTCTTCTTCCAGGATGGTGACCTAGCTTTATGAGATTTATAGGGATAAGCTGATGAAGACCATGGATGGTGCATGGATCTAGAGACTCGGGGTTCACCCGAGGGTCAGTTTATTTATTTGGAAGATTGCTTGGAGCCGCTTGCCTACCAGAGCACTCATAAGAGATAGAGGGATCGACATTAGGGCTTCTTTGTCCTAGCAGTAGGTCAATGAAGAAGACTTTGAAGCATGCTCTTTTTTACTGTCCAAGAGTAGTGTAGGTTTGGCAATTGGCCATCCCTCTGAAGGAGCCCTCTATCTAGACCTTTTTGGAGGGTATATAGTGGAGTTCAAAGATCGAGGCCATGAGTATTGCCGGAGTTAGAGTTGCTTATATAGTTTATCAGATTTGGCTTGCCTGTAATGCAGGAGTTTTGAGGTGAAATAACAACCAACAAGAGTGGTGGTGGAGAGGGCCTTGTCTTGGCTACAGAGATTATTAAGGTTTTTATAGCGGATTTGATGCTGAGGATTTGGGATGCCTAGGACTCCCCTTTTTTTTTTGGATAGTATATATCTCTTGGAAGTCCCCACCTCCAACATTCTTGAAGATTAACCTTGATGGCAATGTAATGGATGGGACAAGTGGAGCTAGGTTCATCATTCGGGATCCAAAGTCCTGGCTTATTGCGACCAAAGGTGTGTGACTTGTGGACACCTCTATGCTTGGGACAGAGCTAAGGGCTATTTGGGAGGGGATTATTTATGTAAAAATTGCTCTTCAGGCAGACCAACTGATTATGGAGGAGGACTCCGAGGTGATAGTGGCCTGGCTACAGGGATACCCTAGTCATGGTGATGCCTCCACCCTCTAGTGCATGATATCCGAGGCCTTCTATCGAGTTATGTATCCATTGATATTAGGCATATTTACGATGAGGCAAAAAGTACCATGGACTGGGTGGCTTCTTTCGTTGCTCAGCACTCTAGTGGAGGGCTCTAGACTGATGCCTCATTTCTTTTGTTGTCACTTTGGGATATCATTTTTCTGGCCTTTTTGGATGTATTCATCTTATCTTGTATGATTTATTTGTCTTATCAAAAAAAAAAATTTTTTTAGAGTTTTTTCTAACTATTTTCTAACTGTTTGATAGATGGAAAAAAATTAAACATAGAAAAGGAAAAAATATATATAGTACATTCATATTTTTTCTCTTTTTTTCAACCATTTTCAATTCATTTTTCACCTCTTTTTCTCAGTTTCTTTCCATCATTCAACAGATAAAAAGGAAAAAAAAAAAAAAAATTAAATAGCATGATCTTATGCCTTTAACATTTCTTTTAGTCATTTCCTATCTTTTTCTTTTAATCTTTTTCGAATCCTTCGATCAAGGGAAGGAACTAATTAAAAAATATTAAAAAACTCAACTACAGCACGTTTAAACTTTTTTTCATAAATTTCAAATTATTCTTGGAGAAAAAGAAAAAAATCATTCATATGAAATTTTTTCTTCTCCTCTATTTTGAGATCTTCTCAATGTTTTTTGTCCATTTTCCTGCAAATATTGTCCATAGAGAGAAAAAAAAATCTTTGTACCGCAAAGTTTTCTAATTTTTTAATTTTTTTCTTTTTTCTCTCCTTGACTACTCTAGAGCAGACAGGGAAAAAATCTTTTTCAAAATTTTTTTTTTTCTCCTCTCTTTTATCCTTGAGATTCTTTTTTTTTTTAATTTTTTCTTTCTATTTTTTTTTTGTAAAGTTTATCTAAGAGAAAAGGAAGAGAAGTATTTGCATAACCATTTTTTTAACATTTTAAGTATTTTGTTTTCTCTTACATATTACTCACGTGGCGTGATCCTCTTTTCTTTTCTTTTCTTTCTTTCTTTTTTCTTTCTTTCTTTTTTTTTTTTTTTTTTTTTTTTTTTTTTTTTTTTTTTTTTTTTTTTTTTTTTGCTTTGCTTTCCATATATTTAGGCCACAAGGGAAAATATTCTCAAGTACCATTCTCATAAGCAAACACGTGGCATACTTGCGAGGGCAATGAAACCAACTACATAAATTAAAAAAAATAAAGCCCCTCTCCTTCACGTGGTTCCCTCTCTGATGCCATGCGACGAGAAGCAGAAGGGGATCAGGAATGGAAAGAGAAAAGAATAGGAGAAAAATTAAAAAAAGGCCAATAATGCCTAACCCAAGCGTGGGGGTGCAGTGGAACCCCTAGATCTTACTCGAGACACATGTATCATTACAACGGAATGAGCTACCGCCAATCCATTTCTTCCTATATTTGTGGACGGCATCGAAAGACTCTGCAACCCGGCAATATTTTTGAAAAACATCGGTATCCTCCATAACCCGTCGATGCTTTTAAGCGTCGCCAAGTATGGAATGTTTACCGACGTCATTAAAATTTGGAACTATTGACCCTTCTAACCGTCGCCGGATTTTCCAAATTCCTTTTTCCCACCCCGAGCTCTAGATCCCGCCATTTGCTCGATCCGCCGACCTACCTCCTCCTCGTCATCCTCCTTCTCCGCTCGATCCGCCGACCTAACACCTCCTCCTCCTCCTCCGCTCGATCCGCCGACCTAGCTCCTCCTCCTTCTCCTCCGATCTGTGCCCTAGATCCCACGCTCGATCCGTCGGTGCAACCTCATCCTCCACCGATCCCTCCCTCCTCCTCTTACTCGATCGGCCGGTAGCTCCAGAGTCTTTTCCATCAACTCCTCGCACGCCGGCCATCTCGATCCTTCTCTGTTCATCAAATCTGTGGGTTTGCTTTCGGTATTTATTTTGTTTTGTTATTTCTTTTGTCTATTATTACTTGTTTTGTTTTATTTTTTTTGTCTATTATTTCTCTGTTGGATTGGCATTATATGTTTGTCAAATTGAGACCCATCATTTTTTTAGGGCATGTTCGGTTTCCTGAATTTTCTTTTCTTTTTTTTTCTAAGCAAAGTCATTTTAGTAGCTACTAATTAATCGAGACTATTCGGTGTTAATTATGGCCAGAGGATTTGAGAAAGAAGACACAAATATAACTAAAGAGAATTTGCTTCCTGTTTTGTTATTCTTTCTGTTGCTTCTCATTTTGGATTTTCTTCTTCTATATTTTTTTTTTTAATGTTTTTATTGTTGCTTGATGTGTGGTCTCTAGAAGGCACCATCCTTTGTAATTTAGGTTTTCATAATCTCCTCCGAAGTCTAGAGAACGTGTAGTAGAATATTTATTTATTCTCCTTAAAATAAATGTCTGGAATATTTCTTTGCATGGCACTTCAGTTATTAATTCCTTCACGGCTTGAGATGGCATTTCATATTCTCTTACCAATAAATTATTACAAATTATGACAAAAACACTCTACAATGAGGTATCCTACCAGAGACAGTTAGGACTTCCTCTCTTTTCTATTTTAAAGACAGCGGGTAGTAGTTCATATGATTGTTTCCATAATGCTAATACCCAGATTAAACTATTTTAACAATTATTACTCTCCATTGATTCTTGAATACCTGAAACCAACTCAAGGTTTTTAAATAACAAGACAACAGGTTTAATTCCACATTATCTTTATGAATGAGCTAGCGATATATTGATATAGCATAGCATTGATATGTAAGTCTTGATGAGGATCTCATCGCATATATTATTATTGCATTCTTGTGGGCAAAGAAATCTTATTGTTGCTTGCTTGAGTACTTAAAGAGATAGAGATGTATCGGGACAAGTAGGTATGAACAAGGTATCCTCTATCGATAGTAATGATGGAAATGAAGAAAGCAAATGCCAGGAGTAGGTTCAACCCATCCCTCAATCTCCCTCTCACCATCATGACACATACTCATGCGCCCTCTCGCCCCCCCCCCCCCAAAAAAAAAAAAAAAAAAAAATTCATGGGTCAATGGATTTTTTTCAAGACCTTGTTGCTTAAAAGAACTTGGGTCCCTGCACCCAAAATACCTTACTTTGTGATGCGGCTCCTGCATCGTAGGATCCATCAGGTGACCAGAGCTGACCCAATGGAGGACAAAATCATATCTAGTGTTAGGGAAAGCTAAGTTAAAGCCTGATGTTTCCAAAGAAAACAAACACAATTTATAAATTAATCATATCCTTTTTACCATATGCCTTCCAAACTAAATGATACACGATCACTTTTCTTTTGAGAATAGAACTATCATTGATTTTCAAAAAAGATAAGTATATAAATATCATGGTAACATTGTTTTATTAAAATCCTCTCGATCACTACCATAAGATAAATATGATATAAGATTTTATTCAACTAGGCTAAAACCTCGACGGTATCCCAAATCTCCTTCGAAATAAAGTACCATACATGCTGAAGTATTATTCATCAAACGCGAGACACCTCACGAATAATAATATGTTTTTTATGTATGGGTTGCATCTGGTGTATCTAGAGTTAAATTTTATTTCGTTATTGCTACCATTGAGGAATCTAAAAATCTAAGCAACTTATCCCTAATTAAGAGTCTCTCTAAATGCATGAATAGAGAATGAATAAACTCATTTTGGGTTCTAAGTTAACCCTATATATGATTCATGATCTTGTTGTTGTTGGTAGTTTTTATGTCATGTAGAACTACCTGTTTTATTGTCATTTTCTTATCAGGTATTTGCTTGGAGAGTAAAGAAGCTCTGTAACTAATGCCAAACTTGGTTTAAGGTTTGTATATGGAGGCTATGATGATTATGCGATATATGTTTGGCTGATTCAACTGTTTCTAATGGCAACAATCTTGGATGGCCTTCTTTTGTAGGCAACCAATTGTAGTTGTTTTGATTTAGTTGCAGATTAAATAGTATATAACTGAGCTTCCTCCTTATTTTTTATTATTTATTATTTTTTTCTTAGTAGATTTTTATTTCTTTATAAATTTCTTAGTATATACCTGCATCTTACTGAATATGTTATGCTTTAAGGTTAGTTTCATTATTGCAAATTTTTTATTTCAATACCATCTGTAGCTTTGTTACGATCAATTATGATTTTTAAAATATTTTTTAAAAAACTTGCATTACATAGAAATATAGACCCGTCAATTAATTAAAGTACATATTCTACAGCATCCATACAATTATTTTATTTTTGTACGGATAGGAAAAATATGTATAGTAGTTAATTGATTGTCCAGTTTGGACAGTTTGAGAATTGCAAATAATTTTATAGGTGCTTATAGTAATCAAACGGTATGGATAGAGTTCCAGATATATTTTAGATAGCATTTCCTTTTAGCTCTCCTCATACATATTTATTTGTATGGGGAGAACTAAGAAAAAATGCTGCCGAGATTTTTCTGGAACTTCTATTGCGTATCCTTTGTTTACTATAAATGACCTATATAATTAATGCAATTCTTGAATGGGATAGGACCTCTTTACCTATTAGTTGATGATAGGATGCATTTAATAATACTGTAATTGATCTATTGAATAAACTTATTTTAAAGTTATTCTATTCTTACAAATATTTATTTATTTCAGTTAGTTTTATCTTACAATGATAAGAGTTGGATAACTAAACCGAGAAATAGCAAAGAATATCTGGATGGAGTTTAGAATTTCATTAAATTTGGTATGGAGAGAAGTAGTATCAATGGAAATATTTTATGTCCATGCCAAAAATGTATAAATTTCAGTTCTCTATATCCAAATACTGTTGAAGAACATTTGGTATGGAATGATTTTTTAAGAGGTTATACAGAGTGGTTTTTTCATGGAGAGTCAAGGTTACCATCTACATGTAACCAAATATCTAACATGGGACATATACCTGTTTTTGGATCCAGTAACCAACAGAAAAATCTTGCAAGAGATGATGATATCAAGGATTTGCTTAGAGATGCTTTTGAATATGATGCTCAAAATCCTGGAGATTTCAGTGGAGGACAGTAGTAGATGGGCTACCTGATGGTCCTATATTTACTGAATCTATATATAATGAGGAGCCGATACCCCCAACTAATGTTGGAATAGATCATTATCAGAAGTTGATAAGAGATGTAGATCAAGACTTATATGCCGGTTGCAAGAACTTGTCAAAATTTTTTTTTCTTGTACATTTATTTCATATAAAATACTTGAATGGATGGTCTGGCAAGAGTTTTATTATGTTGCTAAAGTTGTTAAAGGATGCATTTCCTGAAGGTACTAGTTTATCAATATCTTGTTATGAAGCCAAAAAATTAGTAAAGGAATTGGATCTTGGATACGAAAAGATTCATAGCTGTCCAAATGATTGTATATTATATTGGGAAAAATATGATGATCAAGAGTCGTGCTATGTGTGTAGATGTTCACGATGGATGAAGCAAAAAAAAATGAGAGTGAGGAATTAGATAAATTGGATGCAACACAAATTAAACAAAAGTCGACGACGGTATTACATTATTTTTCTCTTGTACCTAGATTAAAAGGATCTATACATCATCAAAGACAGCTTCGTCAATGAGATGGCATGATGAAATACGTACAAAAGATGGAATGCTGAGACATCTAGCAGATAGTTTAGCTTGAAAAGTATTTGATGACAGACATCCTAATTTTGTATCTGATGCTCGTAATGTCAGGCTAGGTTTATCCAGTGATAGGTTTAATCCATTTCAGACCTTAAGTTATGTCTATAATACCTGGCCAGTTGTTCTAATTCCTTATAATTTGTCACCATGGATATGAATGAAACAGTCTTCACTTATTTTATCAATAGTCATTCTAGGTGATATGGGTCTAGGCAATGATATTGATGTTTTCTTACAACTTTTAATAGATGAATTAAAATAACTGTGGAAGGTTATCAGTGCAATTGATGCTTCAAATGGCCAAACATTCAATCTACGGGCAACTCTATTATGGACTGTTAATGATTTTTCTGTATATGCTAATTTATCTGGCTAGAGTACTAAGGGCATATCTTTCTTGTGGTGAATCAACCCATTCAATTTGGTTAAAACATGGAGGAAAGTTCTATTATATGGGACATCGTCGATAGTTGGAGGCAAATCATCCATTTCGATTTCAGAAAGATTTATTTGATGGTACTATAGAGTTGGGATCTGCTCTAATTCTACCTTCTGGTTCTGATATTCATAGACAAATGTTTGGTATCAGACACAGTTACGGCAAGATAACAAGTCCTTTATAAAGCGAGGAAGAGATGATGTTGAGACTTCAGCACAAGAAGAAGTATCGAAGGAAGTCAATACTTGCACCTTAGATACAGCAGTGTTCGAGGATCCGGATAATTTCTTTGAAGTTGAAAATGATGATGATATAATCACAGCATCTACCCATCAACATACTAAATAATTATGGAAGAAAAAAAAGCATATTCTTTGACTTACCTTATTGGTAGCATATACTCCGGCATAATCTTGATGTTATGCATATAGAAAAGAATGTTTATGATAATTTGATTGGAACAATATTAAATCTTGATGGAAAGACTAAAGATAACATGAAGGCGCATCTTGATTTAAAAGAAATGGGCATCCGACATGAACTTCATCCACAAGTGCTTGCAAATGATAGAACTTATATTCCTCATGCATGTTATACAATGTCTAGTCGAGAAAAAGATCTCTTCCTGATAGTTTTAAAGAATATCAAGGTTCCTGATAGATATGCATCAAATATTTCATGATGTGTAAATTTGAAAGAGCGAAAAATCTCAAATCTTAAAAGTCATGATGAACATATACTAATACAAGATATTCTTTCATTGGCTTTAAGGTCGTCAATGCCGAAACAAGTTATTACGGTTGTTTTTCAGTTATCATCATTCTTCAAGGCATTATATTCTAAGGTTCTTGATCCTCAGAAGCTTGATCAGTTGCATTCTCAAGTCATACTTACATTATATCAGATAGAAAAGATTTTTCCTCCTGGATTTTTTATAATTATGGTTCATCTACTCATTCACCTAGCTTCGGAAGCTAAACTTGATGGACCAGTATAATACAGATGGATGTACCCTATCAAGAGGTAATGCTGTAAAACTAAAATTTCATAATTTAGATATCTTTTTCATTATTTAATATGATATTAATATTAAAATTTTAATAAATATCATACTTTTTGAAGGTATCTTATACGTTTGAAGAATTATGTACGAAACAAAGCCCATCCTGAGGGCTCAATAGCAGAGGGATATATTGCTGAAGAGTGTTTAACATTTTGGTCAAGATATCTCGAAGGTATAGAGACTGTATTCAATCGACATCAACGTCATGGTGATACTATAAAGAATACATATCTATACAAATTTGCATCATCCGGAAGATTTATAGAAAAAGCTGAAAGTATTGTTCTTGACCATAAATCCTTGTCACAAGCATACTATTATGTATTGCTACATAGTGACATAATATCTGACTATCACAGGTTAGTCTATCTACACATGGATAATACTAAATATTAGACATGTTGTTGTCAAACTTATATTTGATTGTCATGCAGTGAATTTTTAGCTGTACAACGACAAGCCAATCATTCCACTCATCCTAATCCAAGGATTGAACAAAGATGGTTGGTTGAGTTGTTCCCTAATTGGCTTGCCAATCAGGTTAGTATATATAGTCATATAATAATTTTACATATATTTAACATCGAATAAGTGATCGATAATTGATATTATATTTTCTAGATATCGGTACTGATGGAGAAAAATTATTCAGCAGGACTAATAGCACTTGCTCAAGGTCCTAATTATATTGTGAACAAATATAATGATTTTATTATAAATGGCTTTAAATTTCATACCAAGGAGAGAGAGAAATTTAGAAAAATCCAGAACAGTGGTGTTATGGTAAAAGCAGATAAAAAATCTTATTTTGGTGTTCTTAAAGATATTCTTGAGTTGGATTATTATGGAAATTTTAAAGTTGTATTATTTCAATGCGATTGGATGGATATAAATACACCAAGAGGTTTGAAAAAAGACTCAAACGAATTCATACTTGTCAATTTTTCAAGATTGATATATACGGATGTATTATTGAAGGATGATCCATTTATCTTTTCATCTCAAGCTCGACAAGTTTTTATGTACAAGACTCGAAAGATAAAGAATGTGCCACTATTATTAAGACAAAATCCAGAGACTTGTATGACATGAGAAAAAGGGTGGAAGAAGATAATGATGATACTTACACTCAATGTATGCCATATAATATTGTGCCGGATGATCATATAAATGATATAACCATTTTGATTATGTTGGATTTCGAAGAAGGTACAATTGGTTGATTATGACAAGTAAGTAGTTTATAAGATGGTTTACATTTTTGCATGAATGATTTTGTTATCTTTTAAATTGCAATTCATTTCCATTATAATTTGATTATAATGTTGACTGACTTGGTTTTAAATAATACATATTAGGTACACCATGCCTAGAAGGAAGCGTCTATCGGATGTACAGTTTCAGTTTTCGCAGATCGAGGTAGATACTTCATCACAGCAGCCCGACGAGAGTCGATCAGTTTCACGTCGGTCTGATATCAGTCCATCCATTTCTGCATATCCGGCGGAGGCTAGTACCTCTCCACCTCAGGACAATGCCATTCTCTCCGAGTCAGCACATCACGATCCTCCTATGGATCATCCTGATGACGAGCCTATCATCGACAACATACAGATACAGAGTAATTTAATAATTTCATTCCATTTCAATTCATGCATATGCAATAGTTTTGATATATAATGTTATGTATTTTTTTGTAGATGGATCCGGGAGACTTAGACGGAGGCGAGGACCCACACTAGTCCATGATGTATGGCAGTTACCAGAGGATGAGAGGATAGTCATAGAGTGCAACAAGCTAGGCCAGCCTATTAAGAAAGCTGCTAGCTTGTTGACTAGTTTTTTGGGAACAGTAGTGTTTCCGATCTCACCGTGGTGGCCTGTAGCTTCAGAGCTGGTACCGGTCTCAGACCGTCTCCCCTCGAGATCTCCGAGCGTCCGGTCATGCAAAACAAGGTCAGCGACCCTGGCCGGGGGTTCCGGTGAGGGAGCTCCGACGGTCAAGTTAGAGAGCAGCGAGATGGAATAGATTTCCTAAGGTGGGTTCCCGAAGGAGCCCCAGACTTAGAGAAGATATTAACAAAAGAGGTGTTAGAAAGAATGGAATTGGGCCCAGCTCCTTCGCCGAGCTCACGCCAAAGGACCCCTCTCGGATCCCTGGATCCTTCTCTCGGTGCCTTTTTTTTTCCCCGCCTTTTTTTCACTTACCTTGCTGCCCGCTCTTCCCATCCTTTTATGCCATCACGTTGCCTCCAGCTCCCCCTCAGGAGGCTCCCTCTTGGCTTTCACCTTTTTCTCCCTCCTCCCTTTTTCTTTTCCCCTTCAGGTCCGGGGACCCGAAGGCCCCATCGTCTTGCTTGCCGAGCCTAGCGAGAAAAAGGGGGGAGGGATGACACTGGCGAGGCCTTGGGCCGAGCGCGGGCGCTCTCCTTCCTAGGCATTGATGATGTCCGTTGCGGGCTCCTGCCCGCCAGGACTCCACTTTTTGGCTGCGGGGCCCATCGGGCTGATGTAAACGAGGTTTCGCACGTCACTGCGGACCGTACCAGCGCTCCTTACGAGGCACGGCTTCCGACTGGCAATTTTGAGACTCGTGACCCCACTTCCCGGAGGCCTCACTAAGCAGGGCCGGTGCCAGCCGAGGTGGACCCCTCCTGGGCGGACACCTGGCGGAGCGGCAGAGAAGTGCTCGACTTCGACCGAGATGGACCCGTCTCTGGGCGCCAACTGGCGAAGGAGCAGGAGGACCCGGATTGACCCTGGCTGAGGTGGACCCGTCTCCGGGCGCCACCCGGCGAGGGAGTGAGGGGCCGCCAGCTTCGGCCGAGGTGGACCCCCCCCCCGCTCTCGTTCGTCGAAAAAAATCCACGTGGTTCGGACCACGTCCAGCGGGACCTAAGACATGCCACGTCAGCGTAACAGCCATATCAAGTAGCATGTCGGGGTCAGCTATGTCCCCTAAATTATTCGAAGTGGAACGACATGCTTCCTGCGTATAAAATAGAGATGCTTCGAGTTGTACAGGTAAAAAGATTGATATAGTATTTTGTAACTTAGGTTTTTAATAATTGCATTGCTTATTTTATATAATACTTATTTTATTATTTATTTACATTATAGAGCAAGTTCTTTCTCCCTCTAGATTGTTCTGATTTTGTGCTTAAGTCCCTCAATCGCAAGTGAAAAGAGTATAGGGCAAAGTTGAAGGGAGACTACAAGCGAAAGGGAAGGATAGAAGAGCAGGTTTTAGCTACCTGTCCTCCTGATATTCACCCTCATCAATGGAGAGAGCTAGTATACTATTGGTTCTCCGAGAGGGCACAGGTTGTGTAGCATCATCAAATACTTCAAAATTTATTAATTTTCACTCATTATAATTATATTTATACAATATATAACATAGTTTTAATTTTATTTTATAGACATATTCTGCTATTGGTAGAGCTGCATGAGCAGCTCAGTCTATTCCTCACACAGCGGGGTCCAAGAGTTATGCACGGCTCAGGCATGAGTTTGTATGTTTATCATCCTATAATACTTTTAGTACACTTTTAGTTTTAACATCATGTATCATCATGTATCATGCATGTGCCATATATCATGCATGTGCCATGTATCATGGTACGGGGATATAAGATGTGTCATTTTGGATTTTTTTGTAACATTTATTCTTTATATAGGCTGATCAGCAGGGAAGGGAGCCTAGTGATGTGGAGTTCTATCGGATGACTTACGTTCACCAAGATGGCAGTTTTATTCAGGAGGAGTCCAGAGATATATATGTATTTTTTTTATTTATATTATATCATGATTTACATTTATATTTTTATTAAGTATTGATATGAGTTTTTTATAAAATCTAGGATAGGGCTACCTCTATGATCTCCGAGCGTGCTGGCAAGGGTACATCATCTACTCAGAGCAGTCGCATTGAGGCCGAGGTATTCTCGGTGTTTATGGGACCAGAGCGTCCTGGACGAGTGAGGGGTTATGGGATTGGAGTTACCCTTACTCAGTTATCTGAGATGAGTAGATTTACTCGTGATGCTAGAGAGAGTCATGATCATTCATATGTTCATCGACTCTAAGATGAGATGCAGAGCTCATACAGACACGTGACGTAGACAGAGTAGAAATGCATAATATTAGGGCTTAGCTTGAGCATGTTACATCTGTTTTGCATATGTTTATGTCATCTCAGGTAAGTAATTATTTATAACTACATACATATATATATATATTGTATGTTTTAAATAATTTAGAATATATATAATGCATGTATCGTAACTATATATATGTATATCTATTGTAGGTTTCTGATGCATCTGCCAGTCACAGACAGGACGACGACCAGCCTCCCGCGGATCATTGATGCCAGTTGATTTTTTTTTATTATTTTTGTATTTCTTTTTATGTATTTGAACTTGGATCGATATTGAGTATCTTTTGATACTTATATATATATATATATATATATATATATATATATATATATATATATATATATATATAAACTTTTTATATTTTTGTTTATGTTTTTTATGTCTTTGGATATGACACAGGTTTGAATATTTAGTTATTTCATTTTGATAATATACAGGTTGATGTATGTATTTAATGTATACAGGTATAGCTGTATATTTTTTTTTAAAAAAATTACCTAAATTTGCCGATGCTTTAAAGCGTCGCTAACTGCCTATGCTTTAAAGCATCGGGAAATTCAAATTTAGCGACGCTTTTAAAAATATCGGCAGGTGGCGTCCCCACGCTTACATAGCCGACGCTTTTGCGACACTTTAAGAAGCATCGGGAGGTTTCTTGGCGATGCTTAAAAGTATCAGGAAAGACCAAAAAAAGCATCGCTAAATACCTGTTTCACTGTAGTGTATATAGTCCCTACAGTGTGTTCTTCCATACCAATAGTCAAATAGGTAGATTTTTTATGGGTCGTCCTTATCAAACCAGGTTAATAAAAGAGGATGAAGACCGCGATCCTGCCTCCTCATAGATATGCTCCTGCGATCTCCTCCCATGTACGTCCCTCATGTATATAATCCTCCCGGTTTTTTTTCCTATTTGCTTTCTTTTCGCTGCTACAGTTGAGTCTCCGGAATCCCAATTAGATATCAATTAGAAGAGCCTCGTGTATAAAATACCATCTTTCTTTTAGATTTATTTTTTTAAAAAAAAATATTTATTGTGGCACCAACTCTTCCTTGTATAGGTAGATAGCACATCCTATTTGTGAAGCTCACTCATTCATTCGGCGCCTCTCTAGGCTGAAGTTGACAGAACTTTACGGACTTCAGTTCAAAAAATAAAAGAAAGAGGCCAAACATGAGAGCTTACTTGATCGAGAAGATCGCTAGAGGAATCAAAGATCGATGTCTTGGAGAAGTGGGAGTCGGTTGGAGGACCGTTCGGGATGGGATGAGACTTTCGATCGATCATTTTCTTTCATGTACGGCGAAGAAATTCCATCGATTTTTTCTTTAAAATTCTTCCTCTCACTGCTACCAAGCAAGCCCACACCGGGCCTCTTGTCGCTAGTTTTCTCTACTCCAGTGAGTAGCCGAGAGTTTCGGTAAATTTTCTTAGATCTCTTTTATAAAGAAAATAACAAAAGAAATTTTGAATTCTTCAATTTTTTTCCTTGAATCATACGGTTGCCGATGGTATTGCCGCTTGACCCCCCCTCCATTCGGCCAAGTCAACGAGCCCCGTTTCCCGTCCACTATCTTCCATGATTTTCGGGAACTATGGAAGACCCTTCAGGCCGAGCCAAGAAGGGAACATGAAAAAAGAAAAAAAGGAAAAAGAAATTAAAAAAAAAAAGAAAAGAGGAGGGAGAGAGATAGAAGAGAGGAGAGAGAATAGAAGAGAGAGGAGGGAGAAACCGAGAGGAGAGAGAGAGGAAGAGAAGAGGAGGGAGAGAGGAAAGAAAGAAGAGAAGAGGAGGGAGGAGAGAGAAAGAGGAAAGAGAAGAGGAGAGAGAAAAGGAGAGAGAAGGAAGAGAGAGGAGAGATAAAAAAAGAAGAGAGAGAGAGGAGAAAGAGAAAGAGGGAGAGGGGAGAGAGAAGAGAAAAGAGGAGGGAAAGAGAAGGGAAGAAAGTGGAGAGAGAGGATAAAGAAGGAAGAGGAGAAAAGAGAGAAAAAGAGGAGAGAAAAGGAGATGGATAAAAGAAAAATAAAATATAAAAATAAAAAAAAAATTTGAATCGATTCTTTTAGTAAATTAGGCCAAGATCCAGATTGGACTAAGAGTTATCTTTCCTATGTTAGTTTATTTTAGATAGAAAATTAATTACATGATTAATTTTATCAGGGTTTCTCTCTTTCTTATTGGTAGAGTAGTATCAGAGTTGAGATTTGAATAGGCAATATCTTGATAGCATCTTTTCAGGTAAGTTATCTTGACCTCTAGTATTACATACTAAAAATGTTATGAATGTTATGCATTGTTAAATATGTATAGCATAATTTGATCTACATTGGAATGCATATATTATTATGTATGTTGGTGTTGACGCTCTCTAGTATGACTATAATCATACAAGGACCTAGTCTCCTTCCAAGCCTGCAGTAAGGAAATCACTTGTACATGATTGATGTACGATATATGTAGTCAATAGCTAGTTGCCTTTTATTTTTAGCCATACATGGCGGTTGCTGATATATGCTAAAGATGTATGTTTTCTCATGTGATATCAGAGCTAGTTTCTTTTTCGGACCTTCGGTAGGGCGATCACTGATATATGACCAGTTATTGATATGTATAGCCAGGATCTAGTTTCTTTCGGGGCTAGTCATAGGTCGATGATGGATAGTTGTATCGTATGATAATTGAATGTGCATATTAATGTGATATTGCATTTTATTTTGATATGAATTGGTTGTTCTGTGATGTATGATTTATGTATATTTATAAATTGTTGTTAACATATTTATGTATATATTAGATGTGATGATAATTTACTGAGCCTGTAAAATCCATCCCCTATTTTTTATATTTTTATTATAGATCCGAAAGATCAATCAAGCTTTGGGACTAGTTAGTGAGGAGCTAGGATTTAGGTGTTAATCCCTTAGTTAATATTTTATCTAAAATTTTAGTTGAACTTTGCTTACACTGTATCCAAGATTTTTATTTGAATTTTCTCTACTTGTTAGTTTTGATGGAAGACTCTAGAAATAAATAAATAATTAGTGAATTTATTTTCTATCACTTTCTAGATATTGATTTGAATGATAGGCCTTGCATTTCCGTTGGGAGTGAAGCCTGAGAAGATGCAGCTGTCTATCATAGACCTGGCTCGGGCATCGAAAGTATTACTATCCATGTAATAGTTCAATTGGAACGGGCCTTGATTTCGTACCAATATATTCTAGATTTAAGTAATGATTTCGTGGATGACTTGAATAAATCCATCCAAGATTAATCCTGAAATGTGAGAGTGTTGGAATAGTTTCGATAATTAGCCATTGGAGAAACTATGTCCCATCGATTCAGCTGGCAAAGTGGTAATGGATGGTACTAGGATGATATACTCATCCATTAAGGTGGGGAGGACTACTACCTTATCCAAATTGAATATTTTCGTGAAGCGAGGTATTCATATGGTAACGTTCACAAAGGTAACCATGCTGGCACCCCCAAAACCCCGGGTCCTTTTTGTTACCAAAAAGAAAAAATGATCATTCATTTTGCCAGCGTGCCTCCCTACCAAGGCCAAGGGGACGGCGATATTTGGATGGAAAGCACCGATCAAATGTTGGTTAGAGGATAGATAATATAGACACGTGTCAAATGGAAGGCATCGTTGGATTGCCCTTTAACTGGTATAAAATGTCATCTTTCTTTTATTTTTTATTTTTTTGTTTTTAATCTCTTATTTATCGTGGCAGCAACTTTTTCTCACATTAATTCTATTAATACGAAGTACGGGCATTCATCTCCCCGCACCCCTCTCTACCAATTTTCTGCAGGCCAATTAGATGATGATATTTACGAGGGGACCGATCAAATGATGATTAGAACATAGAAAATATGGACATGTGTCAAGTAGAAAGCATTTTTGGATCGCCGTTAGTTGTTACATGAGAAACTTTCCACACGTGAGATTTTAGGGCCCCATTTAAGAGGTTCATCTCCTGCACTAACTGATGCAGTCCTACACCAATGGAGGGCCGAGTTAGCCTGAACCTCGAACCAACATCTAGTGTTGCTCAGTTTGGGCCTGCATAATTATGTGCTACTGTGGAGGGTTGCTGGCTGGTCAATAGCAGTCCAACTCGAAAATTAGGTATGAGTACTCCACCTTATCAGAAAAAAAAAAAAAAAAAAAAAAAAAAAAAAAAAAAAAATAAAAAATCTAATCTTCTATGTTTTGTGATTTATACTTCAGTAGATCTTAAGTTCTCATATATTTTTACAGGATCTTGTATGCATACAATGTATGTAGATTTTTTTATTAAAAAAAAAAGAAAAAAAAACTTAATGGGTGAACCATTTTCATATATTTTTCCTTCCCATGCTTGAAGTAGAAAGAACTCGACCTTTATCGAATACCTACCGTAAATGTAAAAATAAAAAAGGCAAAAAAAAAAAAAAAAAAAAAAGAAAAACATGACAATCTTTTTGGCATTGGGACATATAAGAACTTTGGGAAAATGCTGGAGGAATTAAATGGTGGAAGTTGTGTTTGGTGGTTAAACCGCAGGTAGCCAAACTCCAAGCTCTTGACATTATATAATGAGCTTTTGTTTGTTGGAATAGGTTCTTGATCACTTGAGCTTCTGCTATATAATCAAAGAAGCAGGTGGTTTCCGCTTCTATGAGATATCAGCCAATGTATTGCTGTGCATGTTCATCTTATAGACACACAAGTGAAATATTGTCTGAGATTGAGAGATTTCAAGTACTTCAATAGAAGATAAAAGAAGAAGAAGAAAAAAAAAGAAAGAAAAAGGGTCAAATTATCTCATAATATTTCTTATATTTAATTTAAAGTAAAACAAATAAAATAACAATCTGAATACTAGAAAATGCATCATATATCTTATGTTATCAACTAATAAAAAAAAAATCCCGATAAAAAAAAAAAAAATCAAGTAAAATGGAGAGAGGTGCCCATCTCCTGCAGGGAGGGGCTTTCTACTTCCGAAGTCCGCTGCAGCGCCGCTTGCAGCTCGTGACGGGTTCTAAGATACAAGATTTACGTACAGCAGACACGCTGACCGGTGGACAAGAAGAAGTACACGCATGTACCTTGCACTAATCTCAAAGCCTTCCAAGCATTGCATCGGTAGGAATCGGGTCTTCCACTGGGCAATGGACCTAAACCAAAGCCGAATCTTATTGCTTAATTATTTCCTTTTTCAAAGTCCTTAAAATTGTTTAAATTTAATTTCCGTGCAACCGAACCGGCCGAGCCGGCAACCCGGACACCCGCTTGTATCGAGCCCCAACGGCTAGTTTTCGAACGGCTTGCGTCGAGCGTTTCCAAGTTCTCCTCCCACGGTTCCTATTAACACCATGATCCGGTGAAGCGAATCCAAAGCTCTCTCTCTCTGCTCTACTTTCCACCTCCCCAATCTTTCCTCTAAAGCAGGGAGAAAGAGCAAAAGTGACCGATCCCCCCCCTCTTCTTCTCTTCCACTTCTCCTCCCACAAATCCTTTGATCCCCAGCGAACAGAAGCAAGGGTGCAAGACGCACACGAGAGGAAAATGATGCAAGACCCCTGGAACATCAGCGTTCCCACCGAAATCAGCGGCTTGCTCGCCCATTAGACCAATCGTGAGGCCAAAGCTCGATTCTTTCCACGCTACCCACAAAGTCCCAGTCGGGGAAACCCCTTACGTGAAGGCAAAATGGGTCCAGGTAGACCCCTAATGTTCATCGAAACAAATTCCAGGTGTTGATGTTTGTTATTCTAATTCCTTCTTCATTGCATCCTTCATCGACCAGCTAGTTGAAAAGGACCCTGAGAAGGCAATTGCGTTGTTTTGGGCTGCCATCAATGCTGGGGACAGAGTCGATAGTGCAGCACTCAAGGATATGGCAATTGTAATGAAACGGCAGAATCGAACAGAGGAAGCTATCGAAGCGATCAAGTCGCTGAGGAACCGGTGCTCGGATCAAGCCCAAGAGTCCCTAGACAACATTCTTTTGGATATTTACAAGGTTTTTCATTATCGTCCAATCTTCTCTATACCGTTTCCTTGCTTCTGATTTCGTGATCGAAGAACTAACGTCCTTCGTCGAAATGCGAATAGAGGTGCGGGAGACTGGATGATCAGATAGCTCTCTTGAAGCACAAGTTGCAGCTTATCCAGCAAGGTCTGGCCTTTAATGGGAAGAGCACAAAGACTGCTCGATCTCAGGGGAGGAAATTCCAGGTTTCTTTAGAGCAAGAAGCAACCAGACTTCTAGTGAGTACTTCCTCGTGATCTCTAAAAAAAAAAAATTAATTTGGCTATCATGGGCCAAATCAAAACCGAGAGCTATGAGACTGTATTGTTGCAGGGGAATCTGGGCTGGGCACTGATGCAGAAGGACGACCATGTCGAAGCCGAGGCAGCCTACAGAAGAGCACTCCGGATGGGTTCCGATAACAATAAGATGTGCAACCTGGGCATCTGTTTGATGAAGCAAGGGCGGATTGCTGAGGCCAAAGAGACCCTCAAACAGGTGAGGCCGGCAGTAGTCGTTGCCCAAGAGGAGCTGATTCCCACTTGAAAGCATATGAGAGGGCCCAGGAGATGCTCCACGATCTCGAAGCCAAACTCTCCGGCCACACCGAGAAGGATCGGTTCGATCGAAGTAGGCTCTCTTGGACGACGCATTCATCGAGTCTTCTTCCTCCATTTGGCAACCTCCTCAACCTTGCATAGACTACTCAATACCGCCATCACGAGAACGCTTCGCTGATGAGAATGCCAACATGAACAGAATAAGCAATACGAAGCTCGAATTTTCATCGAGCGCTGTGCTCAACATCGATGCACCACCATTCTATTCATCGAGGATGATGAAATACTTGAATAATGGGATCGATCATCAGCTCCATGATTCCATGTGTAACCTCAAGAGGACTCGGTCGGGCAATGTAATGGAGAGAATTCCCTCCCACCTAGCATGCGGGTGGAGAAAACGAGTGAACGGGGCGATAGAAGGAAATCTCTGGGTGTTGTCGGGACGGAGGATAGGTGGCCCGAATTGCCTGACAACAATGAGTTCGATGATGCCATTGTGGCTGCAGTTCTAGCTCCTGTTCTTGAGGATGATGGTACCGAAACCGGTAAAACCGATGCTAATAACACGAGTCCGGCATATGGAACGAGGGGAAAATGGGGAAAAGGCTAAGGATTTTCCAGGATATCACTCAGGCATTGAACTTGAACTCCAAATGATAGGTTTCATTAGGCTACAATACGCTTTATGGGAAGGAAATTTCTTCGATTTAATTATTGTCTTTTGGCCTGTTGAATGAAGTGGTTGGTGGTGGTGTAGGAGATATGGGTCTTGTTCTCCTTGATCTCCTTGCAGAGCAACACGGAAATATATATTGCACTGCGCTCGCTTGCTTTGAATGATCGACCATTTGTAACCAAACTGACGGCTAACAACAATCCTTTATTTATTCTTTATATATTTTCGTTCCACTGGCCAGTATCCGAGGGTGTTCTATTATTCCTTATTAATTTATTGGTCTTACGCTCTCTCACTTGCCAGGATCTTGGCCGAACTTGCATTTTTTTTTTCTTAAATATGTAAATTTGGAGTTTTGATTGATTAGAATAACCTATTGCTGATGTTTAAATAGCCACGATTTTTAAAGAAATCACCCTTCTCTACGGATTTAATAGTTGATTTTTTTTTCTTTTCATAAAATCTTTTTAAATTATAATAATAGTAGAGATTATTTATTTTCATGCTTGTAGGCTTGTAGCATGAAAAGTGCTTAACCCATCAATTTTTTTTTTTAAATACAGAAAATGGATAGGACGGATAAATTCAGTATAGCTACCCCGCATGTTCCTATCATATCATGAAATGTTCGATATAAAATGCTCATATTTTTGCAATCTTTTTTCATCCGAAGATGAGTACGTCACCCCGATACCATCAAGGTGTCCAGCTGGTTAGAATGGAAAGAATAAGAACTCTGATCTCTTACTCGTCCCAACTATCATGGATTTCAGGGAATAAATTCCTGAATTTAATCAAGTCTCCCACAAGGTCATTTCTCGAATCCATGACCAATTGGTTGTAAGGCGAGGCCCCAACTAACTAGGCTATCACCTTGGTGGTTTAATCCATCACTTTTAGGAAATGACTGGAAGGGTGGATTGCTAGGCCAAGATTGTCATGGGGCTAAGGTTATGAAATGCTTTTCTAAACGAGTAATTCTTTATGTACCGCGTGCGGTCCAACAAATCTAGCGTGGCCCGTACCGCATGTTCCTATTGGTCCAAATATATTCGTTGTAGCATAATAGGACAGGAGTTGAGATGACTAGCATTAATTGAAATTTTTGTCCATACCAAAATACCCTTACGACCCCTAGTTTAAAAGCTACAGCATCCCAGTTCAAAATCTATGACATCCTAGTTAAAAAAATGACCTGAAACAATATTACAACATCCTAGTTCAAAACTTACGACATTCTAGTTTAAAATCTACGACACCCTAGTTCAAAAATGACCTGAAAAAGTATTACGATATCTTAGTTCAAAACCTACGATACCCTAATTCAAAAATGACGTGAAACAGTATTACGATATTCTAGTTCAAAACCTACGACACCCTAGTTCAAAACCTACGACACCCTAGTTCAAAAATGACCTGAAACAGTATTACGACATCCTAGTTCAAAACTGTTGCCGATCTCGCCGCCGCGCCTGTGGCTTCGGAGCCGCCGATCCGATTAGACCGTCTCGCCCCTGGGGTCTCCTAGCTCGATCGAACCTGCAAGGCAAGTTCAGAAACCCTGGTCAGGGATCCCGGCGAGGGAGCTCCGACGGTCAAGTTAGTAGACGGCGAGAGAGAACGGAGTCTCTGAGACGGGCCCCCGAAGGAGTCCCAGACTTAGAGATCATGCTAGCAAGAAAGGTCCCAGAAAGAATAGAAACTCGGCCGGGTCCCTTCACCAAGCTCACGCCCAAGGTCCCCTCTCGGGATCTCGGATCTTGCTCTTGGACTCGAGTCTCCGGCCTTTGTTTCTTACTTACCTTGTCGTCTATTCTCTCCTTTCTTTTATCTCCTCCTGTTACCTTCTCGTTTTTCACCCCCGGGAGGCTCCGTTGTCTCTTTTGCCTCCTCCCCTCCGTTTCTTTCCCTTTCCCCTTCTGGATCAAAGAGCCAGGCGGCTTCCCGACCTTGCTTGCCGAGCCCAGTGAGGAAAGAGTAGGGGAGGGGGGCGCCGGTCAGACCGCCGACCAGACCTCGGGCCGAGCGTGAGCGCTCTCTTTCCCAGGCGCCGACGCTGTCCGTTATTGGGCCCTGTCTTGTCAGGGCCTCGCTTCTCGACTACGGAGCCTGTCGGGTCGATGTAAGCGATGTTCCGCGTGTCACCGCCGATCGTACGGGCGCTGTCTTCGGGGTGCGGCGCGCGCGGCTCGAAGGGCAATCTTGGAGCTCGTGATCTTGCTCCTTGGAAGCTTCTCCGTGCATGTTGGCCTGCCTCGACCGAGGCGGGACCATCTCAGAGTGCCACCTGGGAGGGAGCAGGGAGGCCGCCGGCTTCGGCCGAGGTGGACCCCTCCTGGGTGGACACCTGGCGGAGTGGCAGAGGGGCGCTCGACTTCGGTCGAGGTGGTCCCGTCTTCGGGCGACACCTGGCGAAGGAGTGAGGGGCCCGGCTTGACCTCGGCCTCGGTGGGACCGTCTCAAGGTGCCACCTGGCGAGGGAGCAGGGAGGCCGCCGGCTTCGGCCGAGGTGGACCCCTCCTGGGTGGACACCTGGCGGAGCGGCAGAGGGGCGCTCGACTTTGGCCGAGGTGGTCCCGTCTCCGAGCGACACCTGGCGAAGGAACGAGGGGCCCGGCTCGACCTCGGCCTCGGTGGGACCGTCTCAGGGTGCCACCTGGCGAGGGAGCGGGGAGGCCGCCGGCTTCGACCGAGGTGGACCCCTCCTGGGTGGACACCCGGTGGAGCGACAGTGGGGCGCTCGACTTCGACCGAGGTGGTCCCGTCTCTGGGCGACACCTGGCGAAGGAGCGAGGGGCCCGGCTCGACCTTGGCCTCGGTGGGACCGTCTCAGGGTGCCACCTGGCGAGGGAGCGGGGAGCCGCCGGCTTCGGCCGAGGTGGACCCCTCCTAGGTGGACACCCGGCGGAGCGGCAGAGGGGCGCTCGACTTCGGCCGAGGTGGTCCCGTCTCCGGGCGACACCTGGCGAAGGAGCGAGGGGCCCGGCTCGACCTCGGTCTCGGTGGGACCGTCTGAAGGTGCCACCTGGCGAGGGAGCGGGGAGGCCGCCGGCTTCGGCCGAGGTGGACCCCTCCTGGGTGGACACCTGGCGGAGCGGCAGAGGGGCGCTCGACTTCGGCCGAGGTGGTCCCGTCTCCGGGCGACACCTGGCGAAGGAGCGAGGGGCCCGGCTCGACCTCGGCCTCGGTGGGACCGTCTCAGGATGCCACCTGGCGAGGGAGCGGGGAGGCCGCCGGCTTAGGCCGAGGTGGACCCCTCCTGGGTGGACACCTGGCGGAGCGGTAGAGGGGCGCTCGACTTCGACCGAGGTGGTCCCGTCTCCGGGCGACACCTGGCGAAAGAGCGAGGGGCCCGGCTCGACCTCGGCCTCGGTGGGGCCATCTCAGGGTGCCACCTGGCAAGGGAGCGGGGAGGTCGCCGGCTTTGACCGAGGTGGACCCCTCCTGGGTGGACACCCGGCGGAGCGGCAGAGGGGCGCTCGACTTCGGCCGAGGTGGTCCCGTCTCCGGGTGACACCTGGTGAAGGAACGAGGGGCCTGGCTCGACCTCGGCCTCGGTGGGACCGTCTCAAGGTGCCACCTGGCGAGGGAGCGGGGAGGCCGTTGGCTTCAGCCGAGGTGGACCCCTCCTGGGCGGACACCCGGCGGAGCGGCAGGAAGGCCCGGACCGACCTCGACTTCGGCCAAGGAGGAGTCGCGCCTGATTTTGCCAAAAAACTCCACGTGGCTCGAATCACGCCCAGCGAAATCTAAGACATGCCACGTCATCATTACGGCCGTAACAGTTGCCCCCCATCCCCCGTTATGTTAAGGCGTCATGGAACGGGACGCGGGGATTTAATGCGGAGATGACGTGGGGAGGCGAAGATCTTGCATCATAATTGCCACGATCCTCATCGCCGTTCCTCGGTCCACCCAAAGCCCTATAAGGGGCTACCACGTGTCGCCTATTCGACCGCAATTAATGCGTCGCTTCGAAACAGAGGCCGTTTCCCTGCAAATGAGGCGTCAGTGTCGGGCGTGCGTCCACGTGGCATCCATCCGATGGCCCGGAGCAGAATGATGGGTACGGCTGCTGTCGATTGAGTTTGAAAAGGAGGGGACTTTCCGGAACGAGGCCCTTTCCCTTGCTCCGTCGATGGTTTGCAGCAGGCTATCTCCCACTCCCCCGCGTTGCACAATGCATTTCGGTGAGTGCTTCTATTTCCTTCCTCGCTCCATCCCTTTCCTCTAGTGTCATTTCCTCACCATCTTCTTTTCCATGGCGCGCCGCCGCCATGCTTCGTCTAACCCAGACGAGGCCGGTCCGTCTCGGCGAGGACTCCATCGTCTTCCTCCTCGGAAGAGGAAGTGATCCCGGAGGAGACCCGCAGGCAACTCCAGCCTGGGGGCATTACCATAGGCATCCCTAGGGATCTTAGGTCTCCCCCAGTAGTGTCGCCCTCCCTATTTCTTCTCTTCCTCCTCCGGCCCTTCCTTCTGTCGGTCCCTCCGGTCACGTTTCGACGATGACCGAAGGTGACCTTTCCTTGCTCCGGGAGGTCTATGGCATCCCGGGGTCAATCCGTCTTTCTCTTCCGTGGCTTGGGGATCGCGTCACCTCAAGTGGCCCCGACCGCATAGCTTTCTTCGAGGACTTCCTCCTTGGGGGTCTTCGATTTTTCCTGCACCCCTTCTTCTTTTCTTTCCTCGGCCATTTCCATCTGGTCCCGACCCAGTTGGCTCCCAATGCCATCCGGGTCATCTTCTCCTTCATCGTTTTCTGTCACTTCCACGGGTTTGTTGCCCGTTTCTCCCTCTTCAGGGCTCTGTTCACCCTGAAGCGGTACTCCACTGATGACGGCTAGTGGTACATCTCGCCCCGGCCCAGGTGTCTCCGGTTCGACCTCCCCTCTTCCATCAAGGGTTAGAAAAATCGGTTCTTCTTTGCCTCGGTCGAGGACGTCGATTGGGCCTGGAGCGAACCGGATCGGTCTCCGAACCGGAACTCCCAGGTCGAACCAGCGGACCAGGAGGCTTACTCCCAGCTACTGAGCGATGTGGTCCCCTCGCTCGATGTTCTGCTCTTGGAGCAGAACTTGTTCGAGGCGGGGATCAGTCCCATCCGGGAGCCGAGTGAGGCTCAGCTTTTCTCTTACTCTGCCTTTCCGCCCTTCTTTCCTTCTTCTTTTAACCGAGCTGACCGACTTTCTTTCTATCGCATGCATGAAGTTTTCTCTGGAGAACCTTTTGGAGGGCGCAGCTCAGAGGGACACCGTCGAGGTAGACGAGCCTGCGGCGAAGAGGGCCCATACCGAGGCGAGCCAGGAGGTCGTGCCGGTGCCCGCGCCTAGTCCATCAGTTGCAGCTCTCCTGCCCAGGCCGCCTCGGGCCCGGGCCGCCGATGCCCCAGTCGTCCGCCTTGACGGGGCTGTCGAGGAGGGAGGCCCATCGGCAGCGGTTCCCCTCCAGGCAGGCCCCATCATCACTGCAGCCCCGACGGCGCTGCCCGCGACTCCAGCTGCCCCGCCGGTGGCAGTTCCACCCGGGGGGTCGGTCGCCCCTGCTGCCGATCTAACAGCCCCACCGCCGACAATTACCAACCGGTTCTCCGTGATCCGCGATCAGGGGCTCACGGAGAAGGTGATGGAGTTCGCCTGCACCTCCCGGGATCGCCGACTTCGGGGCGACCGGGACTATGCCGATGCTCTGCTCGGGATCCTCCCACAGCTCTTCACGGTAAGTCCGAGCTCGGATCCCTCTCCTTTTCGATTCCAGTCAATTCTTTGCTAACCCGTTCTCCTTTTCGTGTAGATTGGGACCGATGTGCTCCTGTTGAGGAATTTCTTTGCAGGGTACGCCAAGAAGGATGCCGAGAAGGAGAAGAAGCTCGGCAAGCTCGCGGCCGACATGAAGGACCTCATGGAGAAGGGGGTCGAGCTGTGGGAGAGCAACCAGGCACTTCAGTCAAACTTGGCACGTGCTGAGGGGCGCGTCAAGGACCTGGAGTCCTCTCTGTCCGAGGAGAGGATCTCCAACCAGCGGCGCACGGAGGAGGACGCGGCAAAGAGGGCTCGCCTCCGAGCTCATTCCCAGATGCTGGAGCGCCAGCTGGAGGAGGCCCGGCGGGAGGCGAGCGCGGCCAAGGAACGGAGTGCCTACATCAACGGGCTCCTGGAGGCCTCGAAGCGGGAGGTGCAGGAGGCCATCCCGGGATTCCGGGCTTCCGACGAGTACGTCTCGGAGGTCCGGGAGGCTGCCGTGGACTCCTTTCTGAAGGGGTTCCAGGTGTGCCGGGAGAAGGTGGGCTCCTTCTACCCCGGGCTCGACCTCGATCGGGTGGTGCTTGGGGGTAGAAGGCAGGAGCTCACCAGCGAGGCTCCAGATGCGGCGGGCGATGCGGCTGCAGCTCCAGAGCGGCCCTCTGAGCAACCAGTCGCTGACGGCGAGGAGGGAGAGCGTGCGCGCCAACCTAAAGATCCCGCCACCACGCTGAACTAGGCCTTCAGTTGTATTCTCTTTTCCTTCTTTTTTTTTTTCTAAGGACTCCCGGCCTGTCGGGACTCCTTTGTTGTAGAACCTTTTCAAAGCAATGAAAGCCTTAATTTTGCTAAGTCCCGACCTCGTCTTTTTTTTTGTGTGCCTTGTCGAAGTGTTGTTGTCGAGTATCGAGAAGAGGTCCTGCAGTTCGATCTGGGCTGAGTCCACGGGTGGACTGGGTCCCATCCAGCATTCAGATCAAAGTTCGGAGCTTTCGGATCGGGCGACAGCAGAGTAGGCCTCGCGCGTGCCCTTCGGGCTTGCCGGGCCGTCCTTCGTGATCACGCGGGCGAGCTAGGTTCCGCCCCGCCTTCCAGACCAATGTCCGGGACTTCCGGACTAAACCCCGGGGTTGCAGGCTTTGTTCAAGCCTTGCACGGCTTGCCGAGCTGTTCTCCGTGATCGCGTGGGCGAGCTGGGCTCTGCCCCGCCTTCCAGACCGAAGTTTGGGACTTCCGGACTAAACCCCGGGGTCGTAGACTTTGTTCAAGCCTTGCGCGGCTTGCCGAGCTGTTCTCCGTGATCGCGTGGGTGAGCTGGGCTCTGCCCCACCTTCCAGACCAAAGTCCAGGACTTCCGGACTGAACCCCGGGGCCGCAGGCTTTGTTCAAGCCTTGTGTGGCTTGCCGAGCTATTCTCTGTGATCGCATGGGCGAGCTGGGCTCTGCCCCGCCTTCCAGACCGAAGTTCGGAACTTCCGGACTGAACCCCGGGGCCGCAGGCTTTGTTCAAGCCTTGCGCGGCTTGCCGAGCTGTTCTCCGTGATAGCGTGGGCGAGCTGGGCTCTGCCCCGCCTTCCAGATCGAAGTCCGGGACTTCTGGACTGAACCCCGAGGTCGCAGGCTTTGTTCAAGCCTTGCACAGCTTGCCGAGCTGTTCTCCGTGATCGCGTGGGCGAGCTGGGCTCTGCCTCGCCTTCCAGACCGAAGTCTGGGACTTCTCGCTTTCTTGGGTCTCCGGTCATAGCCTTGTATGCCGAACTCAGAGCCAGGCGCCGATTTTCCTACGAGGCGAGAAAAAGCGTTTGAAGTAAAGGAATTTTATTACAGGGGTTGGAGGAACCTTACATTACTGATAATACATCCTTAAGTTTGAGGCATTCCAAGTCCGAGGGAATCCGGAGCCTCCTAACTCCTCCAGGTAATAGGCCCCTTGAGGGAGGACTTCCGCCACCCTATACGGGCCTTCCCAGTTCGGGAAGAGTTTCCCGCACTCCCCTGGCTGAGAAGCTTCAGCGCGCCGGAGCACCAGATCTCCGGGGCAAAAAGACTTTGGTCACACCCGGGAATTGTAGTATCTGGCCACTCGCTGTCTGTACGCCGCCATCCGGACTCGAGCCTTGTCCCTCGTCTCTTCAAGAAGGTCCAGGTTGAGCATCATCTTGGCGGGATTCTCTGCTTCGTCGTACTGCTCCACATGCAAGGTGGGTAGACTGAGCTCAATCGGGATAACTGCTTCGGTTCCGAAGATGAGATTGAAGGGGGTCTCATCGGTGGCCATTCTCGGGGTGGTGTGGTATGCCCACAGGATGCTTGGGAGCTCTTCTGCCCACCTGCCCTTGGCCTGATCCAGCCTCGTTCGGAGGCCTTGCAGAATGGTCCTATTCGTGACCTCGGCTTCTCCATTCGTCTGTGGGTGAGCCACCGAGGTGAAGCGATGGTGGATGCCGAGGTCGCTGTAGAATTCTTCGAACTCCCGGTAGTCGAACTGACGCCTGTTATCGGTGATCACGGTGTGGGGGAGGCCAAAATGGCAGATGATCGACTTCCAAAAGAAACTGGTGATGTTTGCCTCGGTGATCCGTGCCAAGGGTTCGGCCTCAACCCACTTCGTGAAGTAGTCGATAGCCACGATCAGGAACTTTCGCTGTCCGGATGCTGGCGGAAACGATCCTAGGAGGTCCATTCCCCATTGGGCAAATGGCCACGGAGCTGAGAGCTGGGAGATTGGAGTAGAGGGCTGCCGTTGCACCACGGCGTGCCGTTGGCACCGATCACACTTCTTCACGAAATCGGCGGCGTCCTCCTTCATCGTCTCCCAGAAATAGCCTTGACGGAGAGCCTTGTAGGCTAGCATTCTGCCCCCCACGTGGTTCCCGCAGATGCCCTCATGAATCTCCTGGAGCACGAGTGCGGCCTCCGTGGGTCTCAGGCACTTGAGGAGGGGATAGGAGTAAGACCTCCGATACAGTTGCCCATCCATCAGGACGAACCGTACGGCCTTCTTTTTAATAAGGCGGGCCGCTGCACGGTCCTCCGGCAAGGTACTGCCGGTTATGTACTCGGCATACTTGTCCAACCAGCTGGGCTCACGGCTGACTTGTTGGACCTCCACCGGGATTTCGTAGCTCGGGGCCTTGAGGCGCTCTACATGAGCGCGACCCAGCATCGAGTCTGGTAGGGTCGCTAGCCGGGAGAGAATGTCCGCACGGGCATTTTCCCCGCGGGGGATATGGAAGATGCTGAAGCACCGGAATCCGGCTGCCATCATTTTGACAAGCTCCAAATACTTCGCCATTTGAGGATCGTGCACAACATACTCTCCAGAGATCTGTCCGGCCACCAGCTGAGAGTCAGTGAAGGCTTTGAGGTTGGCTACGCCCAGCTCGTGGGAGACTCTTAGCCCGGCGAGGAGCGCCTCGTATTCTGCCTGGTTGTTGGTTGCGGCGAACTAGAAACGGAGTGCGCATTCGGTGACAACTCCACCACCGTTGGCGAGAATGAGTCCGGCTCCACTCCCGCCGGAGTTCGAGGCTCCATCTACATGAAGGATCCACGCGTCCTCTCCGGGCTCCTCGGGGCCCGGTTTCAACTGCTGGTGCGGGGAGTCCTCCTTGGACTCCTTGCCTAGGCCCGCGCACTCGACCAGGAAGTCGGCCAGTACTTGCTCTTTCATGGCCGACCTCGACCTGTAAGCGATGTCAAATTCGCTGAGCTTGAGTGCCCACTTCGCCAATCACCCCAACATGTCGGGTCGGCTGAGGATCGCTTTCAACAGCTGATCCATCAGGGCGGCAATGGGATGCGCTTGGAAATAGTGCCTGAGATGCTGAGCAGACACTATTAACGCAAAAACAAGCTTTTCGGGCCGGGAATACCTGAGCTCCGCATCGCGGAGAAGTTTGCTGGTGTAGTACACCGGCCGCTGGACTCCCTGGTCATCGGTCCGAACTAGGACCGAGCTGACGGCCTCCGGGGTGACCGCCAGGTAGAGGGTGAGTTCCTCTCCCTCTTCGGGCCTAGAAAGTAGTGGGGGCAATGCAAGCGTCTTCTTCAGCTCTTTAAAGGCCTCCTGGCACTCCTCGGTCCAGGCGAAGTCGTTCATCTTCCTCAGCACTTTGAAAAAGGGTCGGCAGCGGTCGGCCGACCTGGAGATGAACCGGCTCAGGGCAGCTATCCGGCCGGTAAGTTGTTGCACCTGCTTCTTGGAGGCGGGCTGCTCCATGTCCAGGATGGCCTGGACCTTCTCCAGGTTGGCTTCAATCCCTCTCTGGGTTACCATGAACCCCAGGAACTTCCCGGCGGAGATGCCGAAAGTGCACTTCGCCGGGTTCAGCTTCATCTGATGAAGTCAGAGGTTGCCGAAGGTCTCCGCCAGGTCGACAACGTGATCCGAGTGGGGCTTGCTCATTACCAGCATGTCGTCCATGTACACCTGCATGTTGCGGCCGATCTGGTCCTTAAAGACTATGTTGACCAGTCGCTGGTACGTGGCCCCGGCGTTCTTGAGGCCAAACGGCATCATCCCGTAACAAAAAGTTCCGCGGTCGGTGACGAAGGTAGTGTGCTCTTCGTCCTCCGGGTTCATTCGGATATGGTTGTACTCGGAGAAAGCATCCATGAAAGACAAGAGTCGATGCCCCGAGGTGGTGTCGACCAACTGGTCAATCTTTGGAAGAGGGAAGCTATCCTTTGGCCAGGCTCGGTTGAGGTCGGTGTAGTCCACACAGATCCTCCACTTACCACTGCTCTTCTTCACCATGACCACATTCGCTAGCCAGCTGGGATACTGAACTTCCCGCACGAAGCCGGCGGCGAGGAGTTTCTCCACCTCTTCGTTGATGGCTCTCTGCCTCTCCGTGGTGAAGCTCCTCTTCTTCTAGCGGACCGGGCGGCACCTCGGGTCCACGTTCAGCCTGTGCGTAATGACCTCGGGGGGAATGCCCGGCATGTCGTCAGCGGACCAGGCAAACATGTCTGCGTTTGATCGGAGGAATTCCAGCAGGCGAGTCCGTTCCTCCTCCGGGAGTTGGGCCCCCACCTGCACCGTCTTCAGAGGGTTGTAACCGAGGGGATAAGTCAACAGGCGCTCTACGAGCCCTCCCTTGGGTTCCTTCTCCCTTAGGTCGAGGTCGTCGACGTCGGGGGCGAGCTCGGCGCCCCGGGCACCTGGGACCGTTAGAAGGCAATGCGGGACTGGCTGGGTCATCCCCCTTATCACCCCAAGTCCCGGAGGCTGTGGGGAATTGCACTAGCAACCGCTTCGTAGAAATCATGGCGTCCAGTTGGTTGAGCCCCGGACGCCCGAGGATCGCGTTGTAAGGCGAAGGAAGCTTGACGATGGTAAACGTCATCATGACTGTAGTCTGCCGAGGTGGGGATCCAGCGGTGACCGGGAGAGTGATCTCCCCATCGACCCCCACCGAATCCCTAGTAAAGCCTACCAGGGGGGTGTGCACCGGCCTTAGCCGATCATGGGACAGATTCATTCAGGAGAAAGCATCATAAAAAAGCACGTCAGCGGAGCTTCCACTGTCTACCATAATTCGATGTACAGGATGCTTCGCGATGGTCATCTCGACCACCACAGCATCGTTATTTACACTTTTGTTTCCACTCCCCTTCTCAAAAGGGGGTACATCCTCCGAGTTCCCGACCTCCCGGGCTCTCTTCGTCACCCGCCCGATTCCACAAGAGATCATGCCCACTGGCTTCTCCGTCGGACGGTTGTCGATTGCGGGAACCGGGGGTAAGGCTGCGAGCTGTTGTCCCTCTGCCGGGACCTCATTCCTGATGAACTTCCTGAGGTAGCCTCTTTTGATCAGCTCCTCGATTTCCCGCTTCAGGTTGCGACACTCCTCCATGTCATGGCCATGCTCGCGGTGGAACTGGCAGTACTTCGACTTGTCCCGGGTGCCTCTTGGGTTCTGAGGAGGAGGTCGGTGGAGGTAGTGCTCGCCTTCAATTTCCATGAGGATCTTTGTTCGGGGAGCGAGGAGAGGGGTGAACCTTCGCTCCGGGGTGGCCTCGCCCTTTAACCTCGGATTCGGGCGAGGGTCGGTAGATTGTCCGGGCTTCCGGGCTCCTGGAATGTCCCTCGGGGCCGGCTTCTTCAAAGTCTTCCCGTCTAGCTCTCGGCAGGTGCGGTCGGCCTCCTCAGCTCGGATGTACTTATGGGCACGGAGGAGGAGCTCGGAGTATGTCCTGGAGGGTTTTTGTCCAGGGAATAGGTCAGGCGAGACGTCTTGAGCCCGTGCTTTAAAGCCAGCATGGCAACGGGCTCGTCCAGGCTATAGATCTCCATGGCAGTGGTCTTGAACCGGGTGATGTAGTCCCGAAGCAGCTCCTGGTCCTACTGGCAGATAGAGAAGAGGCTATCCATCTCTCTCGGCACCTTCCGACAAGCGTCGAAATGCGCCACAAACTTTCCTTCCAACTGATAAAAGGAGCAAATAGATCCGGGCTCGAGGCGGGTAAACCAGACTCGAGCGGCCTTCCGGAGGGTAGCGGGGAAGGCAATGCACAAAAAAGCGTCCGTGGCCCCCTGGACCCTCATGAGGGCCTTGTAGCTCTCCAGATGGTCCAAAGGGTTGGTGGTTCCATCGTAAACGTCTACCTGTGGCATGCGGAACCGACTCGGAATCGGCTCCGCCTGGATTTCTTCAGAAAAGGGTGGACGGGAGTCGTAGCCCGCCGGGTCCGTCGAGGAGTACTGCAGGTCGGCAAATCGGCGGGCGAACTCCGCCAATTTGTGCTCGTGCTCCTCCAGACGCCTCTCGGCCTGGCGCTTGATGGCCTCGTCGGTGGAATCTTCCATCGAGGCTGCTGGTGAAGGGGGCGCCGATCGGTCTCGGCGCAGGGTCTTGCCTCGGCGTCGCTTGCTACGACGCACTGTCTCGGCTTCATCGGCCGGGGATCGACTCTCGTGATCCACCGAACCGGAGTAGTTTATTTTCGCAGGAGTTTGATGGCTCCCGCAGGGATTGGAGACTGCTCGCGGTTGGGATGGCCTGCCTTGGATGGAGCGCAAGCTCCCGCGCGACCCCGCAACCCCAGCTGCGGGGGTCCCTGGCTGAGGCTTCCAGGGAGCGCGCTGATGTTGTAGTTGCCGAACTGTCGTAGTCAAGGTCTGCAGCTACTGGATGACGACCGCGAGAGGTCCGTCCGTCGAGGTCGGCTGTGGTGGAAGAGGAGGGGGAGCAGGAAGCTGCCTCTCCGGGCTGGGGGGCCCCTGAGGGGAGGGAATCTCCCCTTCCCGGCTGGTGGACGCTTCGCATCCACGAGTGACCACCATGGTCGGAGCGCGCTTCGTTCACAGAAAGCTAGCTCCCCTCGGGGGTGTTGTCCTGCCCCCCTACCTGGCGCGCCAATCTGTTGCCGATCTTGCCACCGCACTTGTGGCTTCGGAGCCGCCGATCCGACTAGACCATTTCGCCCCTGGGATCTCCTGGCTCGATCGAACCTGCAAGGCAAGTTCAGAAACCCTGGCCGGGGATCCCGGCGAGGGAGCTCCGACGGTCAAGTTAATAGATGGCGAGAGGGAACAGAGTCTCTGAGACGGGCCCCCGAAGGAGTCCCAGACTTAGAGATCATGCTAGAAAGAAAGGTCCCAGAAAGAATAGAAACCCGGTCGGGTCCCTTCACCGAGCTCACACCCAAGGTCCCCTCTCGGGATCTCGGATCTTGCTCTTGGACTTGAGTCTCCGGCCTTTGTTTCTTGCTTACCTTGTCATCTATTCTCTCCTTTCTTTTATCTCCTCCTGTTACCTTCTCGTTTTTCGCCCCCGGGAGGCTCCGTTGTCTCTTTTGCCTCCTCCCCTCCGTTTCTTTCCCTTTCCCCTTCTGGATCAAAGAGCCAAGCGGCTTCCCGGCCTTGCTTGCCAAGCCCAGCGAGGAAAGAGTAGGAGAGGGGGGCGCCGGTCAGACCGCCGACCAGACCTCGGGCCGAGCGTGAGCGCTCTCTTTCCCAGGCGCCGACGCTGTCCGTTATTGGGTCCTGTCTTGTTAGGGCCTCGCTTCTCGACTACGGAGCCTGTCGGGTCGATGTAAGCGATGTTCCGCATGTCACCGCCGACCGTACGGGCGCTGTCTTCAGGGTGCGGCGTGCGTGGCTCGAGGACCAATCTTGGAGCTCGTGCTCTTGCTCCTTGGAAGCTTCTCCGTGCATGTTGGCCTGCCTCGACCGAGGCGGGACCATCTCATGGTTCCACCTAGCGAGGGAGCAGGGAGGCCGCCGGCTTCGACCGAGGTGGACCCCTCCTGGGTGGACACCTGGCGGAGCGGCAGAGGGGCGCTCGACTTCGGCCGAGGTGGTCCCGTCTCCGGGCGACACCTGGAGAAGGAGCGAGGGGCCCGGCTCGACCTCAACCTCGACCTCGGTGGGACCGTCTCAGGGTGCCACCTGGCGAGGGAGCAGGGAGGCCGCCGGCTTCGACCGAAGTGGACCCCTCCTGGGTGGACACCTGGCGGAGCGGCAGAGGGGCGCTCGACTTCGGTCGAGGTGGTCCCGTCTCCGGGTGACACCTGGCGAAGGAGCGAGGGGCCCGGCTCGACCTCGGCCTCGGTGGGACCGTCTCAGGGTGCCACCTGGCGAGGGAGCGGGGAGGCCGCCGGCTTCGGCCAAGGTGGACCCCTCCTGGGTGGACACCCGGCGGAGCGGCAGAGGGGCGCTCGACTTCGGCCGAGGTGGTCCCGACTCCGGGCGACACCTGGCGAAGGAGCGAGGGGCCCGGCTCGACCTCGGCCTCGATGGGACCGTCTCAGGGTACCACTTGGCGAGGGAGCGGGGAGGCCGCCGGCTTCGGCCGAGGTGGACCCCTCCTGGGTGGACACTTGGCGGAGCGGCAGAGGGGCGCTCGACTTCGGCCGAGGTGGTCCCGTCTCCGGGCGACACCTGGCGAAGGAGCGAGGGGCTCGGCTCGACCTCGGCCTCAATGGGACCGTCTCAGGGTGCCACCTGGCAAGGGAGCGGGGAGGCCGCCGGCTTAGGCCGAGGTGGACCCCTCCTGGGTGGACTCCTAGCGCAGCGGCAAAGGGGCACTCGACTTCGGTCGAGGTGGTCCCTTCTCCGGGTGACACCTGGCAAAGGAACGAGGGGCCCGGCTCGACCTCGGCCTCGGTTGGGCCGTCTCAGGGTGCCACCTGGCGAGGGAGCGGGGAGGCCGCCGGCTTCGGCCGAGGTGGACCCCTCCTGGGTGGACACCCGGCGGAGCGGCAGAGGGGCGCTCGACTTCGGTTGAGGTGGTCCCGTCTCCGGGCGACAACTGGCGAAGGAGCGAGGGGCCCGGCTCGACCTCAGCCTCGATGGGACCGTCTCAGGGTGCCACCTGGCGAGGGAGCGGGGAAGCCGTCGGCTTCGGCCGAGGTGGACCCCTCCTGCGCGGACACCCGGCGGAGCGGCAGGAAGGCCCGGACCGACCTCGACTTCGGCCGAGGTGGAGTCGCGCCTGATTTTACCGAAAAACTCCACGTGGCTCGAATCACACCCAGCGAAATCTGAGACATGCCACGTCATCGTTACGGCCGTAACAAAAACCTACGACATCCTAGTTCAAAAATGATCTGAATAGTATTACGACATCCTAGTTCAAAACCTATGACACCCTTGTTCAAAAATGACCTGAAACAGTATTACGATATCCTAATTCAAAAGCTACGATATCCCAGTTCAAAAACTACGACACCCTCGTTGAAAAATGATAATCATACAGAAAATATAAATTAAAAACTAAAACAGTATTACGACACCCTAGTTCAAAAGCTACGACATCGTAGTTCAAAACCTACGACACCTGTTATATCCATCCGGCCAGCTTGTGTTGGGACGGACAAGGTGTTCAGCCGGTTGATGCAGGTTGAAACTCCCACCGATCAGCTCTTCTGGAGGTCCTGACATGTTCTCCGCCGAAGGTCCAACGAGTTGATTGATCATTGGGTTTATTGCTCTTGGGGCCGACCTACTCGAGGCCGACCTACTCGAGGCCGACCTATCTGAGGCCGACCTATTGAAGGCCGACCAACTCGATCCACGCCCGGGGAGCCGCCCGAAGGTTCCGAAAGATTTTCTCCAGTTGGTACCAGAATTTTGTTACAACAGACTTCACCACATGGTCACGACTTTGTACCACCTGGCCATCACTTCGATCCTCCCGGGGGTAAATTAGGGACTCCACTCTGTCTTCCAATGAATTTTGGCAGTATCTCACGTCCATAAAAGGTGCCCAGGGGACCTCCGTAGGGGAGGATGTTCTTTATCCTCTCTACGCTTTTTTCTGATTCTCTCCATTCTGTTGCTCCAAACCCCATACTAACTTAAGCATCGGAGTGTCCCCCGCCGGAGCATCTCCAGCATCCAGGGGGCCTTTTGCAGGTTGTCTGGCCAGGAAGCTCTCCAGCACAGCAAGGCAAGCCTGGTCCAGGGATAAGCGTAGAAACAGATTGGCGCTAGAAGGAGGGCGGCCCGAACCTCCGTTCTGCTCCCTGTTCTAAAAGGAGAGATCGACTGAAGAAAACTACAGATGGTGAGGGGAAGAACGCGGAGTGTCTCTACTAGGGGGAGGCACTCCCCCCACCGGCCTGAAGCACTTTGTGGAGAGGACGCCACGGCCACCGCTGCCAAGCCCACTATCACTCTGGGGCTGCAGCAATTCCAGATGCTGGTAAACCGCATCGAAATACTTACCTCAGCGGTCCAGCATTTTCAGGAAGCGGCTGAAGACCGACGGCAGCCGCCCACGACGTTCTGCATTAACCATAAATCGGCTGCTGGGGGGAGTCAGCAACTGGAGGAGCCGCCACCTCTCTCCCATGATGCTTCGGAGCCACGGAGGTCTTTGGGGGCTCACGTTAGCGGGAAGAGGGCGAGGTCGGCTTCCCCATCCTTCGCTAACTATGCTCCCCTCAGCAGTCGGTGCCCTGCTGAAGACCCTCATGATTACAGCAATAAGATCATGCACATAGAAGAGCGCATGGCGGAGATTATTAAACGACAAAAGGCCGAAGGGGGGCAGGCTTATGACACCCGCTCACTTTTTTCTGCTGAGATCTTGGGGGAGTCTATCCCCCGATACTTTAAGATTCCTCAGGTGGACCCCTACGATGGTACCACCGACCTACTGGATCATTTGGGCACCAACAAAGCCCATATGATGGTACAGGGCACCTCTGATGCCCTCCACTGTATCGCCTTTTCAGCCACTCTGAAGAAGGCCGCCCAGATGTGGTTCACAGCCCTCCGACCAGGTACGATCCGGTCTTTTTCTCAGCTTGAGACTTTTTTTTTCACATTTCAGGACATGCAGCCGAGCCTCAAAGAACACTGACTGCCTCTTCCTCTTACTTCAGAAGGAAGGGGAGACTCTCTGGGACTACATGGCCCGCTTTAACTCAATGGCCATGGAAGTCCCAGATTTGAACGAGGCGATAGCAATGTCCGCCATCAAGAGAGGACTCCATTCGTCCAGGCTTACATTTTTCCTGGACAAGAAGTTTCCAAAGGACCACACCGAGCTGTTGACCAGGGCTCACAAGTATGCCCTGGCGGAGGAGCAATCTGCAAGCCACCGCCAGGCGAAGGGGAGATCAAATGCCAAGAAATGAAGCGACAAAGCCCTTGCAGTCCGACCTCTTGGCGATGACAGCCGACTCACTCGGCACCGAAGCCCGAAGCCGAGAGATTCCTTTAAGAAGTTCGAGACCTACGTGCCCCTCTCCCTCCCGAGGGAGAAAATTCTCATGGAAATTGAGAATGAGGCTTACTTTCAAAGGCCTCGACCGATGAGAGGCCCCCCTGTCGCCAGAAATAAGAGTAAATATTGCCGGTTCCACAGGGACCATGGACACGATACTAACGAGTGCATCCAACTAAAGGATGCAATCGAAGACCTCATCAGGAGGGGATATCTGGGCAAATATGTCCATCCCCGCTGGGATCAGGCTGAAGCTTCTACTATCAGAGACCCACCTGAAGAGGCCAAACTTCCCAATCAACGTCTGATGGGCGGAGGTGTTGGCATGCTGCACCGAAGGTCCGACCAAGGGTCTGGAGGGGGCCAAGACATTGTGAAGAGGCCCAGGGGCTCTGGTATGATCAGTTTTTCTGATGAAGATCTTTTGGAACCCCATCTCCCAGGGGATGACCCTGTCATTGTGTCGGCAATCATTGTCAATTATGATGTAAAATGTATCCTTATTGACAATAGAAGCTGTGCGGAGGTTTTGCTGTACGACGCTTTTGTTCGGATGAATTTGTCTAGATCAAGGCTACGGGACTCCTTAGTGCCGCTCACTGGCTTTGGGGGAAACTTCGTTGGAGTAGAAGGAGAAATTATCTTACCCATAACCCTCGGGACAGAACCCCGCCAACGGACTTTTCCTATCAACTTTGTGGTCGTCCGCACAACTTCGGCGTACAACGCCATCCTGGGCCGACCAGCCCTTAATAAGTTCCGTGCCATCGTATCCACTTATCATTTGCTGGCTAAGTTCTCAACTCGTAACGGGGTCGGGGAACTAAGGGGAGACCGCAGGATGGCCAGACAATGTCTGGCCATACATGATAAGCAGCTGAATAAGCGCCCCATGTTGGAACAACTAGATCCCAGGGATAGAGCTGATGACTGTGGTCAACCTATCGAAAGGTTGTGTTCATTCCACTAAGAGAGGATGATCCCACTAAGGTACTTCAAATAGGGAGTACACTAAGTGAAGAAGCCTGACAGGAGCTGATAGGGTTCTTAAGGAGCAATGCCAACGTTTTCGCCTGGTCGGCCTCGGACATGCCAGGCATCCCCCCGGATGTCATTACTCACCAACTAAAGGTGGATCCAACGTACAGACCTGTCCGGCAGAAGAAGATGAGCTTTTCTATTGAAAGGCAGAAGGCTATCGAGGAAGAAGTGAAAAAGCTCCTCGACGCCGGTTTCGTTAGGGAGTCCCACTATCCAGAGTGGATGGCCAATGTCGTTATGGTAAAGAAGGCCAATGGAAAGTGGAGGATTTACGTAGACTACACGGATCTCAACAAGGCTTGTCCAAAGGATAGCTTCTCCCTGCCAAAAATTGATCAACTGGTGGATGCCACAGCCGGCCACCAGTTATTGAGCTTCATGGATGCATTCTCTGGCTACAACCAGATCAGGATGCACCCCGAGGACGAGGAGAAGACAACATTTGTCATAGATAGGGGGTTGTATTGTTATAAGATGATGCCTTTCGGTCTGAAGAATGCGGGCGCTACCTTCCAGCAGCTGATCAACCGAGTTTTTGAGGAACAACTCGGAAGAAACATGGAGGCTTATGTTGATGACATGATTGTTAAGAGCCTCCGAAAGGACGACCACATCAGAGACTTGCAGGAATCCTTCGGCGCACTGAGACGCCATCGGATGAAGTTAAACCCTGCCAAGTGTATTTTTGGGGTGACCACCGGAAAATTTCTTGGTTTTCTGATCACCTAAAGGGGTATTGAAGTTAACTCTGAGAAGATCAAGGCTATCATGGACATGGTACATCCGACCAGTAAGAAGCAGGTGCAAGAGCTTACGGACCATATTGCCTCTCTCAGCTGCTTCATTTCTCGGTCGGCAGAGAAGTCCTTACCCTTTTTCAGAACCTTGCACCGTCGGACCATTTTTAGTGGACCGATGAGTGTCGGACGACCTTCGAAGCCTTGAAGAACTATTTGAAGAATCCCCCACATTGGCTAAGCCCATGGAAGGGGAGGTGTTGTACCTATACCTGGCAGCCTCTGACGAAGCCATCAGTGCCGTCCTTGTGCGGATGGGGGAAGACGGCCAGCAGAAACCTGTCTATTATATTAGTAAAGTCCTCCACGATGCCGAGACGAGGTACCCCAAAGTCCAAAAGCTAGTTTACTCGTTGGTCACGGCAGCGAAGCACCTCCGGCCCTATTTCCAGGTGCACCCGATTGTCGTGCTGACTGACCAACCCCTCAAGGCAATCCTCCGGAGTCCTGACACCTCTGGACGGCTCGCTAAGTGGGCCATAAAGCTGGGCGAGTTCGACATCTCCTTTCAATCCATGTCGGCCTTGAAGGCCCAGGTAATTGCTGATTTTATTGCAGAATGCACATGGTGGTCGGAGGCCGCCCCTTCGATTGCCGAAGTACCCGTGGCTGATCCCGCAGGAGAGTGCGAGCCCACCTGGACTCTTCATGCAGACAGAGCCTCCAACCTCGCCGGGTGTAGAGCGGGGCTGATTTTAGCCGACCCCGACGGACAATGTTTGGAGTACACCCTACACTTTGCATTCCAAGCATCTAATAACCAGGTGGAGTACGAAGCTTTACTTGCAGAGCTAAAGATAGCCGATGAGTTGGGCATCAGCAGGATCTGAGCCTTTTCTGACTCCTAGTTAGTAGTCAACCAGGTGAAAGGCGAGTTCGAAGCAAGGGACCCGACCTTGGCTAAGTACTTGGACAAGGTACGAGGCTTTATATCCTTGCTCAAGTCCTTCAAGATTCTCCATATACCTCGACTGTAGAACTTCCGAGCGGATGCTTTGTCATGGTTAGCCATGGCCGTGGCCGGCACCTCCGACCGGGCCTTTGTGGAGCATCTACAGTGTCTGAGCATCTCTGAAGAGCCGATCGACGTCCACTAGGTTGAGTAGGAGGCATCCTGGATGGACCCGATCCGTACTTACTTGACCCAGGGCACCCTTCCAGATGACCTGGCTGAAGCCAAATGCATATGCTCAACGGCCTCCAAGTATGTCATCCTCGACGGGACCCTCTACAAACGGTCATTCTCACAACCATTGTTGAAGTTCTTGGGGCCGACTGATGCAGACTATGCACTTAGGGAGGTCCATGAAGGCATTTGCGGCGACCACCTTGGAGGGAGATCCCTGGCCTATAAAATTATTCGGCAGGGATATTACTGGCCCTCATATCAAAAAGATGCGTCGGACTTCGTGCAGAGGTGCGACGCATGTCAAAGGTATTCGGGAGTCCAAAGGAGGCCCACTAGTCAGCTGATCCCACTTGTGGTGCCATGGCCATTCGTCTAGTGGGGCATGGACATTTTGGGACCTTTTCCCGCGGCGTCCGGCCAACGAAAATTTCTCCTCGTGGCTATTGATTATTTTACCAAGTGGGTGGAGGCTGAAACAGTGGCCCAGATAACGAAAGCCAAGGTGGAAAACTTCATCTGAAATTGTATTATCTTCAGATTCGGCATCCCACGAACGATCATCACAGATAATGGAAGGCAATTTGATAACTCAAGGTTTCGAGATTTTTGCCGGCAGTACCATATCTCCCATCGGCTCACCTCGGTCGGCCATCCACAATCCAACGGAGAGGCTGAAGTCACCAACCAGACAATCTTGCATGGGTTGAAGATTCGGCTAAATGAAGCCAAAGGAATTTGGGCGGAAGAGTTTTATTCTGTATTGTGGGCATATCGGACCACCGCTCGGACGGCAACCGGAGAAACTCCATTCAACTTGACTTATGGGAGTGAGGCGGTCATCCTCGTAGAAATCTCGTTGCAATCCCTGTGGGTCGACCACCCCACCGAGCCGACCAACTCAGAAAAACAAAAGGCTGACCTGGATTTGCTGGAGGAAACCAGGCTGCGAGCAAGCATGAAGATGGCAGCTTACCGGCAGAAGATGGCTTGATATTACAACTCGAGGGTTAAGGCATGAACCTTCCAAGTTGGGGACTTGGTCCTGCGGAGAACAGAGATTTCAAGGCCGACTGAGCAAGGAAAGCTGTCTCCTAATTAGGAGGGTCCCTATCGAGTCAGTTAAGTAATCTAGGCCGGAACCTACCGGCTTGAGCAGTTAGACGGGCAGCAAATATCGCGCCCGTGGAATGTAGACAACCTTCGCAAGTACTACCAATAAAGTCTACAGTTTTCTCCATGGCCACTCCGAAAGTCTGACTCCGGTTGGTAGAGGCTCTAGGACAGCCCACTCCGAAAGTCCGACTCCGGTCGACAGAGGCTCTAGGGCAACCCACTCCAAAAGTCCGACTCCAGTCGGCAGAGGCTCTAGGGCAGCCCACTTCGAAAGTCCGACTCCGGTCGGCAGAGGCTTTAGGGCAGCCCACTCCGAAAGTTCGACTCCGATCGACAGAGGCTCTAGGGCAGCCCACTCCGAAAGTCTGACTCCGGTCGGTAGAGGCTCTAGGGCAGCCCACTCCGAAAGCGCAACTTCGGTCGGCAATCACCGCGCATGCCCCATAAGGGATCGCGTAAAGAACAGATGTCAAACCTGGGCCACCTGACGAAGCAAACTAGGAGCGAATCTCCTGGTTCATGAGCCCGAACTAAATAGTTGCCAAGATTCTTGCTTCGAACTTCGAAAGGCCGATCGGAAATACTTGGAAAAGTTTCAGGAGAAAAAGAAAGTGACCTGTGGTATGAAGAAGCCGACTGGAAACACTTGGAAAAATTTTGGAAGAAAAAGAAAGTAACCTATGGTACAGAGGAGCCGACTAAAAAAACTTAGAAAGATTCGAAGAAAAAATGTTCATCCCACACATGCACATATAAGACAACGATAAAGTTTTATTATTATTGCATACAAAAGCAGACGCTTACAAAGAGTGGGTCGGACCTTTACAAACCCCTTAGGTCGGACCCACGGAAGGTGCTTCGGGGGCCTCTACTTCGGCCCCGTCTGCTACAACAGGGAGGATGGCCGGGACTGCGGCTCTAGGGGACTCAACCGGAGCGCCTGCTACCTCTACTTCAGCCCTGGCCTCCTCCGCTTCGTCCTCGCCTTGGGGCTCTCCCTCCTCCACAGGTCCTTTCAGCTCCGCATCCGACAGGTCCAGCTTCGGAAAAAGGAGGGCCACCTTCTTCAAGCAGTCGTCGTAGCCCTCCCTGTAGAAGTCTGACGCTGCCTCTTCGACCTCCTCGTCGAAGTCGGAGGAGGCCTTATATGCCGCTACCGCCTCCCGGGTCTGCCTTGCAGCCTGCTCCCTGGCTTCTTCAAGCTGGGCCATCAGCTGCGCCACCATGGCCCCTTCAGCATGTGCTTTCTTGTCGGCCTCCGAGAACCGACATTCTTCTTCTTGCAGCCGGCGCGTGAGGGAAGCTACTTTCGCCTTCCTCCTCTTCAGTCTGGCCTCCTGGTCGGCCAGTCGGCCCTCTGCCTCCTTCAGGGCCTCCTTTGATGACTCGGCCTCTACTTGGGCGGCCATCGACCTCTCTTCCACGGATTTTAAGGACACCTCCAAGGCAGCCTGAGTTGCCTCCATGGCCGCCCAAGTGGCCTCCAATTCCTGCACCTTTCTAGTAGAGGTCTTCGCTGTGTGGAGCACCCGGCCGATGCCGTCATCCATTAGCGAAATGTCATGGAGGAGCTGCAGACACGAGACGAGGTTAGCGCAAAGAAAAAAAAAGAGAGAGAGAAAAGAAAAGGGAGAGAGAAGTGGAGGCAAAGGATCAAGTAAAGTGCCTTACCCTCATAAGATTGCGGTAGGACTACCGCCACATCACTCAGGTTTCTTTGGATTGATCGCTCCTAGTCGAAGTCAGTCATCGCCCCTCTGAGCAGGCTCCGTGCTCTCCAGGGGTGGTCCAGAGCGTTCCAGTATTGGAACTCCTCCTGGCAGATTTCATCATCCGATTCCCCTTCGATCCCCTCCTCGTCGGCCTCTTCTGCGGCCGTTTCCTTTCCCTTGCCCTTCGAGGGCCCTCCTGTGTCCGAGCCGATGAGCACAGGGGCTGGCGCGTCCGGCACAGCAGGTAGGTCCGACTGCTCCTGCTCTTGAGGGACGGCCGACTCCTCGACGGTGGATGGGGCTCCAGATGCCTTCCTGGCCAACACCTTAGTGAGAGGGGTGTCGTCCTCGTCGGACTCCACCTCCACGATGGGTGCGAGCGGCTTCTCCTCCCGCTTCTTCTTATGCCTTTCAACCGTCGAGGTTGGAGCCGACCCTGGGGCGGGCCTTTTCCGCGCCGCTCGCTGAACGACCTTGGCCTTGTCTATTTTCCTCATCCTTCCTCCTGTTGCAAAGAAACTCAGGGTTAGTCAAAGAAAGAGAAGAGACGAAGACAGAGGGGGAGAACCGTGAAAAGGGAGTTTGGCCCTTGCCTAAAAATCTCTGAGAGCTAATCCCTGCCCAATGAAGGCGGTCTTCGCCCAGCAGTTCAAATGCTGTGGTCGGACCAGCTCGTTGAGTTCATTATAACTGGCTTGGTCAGCCATCAGGATCGACCTCCCCTCTCGGAGCCTCGCCCATGGCTCCCTCCACAAGGGCTCGAACTCCCAGGACTGAAGGCTGCTCACGAGAAAGAACCGAGCCTTCCATCCGTGGATGGCCGACGGAAGACACTTTAAAATTTTTCGGCCGGGACGGGGACTGAACATCCACCATTCCCGGCTCCTAAAATCTTTCTTCAAAAAAAAGAAATTGCCAAAAAGGGGTAACCTAGGTTCGAATCCAGCCCTACTACACAATACGACAAAACAGCATATGATCCGGATGCTGTTCGGAGTCAGTTGTGCCGGGTTACCCTATAATGCCGGAAGACCTCTACAAAGAAAGGGTGCAATGGGAACCTCAGACCGACTTTGAGGTGCGACTCGTACATCGGTAAGGTCCCTGGCACTAGTGGACTGTTCGCTCTCCCCTCTCGGCCTGGCAACGTAAGGTGCAAGGTGGTGAGGATCCCATACACTGCCCTAAGGTTTTTGACCCGCTCTCGGGTCATGGATGATGGGATCTCGCTCGGCCCTGGCTGCCTAGGTCTATGGACTGGGCCCCTACTAGTGGTCGCCATTAACAGTGAAGAAAGAAGGGGACTCGGGAGCTAACCTGAAGATGACCCTCTAGGAACCGGGTCTCGTGGAAGAAGAAGATGAAGTTCTCTCTCGCAGAGCGCAGACACAACCAGAAAACCTTCCCAGAGCACATAAACCCTCCTTTTATAATCTCGGGGGGGGGGGGGGGGCACCGCCCCTCTTTGTTGGCATTTCAACCGCCTTATCGGGAGACGCGTCCGTTCGCATCCTTGAGACCGAAGCGACATGCCGACCCTGAGGCCAGACGGAGATCCGCGTGAAGGCTGAATCAACGGTGAAGAGGTCACAGCCGACCGCCCGAATGCTGCCACATGGAGCGGCGCATCCCCTCATTCTTGCTGGTACCCTCGCCAGCCTGACCCTCCATCATGATAACTTTTTTGCCATTATCTGCGACCCTTGCGCCCCCAATAAGGGGCCGACACCTGTCCGAGAGGCCGATCGTGGGAGATTCGAAACGACCCGTCGAGATGATTCCGGATCGGGCCTGAACGAACGCAATCTATGCCAAATGCTATACTCCTGCACTTCGAGGTCACATGCCTCCTCAAAGCCCAGCAGCAGGGGGCAACTGTTATATCCATCTGGCCGGCTTATGTTGGGCCAGACAAGGTGATCAGTCGGTTGATACGGGTTGAAACTCCCACCGATCGGCTCTTCTGGAGATCCTGACATGTTCTCCGCCGAAGGTCCAACGAGCTGATTGATCATTGGGTTTATTGCTCTCGAGGCCGACCTACTCGAGGTCGACCTATCTGAGGCCGACCAACTCGATCCACGCCCGGGGAGCCGCCCGAAGGTTCTAGAAGATTTCCTCCAGTTTGTACCATAATTCTGTTACAACGGACTCCACCACATGGTCACGACTTTGTGCTACCTGGCCATCACTTCGATCCTCCCGGGGGTAAATCAGGGACTCCGCTCTGTCTTCCAACGAATTTTGGCAGTATCTCACGCCCATAAAAGGTGCCCAGGGGATCTCCGTAGGGGAGGACGTTCTTTCTCCTCTCTACGCTTTTCTCTGATTCTCTCAATTCTGTTGCTCCAAACCCCTTACTAACTTAAGCATCGGAGTGTCCCCTGCTGGAGCATCTCCGGCGTCCAGGGGGGCCTTTTGCAGGTTGTCTGGCCAGGAAGCTCTCCAGCACAGCAAGGCAAGCCCGGTCCAGGGGTAAGCGCAGCAACAACACCCTAGTTCAAAGGACTGGAGGGAATGATATTTTGGTCTGAACAAAAATTTTAAATAAAAGCTGAATGGTAATTAATGTTAGTCATGCTCAGCTCCCATCTCGTCATACTACAGTGGATATATTTGGACCAATAAAAAAATATGGTACGGGTCACGCTGGATTTCCTGCACCGCACGCGGTGCACAAAGATTTTTCCTTTCTAACCATCTGCTCTGCAAATCTTCAACCCAACATGGGTAACGTAGCCATTGCCAATCCAATTTCGAATGTTGCACTCGATCTAAGGCTAGGTAATATACGAAGGCACGGTTATGCCCCGTTTCAGGACAAGTATAGCCAGATACTCCAACCATATAATTGCTAAACATTACATTTATCCTCATCTATTTTAAGAATAAACTAAGATAACGCATGGGTATTTTCTCAAAAGATTAAATAAAAAAAGGGACAAGATAAAAGATAACAAATTGGTACGTACTTAATTAAATATAGAAATTTAGAATTCTACATTGATATATGCTTGTATTGTATTGTATTGTAGTGTTTCTGAAGTTTGAATCATGTTTGTTATACACACATAGAACCTTGCACATATCACGATGTCATGGGGCAGGGGCAGGGTCAGGACTGAGCTCTTGAGCTCACAAGAAGTTGAGCTGAAATTGTTAAGCTTAAGCTCAATCTGGCCTAGCTCATCTAATCCCAATAAATGGCAAGAAACTAATAATATTTTTCAATTGATCATGTGCATTTTGTTGGCAAATAATTTAGCTTGAGTTATAAAATATGAGGAGCAGCAGGTCTTTTGCAATTAGTTTTTGGGGTCACGTCAGAGATTTGAATTCAAATTATACATTTGCTAAAGGTTTAGGGGGTGGAGCGGTACTTGGGAAGGGTTAGCTCTGTGCAGAGAAAATTTGAAGCATATGATAGGTTTTGATGGTGTTAGGTTTGCATTAACCGGGTTTACAATTTACAAAGTTATTTTTTACGGAAACTGCTTATTAGGGTTTTTGTAATGCTATAAGAATTATATCATTTATTTAATAGAAAATAGGATTTAGGGCTATATATCCATTTATTTAAAATTTAAATCTATGGTGGAAGCTGTTGCTGCTGGAATCCGAGATTGGCAAGAAGACAAAGTGATGATAAGGTTGGTCACAGCCTCAGGTAGAATGATTTAAGTTATTCGGTTAATAAAATTGTCATTGATGTGGTTTTCTATTTGTCTAGACTTCTAAGATTTAGAATTGACCTGGAATTAAAATTTATTTATCAAAAATTTTTAGTGAGAATCCTACGATATTTAAGTTATTGAAATTTTAGAAGAAATGATTAAAGAGAAAGCTTTTTTTTTTTTCTTTTTTGAGAGAGAGAATTCGAAAGAATGACTTATCATAGGATCCTTACTTCCTCGTATTCAAAGAGGAGGGTTGGTGTCCGTTATTTGGATAGATGGAGTGTATGTTAACTGTAATTTTCATCCAGCAATAATTATATAGTAATGGACTTCCATGTTTTACTTGCTGTAATAATTTATTTAATCATGCAATGATAATTAAGTTGGTGTAACCATCATCATCGAGATGATGATCGAGAGTGTTGATGTTGAACTCGAGCGGTTCTTTCGTACTGTCAGACTTACCAACCAATTCTTTGGTGGCTCCTGCAAAACAAATCTACTCATCGAAGGATTTTCGGTGGAGGACACTCCGATGCTTAAATCAGCAAGAGCTCGATCAACAGATATAGAATATTGGAGAAGTTAAATAGAGTCAGGAATATTTCAGCCAATATTTTTTTCTTACTTACCCCCAACGTCTCCTTTTACCAGTATTTATAGGCATTTGTGTTGACTCTGGTCTTGATTTTGATGATTGACAAAATATATAAGTATATATGAGTTCTAATTGTGTGTTTTAGTGTGTTTATCAGATCTTAGTACTCATCCATGTTGAATGAAGAAATACTTGTATTTCAGTTGAAGAAGTCCTTCAAATTCATAGAATTTCAAGTTATAAGGACTTTGAAATATAAGGAAGACTTTGAAGGACTTAAAGTTTGATTTTGGAGAAGTTTCAGTAAATTTCAGTACTGGCACACTCAAGTGTTGACTCATGAAGATGTCAAAGTATCGACTCAAGGCCTGAGAATAAAAAAATACATAACTATGTCAATCCAGAATTTTTGCTTTGAGTTGATCCAAATGTCGACTCACTGAAATCAAGTGTCGACTCATGAAGAACTCAAGTGTCGACTCACCAGATTCAAGTGTCGATACTTGGAGTAACGACTAGTTTTTCGGAAGTACATAATTGATTTCAACTTGCTTCAAACGGCTAGTTTTTCATCTCCAACGGTCATAAACAGTCATCTATGGGTTGGAGAGCTATATAAACACCAAAAATCAAATGGGAAAGCAATCCTTTATTGGGATCATTGAATATTCTTCAAGGATTCAAGAGTTGAGTGGTTCAAGCCTTCAAGCTTCCAAAGATAAGATAGTTGAACCAAGTTTATAACATCAAGCTTCATTCAAAGACTTCAACAAATTGAAGACAAGCTTCTTCAACATCATCCAAGAGCTTCAAAGAGATACTTGCTTTTTTTAGAAAGCTTTATTGTATTCTTTACTTTCATTCTTACATTGTTGTATCAAGATTTTTGGTGAGCCTTGGAAAACCAAAGAGGTTGTTTATTAGCCTTTGTGTAAAACCAACATAGGTTGTTGGTGATCCCGTAAAACCAACATAGGTTATTGGTGAACCCGTAAAACCATTGGAGGTTGTTGGTTAGTCTTTGTGTAAAACCAACATAGGTTGTTGATGATCCCGTAAAACCAACATAGATTGTTGGTGAACCCGTAAAATCATTGGAGGTTGTTGGTTAGCCTAAGTTATAAAACCAACAAGGAATTTTGACTTATGAGCCCCAAAAAATAAGTTGGGTTTTGATTAGTAAGCCCGAAAAACTAATCGACTGTAATCTTGATGATTATAGTGAAATACCCAAGAAAAACTTGGAGAGCGAATGTAGGTTCCTTGGAGTGAACCAAACCACTATATATTCTTGTATTTGTGATTACTCTTATTTATTGCTTATTTATTCTTGCATTTACTTTGTTAATTTCGTTGCATATTTTTATTAAGCATACAAACACTTTGGCAAAACACAAGTACTTAATTGCAATTAGCACATACTTATTGAAATAGTTCAAAAAGTTTTATAAAATCCAATTCACCCCCCTCTTAGGTTGGTTCATCATTAGGCAACAATTTGCTTTAACAGAATTTAGTTAGAATGGGCTTCTTGCAGTTAGTTTCGACATTATTTCGTTAAGAACTAACCCGAGCCTATTATAATAGTTGGCTATTATTCTGGTAGAATAACTATCTTTTTTCTTGCCATCCTCATTCTTTTTAAAGTCGGTCGATCTTTATGAGTTTGTCAGCCTTTATGAGTTAGTCGGACTTTATGAGTTGGTCGGCCTTTATGAGTTTTGGAGATAGGTCGGTTAATAGTTTGTTGGCCAATAGTTAGTCAGCCAGTTGGTCGACCAATAGTTGGTTGGCCAATAGTTGGTCGGCCAATAGTTGGTCAGCCAATAATTGATAAGCCAATAGTTGGTCATACTCCTTGATTAGATAACTTCATCATCAGACAACTTTATCATGCTTTATTGTTGGTTCATCGAGACCAAGCAGCCAAGTCATTGTCACAACATTGTCCCCCACTCCCGAGCTCAAAATGCTACCAATGAAGTGCTTCGGCTTTTATTCTTTTTTTGGATGAAGGAAGTAATGTCATCTCTTCGACCTCGACATTACCTAATAAATTAGTAATAGTCGATGAATAAACTTTGGCTGATAAATAAACCATTTTGATATTATCGGTTATACCGATTAAGTCAGTGAATTAGACCAACTCTTTATTTGTCGGGCATACCGATTGAGTCAATGGATTATTAGACCAACTCTTTACTTGTCGGAATACTAATTGAGTCAGTGGATTAGACCAACTCTTTACTTATCGGACATATCGATTAAGTCAGTGGATTAGACTAACTTTTTACTTGTCAAACATACCAATTGAGTCAGTGGATTAAACTAACTCTTTACTTGTCGGACATACTGATTAAGTCAATGGGTTGGGCCAACTTTTTATTTGAATATTTGTCTTCTTTTTTCTTTGTTGGTCGGCGAAGTTTGATCGTCGATCCATCTGTTAGCAGTCCAGCCTATATTTCTTATAGGCTGGGTTAGTCAGACTTTTAACGTAGAGGCAAGTCAGTCTTTATGAGTTGGTCGGCCTTTATGAGTTGATTGGAATAATGAGCTCTAGAGATGAGTTAGTTGAACACCATATTATTAGCTTGTCAGTCTCTGGATTTGTCACACAACCTTTGGTTGATTAGTTTGACATTGCTGGGAGGTTGCAACTCCTTGTTCTTCGGGTTCTTTTTCTTTGGGACTGTATTCCCTTCCATTTAACGTCTGCTTGTTGCTTGCTTTTCAACTAGTGCATATTTGTGTGCACGTGCCAACAATTTAGAGTAACTGACAAGAATTTTTTTATCCAAAGAGAAAGTAAATCTGGACGATCGAAGATCTTTTTTCATAGTAGAATGGTAATATGCTTATTGAGATCTGGGATCTCAAGTGTGGTAGAATTGAAGCAGGCTACATACTCTCTTAAAGTTTTGCCTTCTTGTTGCTGAATGAAGAAAAGGCTATCCGAGTTGCATGGCATTCTTCTGCTGGTCCTGAAATGAGATATAAATAGTTTTTCTAATTGATCAAAGGAATAAATGGTATATGGCCGGAAGCTCAAATACCATATCTATACGGCTTTCTTGAGAGTCGTTGGGAAAGCAAGACAATGGAGGGCATCAGTTGCTCTTGGATCATCATATGGGCTTTGAAGCTATCCAAATGATCGAGAGAATCAGTGGTTTCATCATAAAGTTCCAATTGTGATATCTTGAAGTGGGATGGGATCATTTCTTCCATAATTCTTCTAAAAAAAGGTTGTCATGAATCATAGGCTATCAGCGTTTGTCGTTCTTCCATTGACCGTCGAGCTTAGCAATTTGTAGTTCAAACTTTCAAAATTTCCTTTTGAAGTCATCATGTTGTCAGGTTCCCTTGCTCCAGTGGAAACTTCTTAGGGTAGAATCATTGGAGGACACAAAAAAGATCTCTGGCATTTCTTCTTGAGCCAGCTCTCTCCATATTCATAAAGTTGGGAGCCTTGTCGCATGGGAGAATGCCGATTCAAGGAGTGATGATGCCAAGAACACTGACTTGGCTCTCATTATCGAGCCTCTTCCAGAGGAGATCGTCGGCTAAATCTTGAGATGACTGGCCATTGTTGCCCACTGACCACAACTTCTTGAAGATTCTGAACAACAACAGTCAGAACCTTCATTTTGTCTAAGAGAATGCCGATCTGCTATCGTCCCATACTCATCGTCGGGGCGGCATTATCACCTTTTAAGGATGGATCATTTTTCTTGGATAGCAGACAACCTCTTCCGGTCAAAGTATTTTGTACTCTTTCTTTTATCATCTTCTCTTTCAAGATTCTTTTTCAAGATTTCAATTTCTACCTCTATTTGGCATGCCAATCTATTGACATAGAACTCGAGCGATCCCTTCGCATCGTCAGACTTGCCAGCCAATTCTTCGGAGGCTCTTGCAAAACAAATCCACTCATCGGAGGATTTCCAGTGGGGGACACTTCGATACTTAAGTCAGCAAGGGCTTGATCAACAGATATAAAATCTTGGAGAAGTTAAAGTAAAGTCAGGAATATTTCAGCCAATAATTTTTTCTTACTTACCCTCGGAGGTCCCCTCTTACCGGTATTTATAGGCATTTGCCTTAACAGAACTTAGTTAGAAGGGGCTTCTTGCAATTAGTTTCGATTTTATTCTGTTGATAACTAATCCGAGCCCGTTATAACGGTTGGTTGTTATTCTGGTAGAATAACTACTTATTTTCTTGCCATCCTCATTTTTCTTGAAGTCGGTCGGCCTTTATGAGTTGGTCAGCCTTTATGAGTTAGTCAGACTTTATAGGTTGGTTGGCCTTTATGAGTTGGTCGGACTTTATGAGTTCGGAGATAAGTTGGCCAATAGTTAGTTGGCCAATAGTTAGTCAGCCAGTTGGTCGGCCAATAGTTGGTTGGTTAATAATTGATCGGTCAATAGTTAGCCAGCCAATAGTTGGTTATACTTCTTGATTAGTTAACTTCGTCATCAGATAGCTTCATCATACTTTCTTGTTGATTTATCGAGACCAAGTAGCCAAGTCATTGTCACTACAGGAAGTATTAACTTTTTAAATTTATCTTTGATGAAGCACATGGCTTTTCCCCATTGCTTGATCAGGCTACCATTTTGGCAATGATAGAGATGAAGTACCTTGGTTGATACCAACACTAAGGGCTTCAGTTCATGGCAAGGTCAGACAAATAAATATTTGCCACCATAGAAACGTAGAATGGTGATGGACAAGAGTTCTTCAAGATTTTTGAGATGCACTGAAGGGAGATATAAACAAAATATAATACCTAGCTCCATCACCTTGGGATAGGTGATGTTGATGCTGAATTCCCGTCGACCGGATGGAGTAGCTCGCCTGTCGATTCGCCATCAATGGGAGCCTGCAAAACAACTTCCCTGATCGAAATTTTTTTGGTAGGGGATACTCCGATGCCAAAGTTAGCAAGAATTCAGGTAACAGAATGGAAAACTCGAGAGCAGAGAATGGTGAGAAGAATGAAGAAGATGGCTCAAGTTTGCTCAGAGTTAGCTTACCTGAGTGTCCCCTCTTACCAGTATTTATAAGCAAAAATGTAACTACTTATGATTATGGGAGTTAGTTAGGAAAACCTCCTCATAACAGTAAGTAGTGGCAGTCATAAAATTAGTTATTCAACCATGTGGGTGGTTATAACTAAAACAGCCTTTAACCATTTTAAGTTGAAAGACTATCCAAAAATTTCATATATACTCTTTTTAGAGAGTGTCCAAAGTAGATATAACTAATATTTCGGAGGGCCTTGAGGAAATGTTAGTTATATACTTCGGACACATCCCTTTAGAGTGAATAAGGAAAATAATCACTTACTGTAGTGTTGAAAATATTCCAAGGCATAGTCTTCGGACTAGGCTGAAGATACGAAACCAAGAAAAATAATAACATCCCATAGGCATAGTCTTCGGACCAGGTTGAAGATATGAAGCCAAAGAAAATAATAACATCCCGTAGGTATAGTCTTCGGACCAGGCTGAAGATACGAAGCTGAAGGAAATAATAACATCATGTAGGCATAGTCTTCGGACCAGGCTGAATATACGAAGCCGAAGGAAATAACAACATCTCGTAGGCATAGTTTTCGGACCAGGCTGAAGATACGAATTCGAAGGAAATAATAACATCCCATAGGCATAGTCTTCGGACCAGGCTGAAGATACGAATTCGAAGGAAATAATAACATCCCATAGGCATAGTCTTCGGACCAGACTAAAGATACGAAGCCGAAGAAAATAATAACATTTCATAGGCATTGTCTTCGGACCAAGCTGAAGAAATTTTCTTCAGTGCATTAATTCGGCTAATAGACCAAAATTTTGAAATTGGCGTAATCGTTGGACCGGTAATCATTTTATATTGAACTGGATTATCATAACAAATGCCCCCCACTTCCAAATTTAAAATAATTTTATTTTGAAAATGGGAGTACCAGAATTTGTCATTTATGAAAAATGGAGGAGCCTAAACCTTCGAAAGATACCTCCGAAGTACCTGCCATGGCTGAAGAAGATTCGACGGCAGCCGAAAATTCGATCAACCTTATACAAACTGAAGATACACCAGTTGAATGCGATCCATAGTTTTTTAGGATAACTGAATAATTATAAGATCTTGAGAAGAAAATATCGAGTCTTCAGATATAAAATAACATTAAGTATTCGGACTTAGGATAATTCTGAACAATTCTGAGATCAAGTCTTCAGATATAAAATAGCACTAAATCTTCGGACTTAGAATGATTCTGAACAATTTTGAGATCAAGTCTTTAGATATAAAATAACACTAAGTCTTCGGACTTAGGATAATTCTGAATAATTCTGAGTTTGTCTTCGGATATAAAATAATACTAAGTCTTCAGACTTAGGATAATTCTGAACAATTATGAGATTGTCTTCAGATATAAAATAATACTAAGTCTTCAGACTTAGGATAATTGAGACTAATCCTAAGAATTAGAAAACAGTCTGAAGATGATAATACCAAGTCTTCGGACTTGAAATAATACTAAGTCTTCGAATTTAGGATAATTGAGAATAATCCTGAGATTTCAAGACTGAAGATATCAAGTTTCCATATAACAATACCAAGTCTTCAGACTTGAAAATACACCAAGTCTTCGGACTTAGGATAAATGAGTAATCCTGATCTTGAGAAATTAGGTTTTCAAAAAATAATACCAAGTCTTCGGACTTGAAAATATACCAAGTCTTCGGACTTGGATAAATGAGTAATCCTGATATTGAGAAATCAGGTTTCCAAATAATAATACCAAGTCTTCGAACTTGAAATAATACTAAGTCTTCGGACTTAGGATAAATGAGTAATCCTGATCTTGAGAAATCAGGTTTCCAAATAATAATACCAAGTCTTTGGACTTGAAAATATACTAAGTCTTCGGACTTAGAATAAATGAGTAATCCTGATCTTGAGAAATCAGGTTTCCAAATAATAATATCAAGTCTTAGGACTTGAAATAATACTAAGTCTTCAGACTTAGGACAGCTGAGAATAACTGAGACTGAAGAAATACCAAGTCTTCAGATAATAATACTAAGTCTTCGAACTTAGGATAAATGAATAATCCTAATCTTGAAAATTAGGTTTCCAAATAATAATACCATGTCTTCGAACTTGAAAATATACTAAGTCTTCGGACTTAGGTTAAATGAATAATCTTAATCTTGAGAAATCAAGTTTCCAAATAATAATACAAAGTCTTCATACTTGAAATAATACTAAGTCTTCGGACTTAGGATAAATGAATAATCTTGATCTTGAGAAATCAAATTTCTAAATAATAATACTAAGTCTTGGACTTAGGATAAATGAATAATCTTGATCTTAAGAAATCAAGTTTTCATATAAAAATACCAAGTCTTCGAACTTGAAATAATACTAAGTCTTGGACTTAGGATAAATGAATAATCTTGATCTTAAGAAATCAAGTTTTCATATAATAATACCAAGTCTTCGGACTTAGAAATACACTAAGTTTTCGGACTTAGGATAGCTGAGAATAACTGAGACTGAAGAAATACGAAGTCTTCAGATAATAATACCAAGTCTTCGGACTTAGGTTAGTTCTGATCTAAAACAAGATAGACCACGTGGGTCATCTCTGTTTTTTGGAGAGTGAAATAGGTTGATCAGACCTTGACATTTCATAGGGTAGATACATGGATCATCCTTATGCCATTTAGAAAAAAAAAATTAAGACAGGCTAATCAAGCCCACCTCGACGCTTCGTAAGGTAGATCATGGAGATCATCCTTATGCCTTTTAAGAAAAAAGAAAAATTAAAACAGGCTGATCAAGCCCACTTCGGTACTTTGTAAGGTAGATCACAGAAATCATCCTTATGCCTTTCAAATAAAGATTAAGATAGGCTGATCAAGCCCACCTCGATATTTCATAAGGTATATCACGAAGATCATCCTTATGCCTTTCAAATAAAAATTAAGATAGGCTGGTTAAGCCCACCTCGGTACTTTATAAGGTAGATCACGGAGATCATCCTTATATCTTTTAAATAAAAATTAAGACAGGCTGGTTAAGCCCACCTCGATACTTTGTAAGGTAGATCATGGAGATCATCCTTATGCCTTTTAAATAAAAATTAAGACAGGCTGGTTAAGCCCACCTTGGTACTTTGTAAGGTATATCACGAAAATCATCCTTATGCTTTTTATAATAAGATAGACTTCAGTGAGCCTTCCCTTGGGCTTCAATGGATCCTAATAAGATAGGCTTTGGATCTCTTAGATGTTTGATCGGTCTTTATAAAGTCATCGGCCTTTGAGAATACATCAGCCTTTAAGAAATCATCGGCCTTTGAGGAAGATATCGATTTTCAAGAATACATTGACCTTTAAGAAATCATCGGCCTTCAAGGATACATTGGACTTTAAGAAGTCATCAGCCTTTGAGAATATATCATACTTTAAGAAGTCATCGACTTTCAAGAAGATATCAGCTTTTAAGAAGATATCGGCCTCCAAGAAGATATCGGCCTTTAAGAAGTCATCGGCCTTCAAGAAGATATTGGCCTTTAAGAAGTCATTGGCCATTAGAGTTCTTGCAAAACAAAAATCTTACCGGAATTCCTCCAGTGGGAGACTCCTCGAAGGTCTCCTCTTACCTTTTCTCAAGGTTGTTTAGTAGGAGACTCCTCAGAGGTTCTTCCTCTGTTTCCTCCAATAGAAGAAACAGAGGAAGAACGCTTGGTTCTCTTCTTCCCAATGTGATCATCCATGCGTTGTTATGGCAGTGAAGCATTATAACCTCGAGATGATTAGATATGTGAAGAACTTAAAGTGAGTTCCCGATGTCAATCCTCTCTCCTTTCAGTTTGAACAGCAGTCTCCTGTAAAGTTTAAACCAGAGCTGTCAAAGCATCCACTCTATTCAAGAGGGCTTCAAACTGATGCTGTCCTAGCATCAGCATGGGAGGTAGCATACTATCATCCACCGGTGGGTTGTTTGGCTGAGAAACAGGCTGATCTCTGCTTGTAGAAGCATTTTGGATCTTCCCTTTCATCATTTTTGCTTTGCAAGAATTTTCTTCCAACTAGAGGAAACAGATCTTCTCATTCACCATTTTTGCTTTGCAAAAATTCTCTTCCAACTAGAGAAAACAGATCTTTGCAGAAATTCTTTTCCAATTAGAAGAAACAGATCTTCCCATTCACCATTTTTGCTTTGCAGAAATTCTCCTTCAACCAGAGGAAACAGATCTTTCCCTTCATGGCGCACCAATCTATTGACGCTGAATCCCCACCGACCGGATAGAGTAGCTCGCTTGCCAGTTCACCATCGATGGGAGCCTGCAAAACAACTCCCCTAATCGGAATTTTTCTGGTGGGGGATACTTTGATGCCAAAATTAGCAAGAATTTAGGCAGAATAATGGAGAACTCGAGAGCAGAGAATGGTGACAAGAAGGAAAAAGATGGCTCAAGTTTGCTCAGAGTTAGCTTACCTGAGTGTCCCCTCTTACCAGTATTTATAAGCAAAAATATAACTACTACGGTTATGAGAGTTAGATAGGAAAACCTCCTCATAACAGTAAATAATGGCGGTCAGAAAATTAGTTATTCAACTATGTGGGTGGTTACAACTAAAACAGCCTTTAACCATTTTAAGTTAAAAGACTGCCCAAAAATTTCAGATATACTCATTTTAGAGAGTGTCCGAAGTAGATATAACTAATATTTCGGAGGGCCTCGAGGAAATGTTAGTTATATACTTCGGACACATCCCTTTGGAGTGAATAAGGAAAACAACCACTTACTGTAGTGTCGAAAATATTCCAAGGCATAGTCTTCGGACTAGGCTGAAGATACGAAGCCAATGGAAATAATAACATTCCATAGGCATAGTATTCAGACCATGCTGAATATACGAAGCCAAAGGAAATAATATCCCGTAGGCATAATCTTTGGACCAGGCTGAAAATACGAAGTAACATCCTATAGGCATAGTCTTCGACCAGGCTGAAGATATGAAGCCGAAGGAAATAATAATATCCCATAGGCATAGTCTTCGGACCAGGTTGAAGATACGAAGCCGAAGGAAATAATAACATCCCGTAGGCATAGTCTTCGGACCAGGCTGAAGATACGAAGCCGAAAAAAATAATAACATCCCATAGACATTGTCTTCGGACTAGGCTGAAGAAATTTTCTTTAGTACATTGATTCGGCTAATAGACCAAAATTTTGAAATTGGCTTAATCGTTGGACCAGTAATCATTTTATATTGAACTGGATTATCATAACATATGATATATTTTGATGAGAGAGAGAGAGTATGATGTAATACCTAGACTTTCTTTACTTAAGGGTCTATTTGGATGTGTGGATCTAAAATCTCATGAAATTTATGAATTAGACCAAGTCAATTGGATTAGACTCGTGCTTATAAGAATCTGGTAAGCCATTAGAGTAGACCAGCTCGGATTCCATAACATAAATTTTTAAATTTTTGTACTCTATGGGATCCAAATTGGCCCACTCCAATAAAGTTTCTTTGTATAAATATATATCTAATATGGGCTTGCTTAACTATTTGCCTTAGCTCAATCTATAATTTCATGAAATTTTAGATCTAGACATCCAAAGTGGCCTTGCAGTTATAAAAAAATCCTTACTAATAGTTTGAGAAGATCATATCATGATAATTTATATCAAATGCTATTTAGCAAAGATGCTACAGTAAATTAACTTGGTATATTCATCGAAACTTTTAAAGTTTCAAGTTTTAATTGTTATTTGAGAGAACTTAGAGGGATAAAAGTGTATTATAATTTAGTATTGATGATCTGAAACAGATTTGGAGGTATTCCCTGCTTCGACAGCACCCCGGCCGCCCACAAAGCCCAACGTACAAAAAGAAAATCTAAAACCCTCAAAGTACATTTCCAGAAGTACCCCTACACGCCAATCGAAAATAACGAAAACGCCCGTGTCCCATTAAAAACACCTTATCCGAATATAACGCACGCCCGTTGAATCTTTTAAATGACCAACATACCCCTGCAGTGGCGTCCTTGATTCACCCGAACGGTCCGAAAAACGCCGTAATGTACGCCAAAATTGATTGGTCTGCGAGATATTCGGCAGAAGATCAGGGGTATTATGGTAGTGTCAACTCCCCCAACACGCCCATCTCATGCACACTGCCCAACACCCATGCCCGTTCAAATTGTTACCCTGCTATCCGTTCCTCCGGTCCGCTCCTCGGTGTACTTAAAGCCCGAGAGTGAGAGAAAGAGAACAAACGTGGAGAGTCTAATGTTCTACTTAAATAGCAGTTATTTGAGAGGCAAAGAAGGGATTTTTGCTAGTATTGGACTTTCCTTAGAGATGAAAAAAAGGTTCCTTTCCTTCAATACAATATAGGAGACAACCATGAAACCACCCATTGTGATCTTGCTCTGAGATCTTCACTCCAAGGGGTGAGGAAAGATATACATAGCTATTTTAAGTTCTACCTCCAAAAGGACCTACCTTTCGGTAGTTCAGAAGGAGTTAAAAAAACAGGGGAGATAAAGAGGAAGGAGGAGAAAAAGAAGGAAAGGGGGACAAAGGTGCAGAAAATTTAGGCGAAGGAGAAAAAAAAATCCATATACATTTGAAGTTGTACAGCAAAAAGGAGCCATCTTTCTTTTGGTATAGATTAGAGAGGGAACGGGAAGAAACAGAGGGAGGAGGAGAAGGGGAGAGATGGGGTGCTGTCAATCTAGGCTAGAGAGAGAAGAGGTTGTAGCTCGATGCAAGGCCCGGCGGCGATACATGAAGCATTTGGTTTCGGAGCGTCAGGCCTTCGCCGCCTTTCACTCCCTCTACGTCCGCGCCCTACGCTCCACCGGCGCCGCCCTCCTCCAGTTCGCCAACGCCGAATCCGACCTCCACCCCCACCACCACCACCCTTCCCTCCCCTTCCCATCCCCATCCACTCCACCGCCTCCGCCGCCACCTCCTCCGCCTCCACCACCGCCCCCGCCACCTCCACCTCCCCCACCTCCAATGAGCCCATGCTCTGACACCTGGACCTCTTCGGTCACCGCCTCCTCAGTGCTCCCCCGCCCCTCCCCCGCCGCCACAATTGTCAAGCTGGGATTTTTGGGACCCATTCGTTCCTTCCTCCTCCCGGCCGGTTACCGAAGGGGAGTGGGAGGAGACGACCACCACCGTGGCCGAAGTCACCGCCGCGCCTGCCGCCGCCCCGCCCCCGTCGGTGGTCAGCGGCTTCTCGAAGGATTCCACCAGTGAGCTCGCCATGGTTGTGGTGACCAGGAGCAGGAAGGATCTATCTGAGATCGTTAAGGAGCTCGACGAGTACTTCCTCAAGGCAGCCGATGCCGGGAGCCGTGTTTCGGTGCTCTTAGAAGCTCCAAATTGCGAGCTTCATTCTAGTCAAGGACTAGCAGGCAAAGCTCCTTCTTTTCCAAATCCTTTGTCTTAATCTTTCCCTATACAAAAACTTTGTTCTCATTTTGTTTCTTTGTTATAATGCAGGCAAGATGTGTAGCTATGGCAAGAGTTTGAACCCATTTCTTTGGACCTGGGGATCCAATTCAAAGACTAGCGGTTTCACGAGGTTTGGGATGTGTGGAGAGGAGATGATGAAGGGTGATGGAGTTGGCACTGGAAGCTTGAGCCATTCTTCTACAGTAGAGAAGCTATATGCTTGGGAGAAGAAGCTCTTTCTTGAGGTCAAGGTACAGTACCTTATTGTCGTGTTCTCCTCCTCCCGCTCCTCATGTTTATTTTATTTTTAATTTTAATATTTCGCATTTGCTTAGCCTGAATTGATTCCATCTTTTCCTTTTATCCTTGGCGTCTTTCGAGCTCCATGCGTGGTGCCAGCCTAGATGATTCTTGGACAAAAAGAAGCAATAATTTGCTTACTTGATCAAATCGTGCTACATTAATAAATTATATTTTAACACATAAGCAATTGTTCTTTTTCCACTGTAGCACGTTCCTTTTGTCCTGATTTCCTTGTTTATGTTGTTGGGTCGGGGCCCAATAATGTTGTCCAAAACCCTCATAGTTTGGAAGAGAGCAGTAGCAAGACAAAATTGCCACAAGGAATGCTTGTTTTATCTAGATTGTCTTGGTTCAAAAGAACATGTTCTGTTCTCTCATCTGTGATTTTTCTATACTGTTTTTCTCTGCCACAGAACTCTCAGAGACTCAAGGAGGAGCATGAGAGAAGGGTGAGCCTGCTAAGGAAGCAAGAGGCAAAAGGAGTGGACTATGTGAAGGTTGAGAATGAGAAGAACAGGAAGGAGATTGACAGGCTGGAGTCCAAGATGTTGGTGTCCTCTCAGGCCATAGAGACCACCACCTCTGAGATCATCAGGCTGAGGGAGTCTGAACTCTTTCCCCAGCTCCTTGAGCTGGTCACTGGGTTACTCTCTCTCTCTCTCTCTCTCTCTCTCTCTCTCATGCAAATATGCACCAAGAAAACATTCACATGTCCTCCATTTCTCTGCATAAAGGTTACATGGGTGGGCTTTATCCTCCATGATCCTGGCAGTACAGCTTCATGGTTTGTTGTGGGGTTGACCGTCAGAGTCAAATTTGGTGTTCGACAAGAGAAGGTGCTCAAAAGTAGAAAGGAGTATTACTAATTCCACACTTTCTTTCTGATAATGCACCAAGTACTGCCCATGTATTAGCCTGCTTTTATATGTGGAGACCACTGGTGTTAGAATATGGATAAAGAAAATGGAAGGGGTGGAAATAAAAAAATCCTTACGAAAATAGTTTTCCCCCTGGCATCATCCCTTTTTTTTACTTTTTTTCCTACTAGTTGGCAGGTCAGAATAGCACTTATTGTTCCCAGGTTGTCTGGCAGGAAAAAAAAAAAAAAAGGAAAAGCACTAGTCTGATGCTCCGATGCACTCATCATTATCAACATTATAAATTTCATACAAAATTAGGGCATTTTTTTGAAATAATATAAATAAAAAAATTATCAAAATATAGTGATTTGAAAATTATTTATCAAATTATCATAATTTTGCTATGGATGATGCATCCCTAAAGTTATAGATTCAACCTATAATTTCAGGTCTCCAGCTCATTGTTGAAGTGGCTACTTGAAATTATAGGTTCAATCCACAACTTCAGGTGGCTAGTTCAATGCAAAAATGGCCACTTGAAATTATGGGTTGAACCTACAATTTCAAAATCCTAATATTTTTTTCTTTCCCTTCTTCTTCCTTGGTTTCTCACACCTCCATTCCTTAACAAAATGGATAGAAATTTAAGAACATTGTTCATTTTATTCTTTTTGTAGACATTTTGATAGTGCACCGTTGAAGTCTCAACAACGTTGGATATTGAGGTCTATAAGTGATGAGGACAAGAAGAGAATAGGTATTTTCCTTAGCTTGAAGCAACTATGGAAGTATAGCATATGGAGGTGAGGTAAAATTTGTGCACCATCTGCTTCCAACTACTACATTGATTGTTTCAGCATACAATCAAGAAAACTATAAGATTTTCATTGATAGAGAAGAACAGAAAATATTTCTGAACTCTTAGAGGTCCCAAAGAGAACTTTGATGCCGGTTGAAAAAATTTTCTCTGGTAGTCCTCCTGCCATCCATGAGTGATCGGAGAAGAGTTTGTTGGAGCCAGCTATCTAAAACGGCGAGTATGCCTATGGGTTCGGCAAGTTGTGAAGCACGAATCACAACCTCCTGACTCGGCCCAGTTGAAGAGACCCTCCTCGAGTCTTGGCAGCTCTACGATCTCCCCAGCTTGTCAGGGGACTCATCGGGACAGGTTGGGGTGGTGGAGGGGAGGTCCATGGCGGCAGCATGGGCAACGGCGCCCCGGACGTCACGAGCGGAGAGCGTGGCTGGGTAGAGTGTGGCAACGAGGTCGGGGAAGTTGAGGACGACAGTGGTGCCTTTCACACTTAGCGCCGCCACATCATGGGCCCGCACGGCCATCTCTGGCATTGGGAGGGTCCCGAGCTAGATGTGCGACTCTTATGGGGTTCCTGGATCTCCAACACCCACTTCCCCCGTGCCTGCATCCACACGTCCTGGTATACTTGGTGCTTGCTTCCATCCTGTGCCCCATTCTCACGCCGCCAAACAAATCCACAAAATTTTTATTGTCTATTTTATTAGGAAAAAGGAGAGAAGAAAAAAAATTTGGGTTGAATACCGGGTTCTTGCAAGAAGAAGAAGAAAAAGAAGAAGAAAAAGAGAAGAAAAAAAATTTGGGTTGAACATTGGGTGCTTTCTCCTGTCCCATGATATACCAGGTGCTTGTTGGATGAGAGATCGAGAAGCTGGAGCTTGCCGTTCTGGTTGATTCCCCAAGGGATGATGCTAGTGAAGTTGTCCCACAGCTGGAGAAACTTTCAATTCTGGCGGGTTGTCGATAAAGTTCGAGATCATTCCATAAAGCTTGATCCGAAATAGGTTCAATAGAATGAGATTCCATAGGTCCATGAAGGTTGGTGGGATCTCGCTAGTGAGGGCATTGTTGGAGAGTCCATGGACTTAAGGCTCAGAAAGTGGCCGAGCTTCGATGGAAGCTCACCGGAGAGGTCGTATTAGTCGGCCAAAGCCATACCATATTGAAAAAAAAATCAAACCGACTGTTGAAGAAATAAAAATGCCGAGCTTGGGAGGGAAACCTTGAAAAATTTTCGAAGGGTACCATGGCAAAGGCCAGCCAATCGATGAAGGGGACCACTGGAGCAAATGAAAGATCAGGAAAGGGTTGGAGGGTTTTTGGGAGCAAAATGTCAGTCGAGTTGGATGGGTTTGGATAGATCTAAGGTAAAGAATGAACTTATGGGTTGAACCCACAAGTTCTTTTTATTTCAACATAGCAGCTAACCGGGCTAAAGATTTTGTTGCTTGAACCTATAAGTTTACAATTTGGCATCCACTTCAACATAGAATGGTAATTTGATAAATAATTTTAGAACCTATTTTAGAAATTATTTTTTAAATAACAATATTTTTAAAAAATTCTATAAAGTTAAATCTATTGTACCTAATGAGTTTTTTTAAAATATTATTATTTAAAAAAAAATTTAAAATAGGTTACTTCTAATACTTTTTACCAAATTACTATTCTATGTTGAGGTGGATGCTAGATTGTAAACTTGTAGGTTCAACCCATAAGTCCTTAGTCTAGTTGGCTGTTGTTGGAGTAGAAAGAACTTGTGGGTTCAATCCACAAGTTCATTCTTTGCCTTAGATCTATCCAAACTCACTCAACCTGGTTGGTATTTTGCTCCCAAAGAACCCTCCAACCCTCTCCCGGTCTTCCGTTTGCTCCAGTGATCCCCTTCACCAATCGGCCTGCCTTTGTCGGGGCCCCTTCGAGACTTTTCCATGGTCTTTCCTCCCAAGCTTAGCATTTTTATTTCTTCAATGGTCGGTTTATTTTTTTCTAATGTGGGGTACGACTTTGGTTGATCGGTATAGCCTCTCGATGAGCTCCTATGAAGCTCAGCCGCCTTTGGACCCTTAAGTCCATGGACCTTTCTAACAATGCCCTAACCGGCAAGATCTCGTTGACTTTCGTAGACTTGCGGAATCTCACTCTACTGAACCTATTCCAAATCAAGCTCTACGGAACGATCTCGAACTTCATCGATGATATATTGGAATTGAAAGTTCTCCAATTGTGGGACATCAACTTCATCGACATTATTTCCTGGAGAATCGGTCGAAGCGGCAAGCTTCAGCTCCTCAATCAATCATCCAAGAAGCACCCGGTGTATTGCAGGATGGGAGCAAGCCCCCGGTGTTCAACCCAACCCAATTTTTTTTCTTCACTTCTTCTTTTTTGTCTTCTTCTTCCTAATAAAATGGATAACACAAATTTTGTGGATTTGTTAGGCGGTGGGGGGAATCGGGTGCCGAATAGGACCAAGCACCCAATGACCACGACGTGCCGAACAGGAGCAAGCATCCAATGACCAGGATGTGCAAATGCAGGCATAGAAGTGGGTGTCAGAGATCTGGGAGCCCTCAACATGGCGGTGCTTAGTATTAAGGGTGCCATCGCTGTCCTCAACTTTCCCGACCTCATCGCCTCCCTCCCCCACCCTGCCAACCCTCTCCCCTCATGATGTCCAAGCCACCGCTGCCATGGACCTCCCCTCTGCCAGTGCCCAAACCTATCCTGACGAGTCCCTCGATGAGCTTGAGAGATTATGGAATTGCTGAGACTTGGGAAGGGTCTCTTCGACTGAGCCGAGTCAGGAGACGGTGATTTCGTATTTCATGACTTGCCAGACCCGTGGGCATACTCATACTTGCCACTGTTGGATGGCTAGCACTGATGAACTATTCTCTGATCAGTTGTGGATGGCGGGAGGATCGCTGGAGGAAATTTTTCTAACTAGCATCGAAGCTCTCTTTTGGGACCACTAAGAGTCCAAAAATATTTTCTATTCTTCTCTATCAATAAAAAGTTTTATAGTTTTCTTGATTACATGTTAAAACAATCAATGAATGGGAAGTGATTGGAAGCAGATGGTGCACAAAATTTATCTTGCCTCCGTATACCCCATCTCAATATCCAAGGTTGTTGCGACTTCGACAGTGCACTACCCCGGATGTCTAAAAAGGACAGTGTATTTAAATTTCTGTCCATTTTATTAAGGGACAAAGGTAGGCAGAGGAGGGGGAAACCAAGGAAGAAAAAGAAGAGAAAGGAAAAAAAATTATCTGAACTGGCCACTTCAATAGTGAGCTAGCCCAGGTTGAACCCACAACTTCAAGTATGGCATTATCCATGGCAAAACAATGGTAGTTTGGTAAATAGTTTCCAAACCACCATATTTTGGTAATTTTTTTATTTATATTATTTCGGAAAAATGCTCCCTGTATCACCATGGGGTCATGTTGTATCCCTTTTTTTTTTTATCAGATTAGCTTGGCATACTAGGCATACAATCATATTCACTGATGCAGTACTTCATTGTGTGCATTATTTACTTAAAGTTTGGTATGATAACTATAGGACTATGTACATGTTATATAAATGTTATTTCCATTTGCATCTGTATGTAAGTGGAACAAACAATTAACGCTCTGAAATGTATTTATTAAAACCAGTCTTTCTTTGAGCTATGAGTTATTCTGGTATACAAAATAGGCCATCCTTCAGTTAGAATTCTTTAATTGCCATCTCTAATTTAGCTCTGTGCTTGAAAACTAAAGTTTCTACTTACATTGATATTTCACATCATGTATACTAGCATATCTATTCCTTATGATCCTGTGCAGTGCATTCACATTTAATATTACAGATTATTTTGGAGGCAGGCATAGATTATGGTTCTCATGATCTCATCTAATTGTACAAGTATCAACACAAATAAAAGAGATGAAAACAGAAACCCACCTTGTTTTCTATGAAATCCACAAAGAAAAATAGCTTCATTCAGGATTCTTATAAGTTGTTCTTCAAGGTCTATCTGTGCTGCTCGTACCTACAGAGACACTGAAACAAAACTCAACAATTATGCTACCAGCTAACCAGATGATTTTTAAGTTAGCCCAGCAAGAACTCCTAGTTAAACTCATAAACATTCATTAAAAACATCCTAATATGATTCAAAATTTAGCCTATTCCCATTCCCATATTATATCTTTGGAACAAACATAATAAAACAAGGGGGGAAAAACCAGAGGATATAAATTTTGTGTTGTGCAAATCAGTAAGCATCTGACATGTTAACTTTGTACTTCCAAATTCAAAATCTAATGCAAAATGATTTGCAATATATATATTTGATTCGCCCATTTCTAACCATAAACGACCTTTCTTCAAGAATTTATGTATCATTTTTCACTCTATACTCAATTTTTTTTGTTATCCAGGACTAAATTTTTGTACAGAAAGATTATAAATGAAGAAATATTTCTTTTAGCTTATAATGATCGAAGTGGGATTAGAATTCCAAAGAATAGTAAGGAAATAATGTAAAAAGACATAATCAATGACATAAGCTTTATTCTTCTTTGCACACTATGTACGATAGTCCAAGTTAATCCACATATAGAAATCTAAATTTTCATTGACTGAATGATCTAGTGCAAAACAAAAGTTAATGTTTTAAACATTGTGCATTGTGGCATGATGATACAAAAATCAAATTTTCTCTTGCAGCAAATTTCCTCATTTGTTTGTCAGAGAATATCAATCTTTCACTCTATACCTGATCATTCAACTACAAACGTAAGCAGGAATTGGATATCTCTTAACAGAATATACCACATGGATTAGGTTAAATTAGTCTCTTTAAACAAAGCAGTAAGCACGATGAGGAGCTTCTTCCCTTTTTTGCTCTCTCTCTCTCTCTCTCTCTCTCTCTCTCTCTCTCTCTCTCTCTCTCTCTCTCACACACACACACACATTCTCGATCTCAATCTTGATCTTCAAAAAAAGAAAAGATTTAGTAAATTAATTATATCCTACATATCCTAGTTATATATGGCCGTGGAAAGAACAATGGTTTTTCTACATACCTGATGACCAGATAATATGACATGAACGCTATCCACAACAATATTGAATTCCGAACTTACTCGGGTATGAGCCTAACTAAACACAGTTACACATGCTTGGAAGCTTAGATTTGCTAAGTCTAGCAAACTCATTCAGCTACATATGGGTATTCTTGTTGTTGTAGTTTCCATTCACTGATTGCTGAATTCCAGCAACTCTTGTTTTGGGAAACAGAAACCACAAATGCTCAGTTGGGCATGAGCAAGAGAAACTTCCACTAAACCTTGACCAACTAATTCATCTCAAATATCAAATCACCTGTTAGTATATAATGACAGCCACATAATCAGCAGCATATGATGTCTTTAAATGTGAACAAAACAATATAACAAAGAATCAGAGTGCCATAATCTTTTGCACCAGCCATCAATCAAATTTGGTTGAGCTGCCCAAGCAGCTTAAGAATTCCTCTAGTCTTGTAACGATGTTTTACTTTTTATTCTTCCCTCAAACGATCTTGTTAAGTTATTGGATTATGGCGCATATTTAACTAATACCATGAACCATGATTTCTCATGAAGTGCAGTTTGATGGGCATGTGGAGGACCATGTATGAGTGCCATCAGGTGCAGACCCACGTAGTTCAGCAGCTCCAGTACCTCAGCAATGCATCAAGTACTAATCCGACCACCGACACACACCGGCAGGCCAGTCTCCAGTTGGAGCTTGAGGTCAACCACTGGTACTCAGCCTTCTGCAGCCTGATAAAGTCCCAGAGAGAGTACATCTATGCCCTCACAGGCTGGCTCCGCCTCTCTCTCTTTCAATGCGACCACAACATGCTCGGCAAATCCCAGCAGAGCACCGACATGATCTACCTGCTGTGCGAAGAATGGCAGCTTGCTCTTGATCGAATTCCTGACAAAGTAGCCTCAGAGGGGATCAAAAGCTTCATAACAGCAATCCATGCAGTTGTTGTTCAGCAGGCAGAGGAGAAGAAGCAAAAGAGGAAGTCAGAGCTGTTACTTAAAGAACTCGAGAAGAGAGCTGAAGGACTAAGGTCATTGGAATCCAAGTATGGCCCATACTCGGAAGCTGAAGGTTACGGGGAAATGGCACGGGGATATCAAGTTATGGAGAAACGGGCAAAAGTTGAGGCTTTAAAGACTAAGGCAGAAGAGGAGAAGAGTAGGTATGAGAAGAGCGTTGCGGTCACAAGAGCAATGACACTGAACAATTTGCAGACAGGGCTGCCAAATGTTTTCCAAGCCATGACTGGTTTTGCCAGCGTATGCATGCAAGCATTCGAGTCAGTTTATAACCATCACAGAAGCTCGGATTGGGTTATCGACATGAAGAGGTAGGTTACTTGAGGGATCCAAAAAAGAAGGATAGATTCATGTATGTAAACAGTTTTAGTATAGCATGTAGGTGGTTGGGTGTTCATCTTTTAATGCATTTGGTTGGCAAAGATGTGGAGGCTACCAAAGAAGTGCTTCTGGTTCTTTAACTGGTCATGGTCCCAATGGGAGGCCTTCTGATCTGAAAAGTTGCATTATACCGAGAACTGGGGTGTTGAATCATTTTTGCATTCAAACGCAATTTTAGTTTGGGGCCTTGAGGTCTAATATGTTCCAAAGATTGTTATGGAGGTTTCTCTCTTTTGTTTGCAAAGTAGCATGGATTCACAAGACCACAGAAAGCTTTCTATTTTAATTGCATGCCATCCATTCTGCAACTGCTGAGTTCAAACAGACTTTGCTGGCTTACAAAAACCAACGTAGCTAAATATTAAGTAAATAGGATTAGAGAGAGAGAGAGATAGAGAGAGATTCTAGCTTGATCATTGTTTTTGCCTCAAATTTTCAGGAATCGCCCACCGCAAGAGGGAGACTGACCACGATTGGGTTCTTTATGAACAGATGAACCCACATGATTCGATATCTAGGAGTTCAGAAAAGGGAACAAGTTTCGTTTTTTCCCCCAAAATAAGTTGGGGAACACCAATCATTTTGTTTTACAAAAGGCAATTTGAGAATTACCACAAAAATTTGAGGAAAAAACTTTCAAAGTCTGAACCTGGAGCTTTCCTCCAGATGGAAGAGTCCAACCATTGGGCAATAGCTCAGCTTTAAAATCTCCTAATTGTTATAGCCAAGTTGTAATTGACTTTTTTTTTTTTTTTTTTTTTTTGATAGAAAAAAAAGGAGAGAGGAGTTAGACCCCGGGCGTGGCCACCTCCAGACGGTCCCCCATCCCAGCCAGGGAATGTTTGATACACGATACATATTAATTTTTTCACGGCCATTCCCCACCCGAAGGTGAGTATAATTGACGCTTTTCTCCAAGATATCCATCACCTGAGACTGAATCCCACGCATTCGTATCGACCAAGTCCTCCAGATATCATGGTTGCATGCATCTTGTAGAGATTTTACCTCCATTCTATGTAGAAAACACTTCAGGAGAACTGAGACTACAAAATCCAACAACCCCGTATTGCATGGCTTATCAGACTAACTTATGTCAAAGAGGAGCCTAAAACCAGCTTGAAGGTAACATGCGAGCTTACCTTTTCTCATGTTTCATGCGATAATCAAAGTGAGTAGGAGTGTTGTTACAAAAAAAAAAAAAATGTTGCCAAAAAAAAAAGAGTGCCGTTAATGAAGGTACAGGAAGTCCTCCAGATATCATGGTTGCATGCATCTTGTAGAGATTTTACCTCCATTCTATGTAGAAAACACTTCAGGAGAACTGAGACTACAAAATCCAACAACCCTGTATTGCATGGCTTATCAGACTAGCTTATGTCAAAGAGGAGCCTAAAACCAGCTTGAAGGTAACCTGCGAGCTTATCTTTTCTCATATTTCATGCGATAATCAAAGTGAGTAGGAGTGTTGTTACAAAAAATAAATGTTGCAAAAAAAAAAGAGTGCCATTAATGAAGGTATAGGAAGTTAATTATCGGGGGAGGAGTTAGACCCCGGGCATGGCCACCCCAGACGGTCCCCCAACCCCAACCAGGGAATGTTCAATACACGACGCATATTAATTTTTCCGTAGTCGTTCCCCACCCGAAGGTGAGTACGTCAACCTGACTACTACTGGTGTCACAACCAACTGCACCACTCACTAGTGGTTATTATCGATTATTCAATAGGAGACAAAAGCATGATAAAAACAATAAAAGAAATAATAAGAAGATAGAAAGGACAATGAAAATCTACATCCCTAGTTGAGGCATGGTGAAGGCTATCTTGTAGCAGTAAGAATGTTCCTTAACCATTATTTGCCAACAAGCTGAAAGGACGGAGGCTCACCCTCATGATTCTAGGGCATGTTTGGAAGGAGTTAGGCTCTAAAATGAGAATGAGAAACTTCCATTTTATCTATTTGGTTGGGAGTTGTATTTACATTTCAATTCTAGACAATAGCAAGAATGTTCCAATTTTATAAAATTCAATTTCTATTTTTCCTGGTATTTAAAATCTATACTAATTCTAATACCAATTTTGGTTACTAACTAAATATATCGGAAGATATGACTATTCCAATTCTCATTCCAATCTATTATGATTCCAATGCTGACTATGAACCAAATGCATCCCAAAGGCAACTCTCTCCTCTCTCTCTCTCTCTCTCTTTCTCTCTCTCTCTCTCTATCTTCCAACAATAGAGCAACCTGCCTTAAATTTCTGGCTATGAGAATTCCAAAGCAATACCCATAACAACTGCACTACAAACATCTCAAGTCATGGAAGTAGATTTCCGTTATGACACGCAAGGATAGCTTGAATCACCTCGAATGTGGCAAAGTGTTCAGGTGCTTCTTTCCTTTTTCATTTTCTAACCCCAAGCCCTTAGTTGGGTCAAAAGAAGATAGAAAAACTTTACAAGCAGCAGCTAACAAAACATCCCATCTCTGCCGGTATGTTATAAGGGCAGCAAAGAATCATACAATAAGTTGACCCAATGACGGCTGTCTCATGGATAAATGGTTTGGAGATGACTCAATACCCTGTTTTGATAAGTATCAGATCGCTTCGATCAACTATCTTTAAGTCTGATTGCAGACATGTATACTGTGAAGCTATTCAACTGGCAAATCTGTCAAGCTGAGCTTGAGAGGACCTTCGTCGGACATCTGACTTCCCTCCTTAGCTCAGCTGCTGCTTGTTGATGCTATGGGTACTTTCTCCATTTTCAGTAGCCCAGCCACTCACCATTACCAAAAAAAAAAGGAAAGAAAGAAAAAAAAAAAGGTATTCCACCTCTCCAAGCACTGTTAGGTAACTGTTGATAGAGCAGTTCCACTCCATGAAGTGATTAGTCATACAGAACAATTCATTAAGCACATACTTGTATAAGTCTGAATTTATAAATCAGCAAAATCTATATCCACAAACAAAATAAACCTAAGAAAAACTAGTTAAAAAAGAGTTCTTTAGTTCAATATATACAGGATTTCATCTTCCAAATATTATACCATGTAATGCACACAGGCAGAAATTCTCTCATATTTTCTGGATACAGGACATCAGGGCTTAAAATTTTCCATAAGAGAAACTTTATGAAGTTCTCCACTGCAGCTCAATTTGAATCAAACCATATTTGGAGTCAATGAGATTATATTTTTCATTGATTCGCCTGTTGCTCACAACATCAGCAAGGCCAATAGTGACGTAACCCAAACTTTCCTGAATAATAAAGACTTATATCAGACAGTGAGCAGTTGGAAACACCTCGCAGCATAAGAAAGAACATTTGTAGAGAAAAGACAGCATGTTAAGAAAAAAAATGTTGCCACGGTTCTACTAATCAGCAAAACCAACAATAATATTGTGACAATAACTATACTAATAGTGTTGTTATCAACACATTCACAAGAAAATAAGAGCACTAGTACTTGTTTAAATAACAGCAGTTAATGATAATAATGAAACTAAAATAGAAAATGCCTCTCGTATCTCTTTTCTTATGTATACATCTTACGGTCTTCTGTTGGATGTTCTGTGGAAACTAGCAGGCAACTAAAAGTGGAAAATAAATATATAAGTGATAATATGCAGGCCCTTTTTATTCAAGAATGCTTCAACAAACCATTGGTCTTAATACCACTTCCTAGTGCTGGCAGCATGCAATATATTGGACAGGCACACAGAATGACTATAAAAATTATCAGGCAAGTATGCACATGCCCTTTTTTTTTCCCATTTTGCAGGACCAACACACACACACACACACACAGGAATACAATTCAAAAGGTTCGCGTCCCTGGTCATGGTCGCTAAGTAGGTACAGCTAACTTATCAGTTGTGGACCTGTGGGGCAAAGTCCATATTTCAGGTTCGCGTCCCTGGTCATGATGCAGAGACGCACAGCTAATTTAAGTGGGTATATTAAACTTGCACCATGGTCAGTCTGAAAATTATGCCATATATAGTTTTTTGAGTAAAATTATGCCATTTATATGACTACTACAAGAATGAACAAAACATTGCATTCTTCATTTCAGGTTAAAAATTATAAAATTATCAGCTACACTAAAATGATAGGTTACACAGTTTGTACCTTGGAGTGTATGCCAATGCTTGGTGGCCTACTTAGTACCTCTACATGAACTTTGTCATTAATTGGTGGCTCCTCGCATACAAACTGAAACTCCTCTTCCCATCGTGGATCTCTTCTTTTCTTTACGTGCTGTGTTAATAAATCATGAGCCATCTCTTTATTAGAAAACTAATCATTAAAGAAATAACAACAAACTAAGAACTCAGAAATCCATAGCTAACTATATAAACATGACTGGTGATACCTTAGTCTTCTTCTTCTCTCCTCTAAACAGGATCCGCACATATGGGTTTGTATGGTGTTTTCCCTCAAGATCTTGAGCTTCATGAACTATAACAACAAGCAAACCACCACTAGCTGGAGTACCGACAGGTGCCTTTTGTACAACATCCATACTGCTAACTTTCGGTAGATCTGCTTCCCTAAAAGGCTTGTATGTCACTTCCAAAACAATCTGTCCACGTGACTTCTCATTTTGAACATCACTAGGATCCATTGTTTTAAGCAAGTCAAGTGTCAAAGAATTTGGTTCATCTGGGGTAATCTCCTTTAACTGAATAACATTCATGCCCATTTTTTCATGTTTCCCAACCTATAAAAGTATATACGTTTTAGAGTTATTGAATGAGGTATAAAAGCAGAATATTTAGAAAGGGAGAAGCATAAAAGAAAGGAATTTGTTAACAAATAAGGCATGCCTGTTCCCAGTCATAAACAGTAAACTCCAAAGCTTGTGTTTCTGGATCTTTGACAACCAACTTGAATTCTTCATTCCATTCTGGATTAAGGTTATTGTGCTTCACTGTAGTTTTCTTTGATGGAAGTCTTTCTTCTGTAAACCTAAGTTTCACATATGGGTCAGATTTACCCAGGATATCTTTTCTTCTCAGATTATTAGCCCTGACAACCTTCACATATAGAATTCCAACAGGCTTCTTTTCAGCTCTGCAAGATTTATAAAGGACTAATTAGTTGCAGTTGTCATGGTGGGTCTCTCTCTCTCTGGTTAAATAGAGTTCTCATTAGTTACAAATAACATGTAGTAAATTACTTTGAAGGGTCCATAATTTGAACTTCTAATCTTCTAGGCCACATATACATATTTGCAACTTGGTTCTGGATTGTCTCCTGCAATTGGGACAACAAAAAAAATTACAAAAAAAAAAAAAATGTAATTTCCTTCTAATGATAAATGGGCAATTGAATGAAATACCTATCACACAATATCAGAAAATTATGATGCTTAGTTCCCAATGATGTTTCTTATAACCCATGCAAATCAACAACCCAACAGAATAAATAACAGTTATAGCAAGAAGTTCCTGCCATCAAGCTTTGAATTTAAAAAATTTATAGCAACCTTAATTTCCACATCTTAGTATATGAACCTTCCCTCATGTGCATCAGCTACATCTTAAAACACAAAAATAAGAAGAATTGACATTGGTAACCCACCATCACTTGTCACAGAGAGAGAAAATTTCAGCCCTCGGTGAAATGTCAATTCTGATTGTGACAAGCATATAGAACAAGGTGAAAGATTCTTCACCTGATAATAATACTTGCTATTTTTAAATGATAAAAATATCCACTTCCAAAACCCAGAATTTCAAACTTATATAGGTTAGTGCAGAACATACTTTACAACTAAATGACTAAGAACAACATAACATAAAATTCCTTAAAAATAACAATAACAAAACTTATTCAGGTTTTGTAAAATTGACAAACCAATTATCACACAGCACAAACAATCAGGTCTTAATGTGCACCAGCTTAAGCTCTTGTATAAATTTTGTGGCTTTGTTGAAATATCTTGCTTTTATAACCTTAATATATTAAGTTTGCTTCAAGTTCAAACAAGATCAAGATAGAACAAAATGTGAACTATAATGATTAAAAAAACCAAAGAGTAGCAAATGCAGAGTGCAAACATGACGCAGGTCATGAGAGATACCTGGACAAATCTATGAAGGCCAGGAATTGCCATAAGATCCACTCCAATAAGTTTTAGTCCAAAGTCAACATGTGGCTGAAAAACAGAAACAGTAGTTAAAAAGCCTTACACCATTGAACAGAAATAGCATCAGTGATAGAATGTATAAAATGTAAAAATAAAATAAAATAAAAATAAAAATCCTCCCCCTTACATACCTTCTCCATGAGAGACACAAGGATTTTTGCAAAACAAGGAAAGCTAGGGACCAATGGCTTTAAAGTTATCCGTGGTGAAGCAAAGATTTGCAAATCAACCACCTAAAATATCAAAATGAAAACAGATTAAAAATGGAATTAACATCTGCTCTTTTACTGCAAAGCTGTTTTAACATAAGTATCAGATTCTACTTTCTTATGAAAAAAAGAGCATGCTACTAACCTGTATAGTTGCTTTTAATCCAAATGCTTTAACCAGAACAATGACATTAGGGTTTCCAGCCCATTTCAGTGATGGTTCCATAACCAATTCCTTCTCTGCTGTAATGTGCACTTTTACTCCTGATGTGGACACAATAAATTATAACACATGATAAAACAGGTATCTAACAAACATGTCAGAATTAAGATGAAACTAAGGGTAGGTCTAGAGTAATGCAGTTTAGACATGGCTGGTATATCAAAAGACTTGTGATGAAACCTAGATGCAGAATAACAGCACATTAGTGATATAAGTTCTAAGAATTGCAGAAAAAAAAGAAAAAAATAATAATAACTTCACAACAAGAAACTTGACAGCAACTTAATATGGAGTTAAAGACAATCATTTTTCCCGAAAATAAAAGATGTTATGAATGCTCAAAAGATAATGACAGGATATATAATGACTTTATTATAGGTACCAAATCTTAAAAGGGATTTGCTTTATTGTGAGGAATGATATACAACCTCTCCCACCTACTAAATAGACGAATGCATTGGAAAGTAGCAATCATTATAAAGAAACAGATACTGCTACGGTGATAACCTAAAGTAGAATGTTATAAAGCCACTCCTACCTTCTTGAAATTGGATGGACTAAGAAAAGATCTCGCATGCTCCTCTTTCTTTAAAAGACAGAATTTTTCTTAGTGTAGAATGTTATAAAGCCACTCCTACCTTCTTGAAATTGGATGGACTAAGAAAAGATCTCGCATGCTCCTCTTTCTTTAAAAGACAAAGAATTTTTCTTAGTGAAGCTTTATCAATGTATTATTACTGGAAGAACATATAACCTATGTAAAAGAAAATAACCTTGAAACCTAAGAAGTAGATATGGGGCCTCTGGCTCTTCATCTCAAGCTTAAGTTGGATGGCACTTCATCAAATGGGTAATGATGGAGGCCTCACCAATGGCAAAGTCTATGCCATTGATAAACTACTACTCATGCAAAGAATACCATGTATGCTGTGCATAATTATGACTGCTTTCTGTAGGATTTTTTGCATGGTGCTCCCAAGCTTTGAAAAGACTTGGGAGACCATGGCAGGGATGCTGGAGGCGATCCCTGGGGCTTAGGGGCGTGTCCCAAGCGGGTCCTGGAGGTATTCCAGGGATTTCCTGGAGGTGTTCCAGGGATGCTCTAAATTTCGGTGTTGTCTCATGTTGGGTCAAGGGGGCTTGACCCAGAGTCATTGATTTTTTAGGGGGGAGTTTTTTGAGAGATTGTAACATAACCCAATTGGGTTATGGGGTTTGGGTCCAGGTTTGTTAAGTTGGTTAGGAGGTTAGCTTATTTGGTTAGTTGGTTGGTTGGCCCAACCACCCAGGATCCTAACCGAATTGGTTGGTTGTAACCAATTGGGAACCTAACCATGTGAGGAGTCCTAATCAGTTTGTTATTAGACCAAGAAGTTCAAGAAGTCTTAGCCCAATCATGTCAAGAGTTGTAACCATCCAAGAAGTGGTTGAAGCCCATGTGATGTAGCCCAACTAATCAAGAAACCGTCCCATGTGCTATATTAAGAAGTGGGGTGTGCAGTTTGGAATCTCACTGTGAAGTGAGAAACCGTGAGAGAGGGGGCGTGAGCCTCTCTTGGGCATGACGCCCATGAGGCGTGGAGGGCTTTAGAGAGTCGGTTCCAAGAGAGAAGGGAGCGCGTGAGGGAGTCCGTGTGGATAACTTCTTGGAGTTCTTGGACCGTGGATGCTTCTTGGACCATGAGGATACATCACAGGAGGCTTTGGAGAAGAGACATCTACGTTGAGGTATTGTCCGCAGGTGGGACACGTATATTGAGGTATTGTCCGTGGGGTTATGTCTTGATTGTATCAAGGATTCTTCTCCAAAGGAATTAATGAAAGCAATTTCTCTTTTCTCCTACATCTATTCTCTATATCTCCATTGTTGCATGATAATGAATCGAAGAACAGGTTGTTGGACTGTATCCTTCCACGTTGCTTCTGCAATTATCCACTACGTATAGGCGCTAGTCCGGATAGTGCCTGAAATTTTCCAACACTTTCAGCAGAACATGCCTTAAAAAATTGCAACAAAAATGATAAAACTACACACAAGTCCTTTTAGGCTTACAAGTGGCTTGGCTAAGGAAGCAATTGGTTCAGGGAAAATGGAAAATGCCAAGCAAGGATCCTAAGCCAAAAAGAAGGGCATTCATCATGTCTAATCAAGAAACCAATCATGAACCACCTCAACTATATAAAAATCTATGGTAGACATATGTACCGTTCAAACAAAATTATTTGCATATGCCATACTTCAAAACCCTCTAGCCATAGTTCGTCGAACCAGCCTGAACCGGGTAGTTTGGGGCATGCCGAACTGTATCAGTAGCAAACCAATGTGGTTCGGCTAATGCCACTGATACGGTTTGGCTGATCAACTCATAATGCTGGCAAAAACCGACGAAGGAGAAGGAAAGAGAGGAAGAGAGAGGAGGGGAGGGAAAGAGATGGAGGCCGATGGTGGCCACTGGAGGGCCATCGAGGGCTTTGTATCCTCTGCGAGAGAGAGCTTAAAGAGAGATAGAGAGAGAGGGAGGGAGGGAGAGAAATAGAGGGAAGGGAAGGCAGCGGGGAGGCTCCGAGATGGTGGAAACACAACTCATGGACCGAAGATTTGAAACGGGGGCGACACACACATGCATGCACACACTCACAAGCACACGCACGCATGCACACACACACGCGCACACACATATATATAGGTGGCTCTTTGTTTCATGTCATTTGTTGATGAAATAGTATGCTGATAAGATTTTGCATCAAATGTAATGCAAATATTGGCATGCAGATGAGTATTTTAGAAAAATAATGTGATTGACTCAACCATGTAGGTCAAAATATTAGCCATTGAAGGGGGAAGCTATGAATAATATGACTTTATGACCATAAAAATTATGACAAAACAAGGAATGATAAAGCTGAAATTACATCAAGAATGTGTCTGATATCCAAGTACCATATCCATGTCCAATATGCCACATGGCTAGGCAATGAGTGGTATGCTAAATATCTAGTTGGTAAGGGATCATTAGGTTCCCAAGCTCTTCGATGTTGTGACATAAAAACTTTTGACACAGTTTGCTTATTATATGCAATATGCCAAAGATGACTAAGTGAGAAATGTACTCAACTATGGTCAAAGAAACTCCAGAGAGGAAGTAGACCAAAGAAGACTTTAATGGAAAGTAGACAAGAGATTTCAAGAAACTCCACCTTTGAGGACTTGGCCATGAATAGGAATAAATGACAGAAAGTGTCCATGAGATAATCCAAAAAAAGTCTACTGTGATAAACCTTCAAGGTCATAATAAACAGTTAGCAATCCATCCACAACCCTGGAATGAATCCAACAACTCAACATTCCATCATATGCCATTATATTAAACCATAGCTTCTCACCTCTCACTCAAGGAATATAGGCATATTGGGTATACGAACATAAAAAGAAATATATGCATATTTGGTATATGAACATAAAAAGAAGACTATATGCATATTTGGTATATGAACATAAAAAGAAGACACATGTATAACAATGCTATATGCTATATACGTAGCTCATTTAAATTTCAACACTTAAGTTCTCTAATAACTGCAGACTTTCAAAAAAGTAATTTCTTGAGCAGGGTTCACCGAACCGTGCCGAACCGGCCGATTCGAGGCATGCCGAACCGGACCGGCGGCCGGCCGGCACGGTTCGACTGTAAAAAATGGCACGGCCACCGAAAAAACCACAAAAAAAAAAAAAATCGGGCCCATACCGGGCCCGAACCGGTCGAAACGGGCCCGAACCGGCCGGTTCGGCTCGATACGGGTATGGGAAAGAGTGGGGGGGGGGTTGTTTGTTTTTTGTGTCACATGGCTACAGTGTAGCCATGTGATTTTCAAAGGGGGGGCCGTTGCTGCCTTTCCTTAATTAAGAAAATGTGACACAAAGAGCTTAAGAGCTCACTATGTTCTCTGCAGCAACGCACGAAGGAAGGAAAACCAAGAAAAAATAATACGCCCCGCCGATTTCAACCCAATTCAACCTGCAAAAATCGAAGAGGTAGGTAAAATCAAGGTCCGTATATCCTTTTTTTTCCATATTTTCGTCTTTCGTAGGGTTAAATTTTATTAAAATCCATGCAAATTAGAAAATTAAGAAGAAATGCTATCAAAATTTATTTGTTAGCAATGATTTTAGAGTATGTGGTAGATCTAGGATAGATCTACACAATGATACTAAAATCTTAATTTTTGTTAAGTATATAATTTTTTAAATTAAAAATTAATTTCGGATTAAAAAATTAGAAAAAAATAATTAGAAAAAAAAATTGTAATTATAAATTATTAATCTAGGGCTTGTAAACTACTCTCACTATAAATTTCATGTCGATTTATTCAAGTTTTGTGCATCTCATGAATAGTGCCCGTAGTCTTAAATTGAAAAAAAAAGTGACTTTTAATGCATTTCTAGGCTCTTAAAAAAATATATGTAGCATGTATGATGGAATCCTAGATGAATCTAAAATTTAATTTTTTTTATATTTTTCTTTATTTTTTTAATTTTTTAATTAAAAAAATAAAAAATTAAATTAAATTTAAAAAAATAGGTTAATTAACTGTTAATTAATAAACATTATTATTGACCTTATATGTAATTTAAATATTCAGGTATGGATCCATCAAGGAGGAAGAAGGATCCGGAGCGGGATATTGGTCGGTCACATAGAGAGATGCTCTCGGGTCGGCATCACTAGAGGTGTAAATGGTGCAATACCGAATTCAAAGGTGGGGGATAACAAGGTTGAAGCAGCGCTTGGCTGGCGGCTATCCTGATATATCTGCATGTCGACAGTGTCCACAGGAGGTCCGTCAGTTGATGAAGAAACACTTTGCTGATTTTAAAACTGAAAAGGAAAGAACAGTAAAGAAGAAGAAGGAGGTGGACCGTAGGGCCGCAGAACCACTTTCTTATCACTCCAGGGAGTCAGAGGAAGCATCTATTCCTTCTGATGAGGAGGCACAGATGGAGGTTGCTATTCAGGCGAGCTTGTATGAGCAGAGACAGCAGGAGGAGGCAGCAGGAGGAGGCAGCTAGGCATAGACAGCGATTCGAGCCATCAGCTTTTGAGTCAGGATTCGGATCCGCTTCTGCTAGTGCTCCAGGAGAGTCTGAGACACAGTTTAGGAGGATCTCCTCAGTCAGAGAGCCCATCAGGAGAGGCACCGGCCGTATTGCATCCATATTGGGAGCATTTGGCAGTAGGAGAAAGTCTTCCAGGCCCAGGGATATTCCAGAGAGAGCCACTATCCATGATGTCGACCCACATGTATTTTCCAGTAGAGATTCAAAGCAACTGAGGATTGACACAATGCTGAAGAAGGATAAGAAAAAGGATATGTGGCGGGCCATCTCCTCCTGGTTTCATTTTAGTCATATTCCAGCCCATGCAGCAGACAATCCATATTATCGATCTGCTATTTTATCTATACAGGCTGCTGGTGCAGGTATAGATCCTCCAGCATCGAGGGATATCTATGGTCATCTTCTGGACAGCAATAAGGAGGAGCTAGAAGGATGGATATCCTCATATCAGAGCAAGTGGCTTGTATATGGATTGACGGTGATGTGTGATGGTTGGACTGGTCCTACTAGATGGAGCATCATCAATTTCTTGACTTATTGTGATGGGAAGACGTTTTTTTAGAAGACTATTGATGCTTCAGATCAGGTGCACGACGCCAGTTATATCCTCAGATTGATGGAGGAGTGATTGATCAGGTGGGAGAGCGTAATGTCGTGCAGGTCATCACTGATAATGGACCACAGTACAGGACCGCAGGGCAGATCTTGATGGAGCAGCGGCCGCATTTTTTGGACCCCTTGTGCTGCACATTGTATAGACCTCATGTTGATGGATATTGGTAAAATTCGCAGGGTGCAGAAGATTGTTGAGCTAGCACAGTCTATTACCAGATTTATATATAACCATACATGGGTTTTATCATTGATGAGGAACTTTACAAGGGGAAAATATTGAGACCGGGGGTCACACGGTTTGCAGCTAATTATATTGCATTTGATAGTCTTCTTCAGAAGAAAGCATAGCTGCGTTAGATGTTTGTCAGTCAGGAGTGGCAAGACAACAGATTTGCTAGGGCAAATACTGAGGGGAGCAATGTGGAGAATTTGGTGACGAGACAGACATTCTGGCAGCGGGCTGAGAGGGTAGTGGAGGCTATCAAGCCTCTATATGAGGTACTTCGTGCCGTGGACTCCGAGAGGTATACTCAGATGGGCTTCTTATATTTCATGATGCAAAGGACAAAGAAAAAGATTCAGGAGGCAGATCCATCACATGCACATGAGTATATCCGAATCATTGATGGACAGTGGAGTTATCAAATGAGTTCGGATTTGCATCTAGCAGGTACGTAGTATTTTATGAAGTCCCTAAAAATTAAGTTTCGATTAGATTCATACAAGTACGCTTGACTGATTCTAAAAATATATGTGCAGCTTACTATCTAAATTCGAGATTTCAATACTCTGTACCGGACATTGCCATGGATGAGGATCTTATGTCTGCCCTGCGCAATGTTATATATAAGATGGAGCCCGATCCAGCTATGTGGCTTGAAGAAGTAAGTTAGGTTGAAATTATTGAATGATTTTTAATAGCATTAATTTCAACAAGCTAACAATTTTTTTTCTAGCAGACGAATTTTTTAGGGAGAGCATAGATTCGTTTGGATCCACTGTAGCGATCAGAAGTAAATCAAAGATGAATCCTGGTAGGTACTACTAAGGAGTAAGTCTAATTGAATATCAGTATCAAATTTTTTATTTTGCCAAATCTAAAATTCTAAATGATGTAATGTCTTTTGCAGCTGAATGGTGAGTGCATTTTGGTGGATCAGCTAAAAATTTGAAGGTTCTTGCAGTGAAGATCCTCTTCCAGACGGTGTCCTCCAATGGATGTGAGCGCAACTGGTCTATATTTGGTCTTATCCACTCCAAACAGAGGAACCGTCTGAAACAGAAACGCCTCAACGATCTTGTGTATGTACATTATAATTTAAGGTTGAGGATGAAATGTATTCAGGAAGAAGTATAATTGAATTATCCTGATCCCACTGCAAGTTCATATATTGATGAGGATGAAGATCCAATGATTGGATGGGTCATGGGTCAGCAGCAGCAGCAGCCAGAGCTTGATGAGCCAGGATCGCCTCCTCGACCAGCCAGTTTTGTAGCTAGTGAGGCTGGGGTGGATGCTGGACAGTGGGCAACAAGTCATATTCCTCGCAGGGCTCCAGCAGATACAGCACATCGTCCGTCCCCACCATCTAGTAGACCTGGAGACAGAGAAAAAGGAAAGGCAGTTGCACCTCCATCGGAGCACTCAGTCCACTCAGGTTCAGATACCAAAGACAGTGATGATAGTGCTTCAGATAGTGGAGGATTTAGTGATCAGGGAGGGACAGGAGGACAGGAGTCGCAGCCTCCTAGTCCTATTCGATTCACTGGGGAGTCGCAGTTTTACCATGCCATGCAGGATACAGATCATGGAGCACCATCTGATAGACCTCGTGGTGATACGATTCCATATAGGCGACGGGTTCCGCGTGGTCGTTCGGGACACGATACAGTTGCAGATCTTGCACGTGGAGTAGAATCCTTGGATGTATCTGGATCATCCTCATATTCAGGATCCTCTTATCCGCAGCTACCGTCAGCTTATGGTTCATATGATCTATACGGTGCATCCGAGACGTCAGCATCCTGTGGTTATTATCCCAGAGCATCTTATGCATCTGATTTTGTTGCTGGTATATTTGGATTCCTCCCTGCACCTGCACTGCCATATCATCAGTCTCTGGACAGCTCTCAGAGTCGGGACATCAGAGAGGGATCTGCGATTAGTTATGACCCGTCACGCATACCTCCTGGGATGAGCTTAGAGGAGTATCATGCTGCCTGGCAGGAGGGACATGCCGACTTTCCTACGGAGTACATACATGATCCCTATATTTATGGACATCGTCACTCTACCCGATTCTAAACATTGGTATGTAATTATATGTTTATGACATATTTTACTTTCATTAATTGCTGATAATCTTAGTTTAATTATTAATTTTTTTATTTCAATTGAAAATAGTCCTAAATATTAGTATTTAGTCCTAAACCCTAACGCGGTACGCCATCCTAAATCCTAAATCCTAAACCGGCCTAAACCCTAAACCGGCCTAAACTCTTAAAAAATAAACCCTAAACCCTAAATCCTAAACTCTTAAAAATTAAAATAATTACCTTAAACTTAAAAAAAACAAAAAAAAAATCAAAAAAAAAAAATTTGGGCGTACCGATTTAGACCGGTACGCCTCGCCGTACCGTGTGTCGGCATGGTACGGTTCGATACCGAACCGGTACTGGCCGGCCACCGATATGGCACCCAGTACCGGTTCGCCAAACCTTGTTCTTGAGTCTCACCTCCCTTGTCTTTCTCTCTAAGAGTCTGACCTCCTTTGTCATCTTGTTTCATTTTAAATTGCAAGAACAAGAGAGACTATGCAAGCTTTTTTTCCATTTCCTGAAGTATGCACTAATTAAGAAAACAAAACCTAGTAATTTGGGTAATTGTTGTTTCCTTTCCCTTTGCTCAGCTTGTCTGTTGCTCTACAAACTGTTCATCAATGGCAATAAATGCTGAAGGATTAATTAACCTAGTAGCTAACTGATATAGTGCAGGTGATACGGAAGCTATAGTTGAATAAAATAGAGGGAATATAAAGCACTCCAGGATTATTGTCAGGTAAGTAAATGCTCAAGGATCAACTAACCTAGTACCAAACTGACATACCATATTTGACAAAATCTATAATCCAATAAAATAGAGGAAATGTAAAGGAAATGGGGATTATTGTGCAGGTGTGTCCAATCAATCAAAACTCTTGTTGAAGCATGAAATAAAGTAACTAAAAAAAAGGAAATATTAGAATTTATTGCATATTTTGATAAAAAAACTTAGGAGTGGCTTCACATCTTAGGAACCTGAGCCAAATTCCTATTCATCTATATCCTCCTAGCCAGTCATCTATATCCAATTACCCTCAGAAGATCTGCTACCTCTGATAGAATAAACTTCAATACAATTTAAATGTACCTTAGGTTTCTCTAAAATAATTTTAATCTAAAATCCATACCATACCTCCTTATATTGGGCCCTACTAGAAAAAATCAAGTGGATAGCACATATAAAACAGATCACTTAATGTTATTAAATCATGTCATCATAACTAGGGCATGAGTCATATGAATGAACAGGGCCAAGATATTTTTAGTATAAGATGTAGAGTCCACCGAATAGAGAGCAGTTTCAATGATGCAATCTTATCATCAATGTCGAATTTCAAACATATTCATCTGATAGAGACTTGATAGATTCTAGAAGGATAAAGGAAGTATTAAAGTGTTTGAGAGTCTCACTGGACAAAGAAAGTAGAACCTAGAAGTTCTCTAACAGAACTTTGAATAATGAATTTGGATGGAACATTCCCATATCTAAGAGACTGCCTAAAATTTCAATGAAATTCACTATGTCATATGGATGATATTGACATTCTAATGGCTTAACTCAATACACAGTCCAGATGGATGGTAATACACTAGAAGATATTCTCACTCTTGTCAGGGCATGATAAAATTATTAAAATGGATGAAAGTGGTTGAATGTACCCTAGACAATAAGCTATTAAATTCTATGGTTTGGTCCTACACAACAGATTTGGCATGACCTTGTATATCTTTTTCTCATGATTGACATTACTCACCCACTTCTGAAATGATCAAGGAAATAGCAATTCTTTTTACAATTTTCATATGAAAATTGTAATTATTTCACAGGTCAAAGATTTATCCATACTTCAATGCATAAGTACAAAAGCACTGGTGGGATCTATAAAAAAACTAACCTTGAAAAGTTGGGGGTAGGGAACCTAGGGTAAATGTTTGAAATTCAACAGTGTCAATTTTATACTTTGGAATATTCTCAGCAATTATTGGTTTCACAAGTTCCTTTGCTGTTCTGCAGATTGCCTAGAAAGGGAACAATATATATTAGCATTGAATAGAATAAAGCCACAACCAGATATTTTGAATGTTCAAAATATTTTGGTGGGACATGCAACAGAAAACACACCTTATCTAGATAAGGCCACATTGATTCTAGAAACTTGTTTAGCCAATCAACCTTCAAAGAAAGGAAAACATGATAATTAAGAAGTAGCAAAACTAAAATTACAGTTATAGCATTCAATCATGTGCACATACTCGATCATAGTCCGGATTTTTCACCCATAAAGGAATCTCAGGAAGCATACATTCCAAAGATTTTGTATCATGTTCAACAAGTGGAAGAATTTTAGGATCCTGGTCATGAAAAAAAAATAATAATAATGAGTACAAAATGTCCATTGGTACTAATGAAAAAACAGAGAGAGAGAGAGAGAGAGAGAGAGAGAGAGAGAGAGAGAGAGGTATGCAATGTAAAGAAATTTCTAAAACTTAATTATCGATGGAAGATACAAGCTACTGCAAGAAAGAAGACATACTCCTAGCATAATCTAAGGAAGAGAAAATCTTTGTGAATAACTACAAGAATCCTACTTACAATGAAAAATAAAAAAGATGTTCTCCATTCTTATCCTCTTATACGTCATACAAACATACACAATTATATATATGATGAACATATAAATATGCATGAATACATAGATTGCACAAACATATGACAGACTGTTCGAATAGAAAACAGATAGATGTATAAATGCAAATCTTCAATAGGTTTTGAGCCTGGATCCTCTATCAGTGGAAAATATATTTCATGTCTTCTAAATGGGAAATCTGTGTTATAGTCATGATTTACATTTATGTTTCTAGATTTTTTTGGTAATTCAGATTTACTGTACAAAGTGGTCTACTTATTTGCATTTTCTGGGGTTATCTCCTTCAAGATCTGTTTGTACAAGTGACAAAAAGTTCAAAGGGCTAACATCCATCCCTCTGCAAGCATCCCTGCTGAATCTGATCACAGTGGCAAACACCCTTCCATTGCAAGCATCCCTGCTGAGTTCATTCCCTAGGAACATGCAAAATCCAGACATCATCAAATTGGGGTAACATCTCATTTTTGCATCATTGGAAATGTACCAGGCTATCCAAAGCAGCTAATAAGGAATTCAGGAAATCTTGGCATCTAAATCCAACCATAGTTTCGATTATCCTTCCCATGTTCCTCATTCAATCCTATTTCTGAAAACCATCAACTCAAGAGTAACAACATCCTCAGTTATTGGCAGCCCTTGTCATTTTGACAAATCAACCTAATCCCAGATGTTGAAGCTGCTCTTGCTACAGTGGTTAGAGGCATCAAGTTCGTCTTAGTATAAAGTGGAGTCAGATGATTCCATTAACTATCTTCTGGCATCTGCAGCCTTTTGCTAGGACTGCATATTGTCTAAAGGCAACCCTTTATGCAATTATACAACCTTGAATATGTCTCTTTGTTGTGGCTAAAAAGCAGCATTTTTCCTCTTCGAAATGTTCCAACAACCAGACAAAGTCATAGATGTAAAATTTCACGGTTCACACTTAGTCATAATGGTCAATTTTTCCAGCAAACATCAGAATCTACATCCTCTTGTGGCACCCATTCAAATCTATCGAACTTCACTCATATTAACTTTGATCTACTACAACCCCACATCATGTGTTTTAGATGCTCATCCTCCAATTCACATCTAGCATATCGAGCTTCCAAAAAATAAATACAGTTGCTAAAGGTGAACTTCGGATGGCAATCTTCTCCAACATATTTCTAGAAAAAAGATAAGTATTCATGGCTATGTTGGTATTATCCATATCTCCTGCCACCGTGCTGCTCCATTTCTTACATTGAATGCTATTATGTTTTCAGCTTAGGTGCTCAGACATGAGCAATAGTTTAAAAAGCAGGCTGAAGATTGAAGAAATATAGTGTTTTATTCAAAAAATACCAACTTTTCCAGTTGGTTTTCTTGGAACAAATAAAATATTTTTTTTTATATTTTAGATGATGATGTATATTTCATCATAAGATTGAATTGACAATTGGTAGCATATACTCTGCCAGTTGTAGCATATCATTTACAATGCTAATAGTTTCCTCTGCATTATTGTTTAAAACATGTGGATGATGTAGCATTTTGGTTGGTTTGCCAAATTTATTTGAATCAGATCATTTTTTCAATAGCTGTGCACACTACCCTATAATGATATGTTACTTTAAAATAAATTATCAACAAGAAAACAATCCTGAAAACATGGATCATCAGTAATAATCAACTCAGTTATCATTGTCCATTTGGTGGCAAAATCATCCTTGCAGTGGCTCTAAAAACCCTATAGTGCACAGCCAACGGAGGTTCCTTGAATTTTAAAACAAGAAAAAGAATCAACCTACTGCATTATCCCTAATAATAAGAGCATTTCACCTCTGATTTTTTCAAGGAAAACCCAATCAAATCTCAAAAAGTAGCTATTGCAATTTGAATAGCTACTACTAAAAAGTGATAATTATTCTTATAATTTATGGAGTTTCTTATGCAAATATGATCCAACAGAAGTTTGATAATTGAGGATCTGAAAATAGTTTTGTTAGACTTCTTGAGGCAGCCTGGAGATCCTGATCCACCACCAAATCCGATAGCAACAGATAGTCTGGTATAGATAGATAAACTGACAGTCATAAAAAAATCCCCTTTTTACAACAACTTTCAAAATTTTCTGTTAATTCAGAAGGCAAGATGGTGAATTACCAATTCCCTTGAATAGATGTAAACTTTTCCAATTTTTAGAATATTGTTGTAGAAATTGAACCACAATGTTTTTATCCTACAAACAGATTGAGTAAAACCTTAACATTTCAGGACACATCCCAAGAATATGGATGTGTTGGTAATCCATAGGATATTTACAGTTCTCCCTTGCTTGTGCAAAGTAGCATATCCATAATCCATAAATTATTGTTCCCACTTCTGTGTCAATCTCCCTTTTTTCTCTCTTTTCCCGCTAAATGTGATCCAATCTTCGAGTTCAGGTTTGTCTGGTCATTGTCAGGCTAGAATAGGGTATTTTAATTGGGTTTGAATAATTTTATATTGCATGGCTGTTGAATTTTAGTCTTAACCTAAAAGCTGATACAAAAGTTTATAGTAGGTCTTATGACTTTCAACCAAACATGATTTAAGCAACATCCAAATTAAAAAAGTAGATGAAGATTTGGATATAAATTGTTCCAATACAACTTGACTACGCTCGGATTGAAAACATCAGAGTTAGGTAGAGCTGGTGTTTGGATGGTCTTTTTCACAATAATATTGTATCACGGTGATGCATTTTGTTCGCTGGATATGACTTAAACAGCATAAAAAATGAAGAACTTTCTATTTTATTAAAAATAAAGTGAACCCAGTTAGATAACTGTATCATAGAATTATTGCTTTTTGTTGGTTTATTGACAATCATAGTTTTATGTACAACTATAGATTTTGAATATGGTTAGAACATTTTATGTCTAATAACTTCAATGAGCACATGCATTTGCACATGTACCATAACAACCAACATAAGAGCACCAATAAATTTCCATCAACATGAATTAATGATCATTGGAATAAAGATTATAGCATCTTAGCCTTTCACCTTGTTCTTAGACTTAGACTATGGTTTATGTAATCAACAGTTCAGTTACAACTTTTTCGACATGTCTCATAGATCTACTGGTTTGTAATCCATAACTAATTTATAATGTCTCCTTAGACATTTATATTGATCTACTATTCACTTTCACAAATATAGAACAGTCCATTATTATGACCTTATATTTCACTTCAGCCAAAACTGGAGAAGCCCAATATTCTACCTTTCGTGGACTATAATGTTGACAAATGTGTCCTAAAGCTAATCGTCTAACTTATAGAGAGTTATACTATTTATAATTGTATATGAATTATCTATTAATAAATATTATTTGGCAAGTTCATCACATTGCATCTTTCTATAATTAACTCTTTTGAAATGAAGTCTTTAAAACTATTAATAAATGTTATTAGTGTGATTCTTAAAATTATTCATAACCAAATGATATGTTATTATAGGACGACAATGTTATCGAGTATAGGTCATTATATGCCATATGCATTAGTTGTCCTCCTAACCAAGAAGTGTGGAAACACTAGTATGGCATGCACATGAAATGTAGGGATACATTTTACTTAACATGATCGACCTGTGGAGTGCTCTGTTATAAAGGGTTGCTTGCAAAGGATATGGATGTTAGTGTCCCTCAGACCTAAGATCACCAGGTGACTTGCTAGCAACTCACTGTATTTTGGTACCAAATTACCTAGATTTCTAGTAATAGAAAGTTTCTGGGTATAGTCAAGTACTTGTGAAGTCGATATGTGAATCAAGATAGAATTAACCGCTCTAAAGGTTTTGGAGATAATGCCTTGCTGTGTTTCAATTTAGCCAAACCTTAGCTAGGATAATCCTTGTGAGTCACAAGATTTGTAAGTTAAGATACTATGTAGATGAACTAATTATGGGTTGGTAGTTTAACCCTAAAGTCATTCTGAGCATTGAGGGTCAAATTGATAAATTATATGGTAACCATATGCCAAAGGTTTTTGAATGTTGATTGCAATGATTCGACTTATCCAAACATTGGGTATCATTGCTAGATGGTTATTTCGATTGGTACAGGAATTGTTCCTGTACTATCGACTTAGTATTCAAACTTATGGGATCACACGCAATAGGAGTTCCTGCCTAATCTATTGACTGATCAATGATTATGAATTGTTTCAAGGTCTAATTATTATTACGATTAATAATTAACCTTGAGTCGACTTATATATGAATCGACTCATCAATATTATTAGTGAGTCGACTCATCGATTATTCACTAAAAATTGATAAATTTTGGAAGGATTAATTAGCAATTGCATTGTTGATTAGCTCAATTTGATTGAGCAATGAGGTTTGGATCAAGTCTGATTGAATTGGATTTAATTGGGTTGACCCAATTAGATTGTAAAATAGCCTAATCATTAAAGATGTTTGATTCCTAATTTGATCGGACTTGAGCTCAATTAATTTTTAATTGGATTAGGATTTAGCTAAGGAGAGTGGGTTCCTAATTTGATTATATTCACTTATCTCTTTGGATCTAATCAAATGAGATTTGGTCTGAGCTCAAATTGAATCTAATTAGATTGGACCACACCCTTGCGCCCACTGGTTCTTACGAATTCAAATTTTGAATTTTGAATTCAAGTTTTGAGTTTAGATTTAAATTTGAATTTTGAATTCAAATGAGGATTTGAATTTGAATTCAATTTTGAATTCAAATGAAGTGATTTTGATTTTGAATCAAAACTATCCAATCTCATTCTAACCACACTCCAACTTCCTAACCTTTTCTAACCACTTAGGCTCCTATTTTATAAGGCTTGCTAGTGGGCATGGGAAGGGGGTGGCGAATGTTGAAAATAATTTTCTAGCTAAGAAAAAAAGGGATAAAGGGTTGAGAGAAAGAGTCTTAGGTGTGAGCTCCCTAGTTCTTTAACTAGGATTTAGGAAGAGAGAAAGGAAAAGTGTTTCCTGCCTTATCTTATATTTCCTCCACCTCATCATCTCCTCCCAAATATTCTTCTTCATGTCCTGGAGCATCCTGGTGATTTGAAGAAGAATGTTCGATAAGCTATCGAGGTCTCAATAAGGAGCTAGTACTTCGAAAAGACTGATCAGAACAAGACTCCATGTGGATCATCTGTAGAGGCCATACATGTACGTGGTTAGGAGGAACCTGATACAATGATATTTAGTGGCAGTGACCGTTGACCCATACAAAGATAATGAGTTTTGAACTCATTGACATCATAGGTGTGATCTATGATATCGGTTTTATAACATAGATGTGATCTATGTTGCTGGCTATTTGCTTGTTTCAGTTTATTTATATGCTATATATCATGTCATGATCCTATTTTAGGTGATTTATTTGATTAGATCAAATGCATGAAAGGTTAATTAGATTAATTTTTAGTCTTCTGCTGTATTATATTTTGAAAAAAATTTGAAATGCATGCATGAAACCATCCACTTTTTTCTTCATACAATTCAGCCCCTTATCTAAAAACATTGTTTAGGGAAAAATTTTATGCAAAAAATAATATGTGGATAAAATCACATAGCTTTTGCTTATCTTCCTCGGTACCATGTACAATTATTGGATCAACCACATCAAGTTTGGCAGCAATGGCCATCCAAGCAGGCCAGCTCCTTTCACTTATTGTCAGTAGAGACAAGCATGGTAATGATGATTCAATCTCCTTTTTATTCCTGGTTATAACAATGACATAAAATCTTTAACTTTGAAGGCAATGTTTCTATTAAAAAAATATAATGCCTTTTGCCCCTCAACGCAATCTAAGATGTTCAGGCTCATTTTTATAATACAAGCATCGGTGATGTATTGAGCTTGTGCATTTTTTTTATCTTTCAAACCGCAAAATTTTTCTTCGCCAAGAGAGAGAGAGAGAGAGAGAGAGGAGAGAGAGAGAGAGAGAGAGAGAGAGAGAGAGAGAGAGAGAGAGTTTTCACTTGCATTGTTCTATCAACTAAGCTGCTTCAGGAATCTTCATTTCTTCTTGAAACCCAAATTCGAAGCTTGCCTCAAGGCAAGCTAATCAAAGAAAAGCATGAAAACAAAAAAAATCCAATAACCTCAAGAAACCTATGCCTCCATTCGTCCTCTTCGTTTCCTATATTCTTCATCGCAAACAACTACCACAAATTCAACAAAAGAGTTCACAAACTATACCCGTAAACAACAAGAACAGATCCGGCATAAAAATATTAATCAAAATCACATCAATCAGAGAATTACCAAACAAGAAAAACACATATATTTTTTTTTTTAAAAAAAAAGAGCCGTACCTTAACATCAGTGGGCTGGAAATAGATGAACAGATAGTATCCAATCACGATGCCGGCCGAAAACCCCGCACTAAATCCACAGAAACCGAGCACCATGCTCACGAACCCCATCTCCAATGCCCCTCTAATTCCTCACAAAACTCCAAAACCCTTCTATAAAACTCCAATTTCAAATATCAAACCCAAGTGATAGCTACCAAAAATAAAAGAGACAACAAAAAGGAAAGAAAAGAAAAAAATATCGCCCACCTTCTACCTCGTCGAAATCACCCAAATCGCCCGTCCCATCTGCGCCAGAAAGTACGAAAAAGAGAAGTGAAAAGCCGGCACGGAAGAAGAATACAAAGACGTCGATCTCTATATCTCCATCGTCGCTGCCAAACAAATACATTTATCACCCATTAAGAGTTTTAAAAAGAAAGGAACGTTCCCTGGTATTATGGTATACGTAACTATTCTGGGATTACTATTGCTCTTGAATCGCTAACTGGGATAGTGGAATTTTTTCTCTTAGCATTGGAATTAATAAGAAGGATAAGAGTTCGAAGTAGAGCAGAGAGAGGTTATAGCGCTTAAAAAGGGACCTGGCTTTATTTCTTTCTTTGTTGCTTGCTTTCTTGGCTTTTTTTTTTTCTCTTTTGCCTTCTGCTTCGCTTTGGGTATGGGGATGAAGAGAGCATGGAATGGTGGGTTTGCGCTTCCGGAAGGACTTCTGGAGCGGGGCATCGGATGCTTCTCTCGGCGTTAAGTTACGGGACGGAATAAGAAAATAATAGGAATAAGGAGGAGGAGCGTTTAGAACTCCAAAATAATTTACTTTGCTTTTATTTGATGCACGTCACTACGTCCTTGATGTACTTCATGGTCAGGTTGTCTCTTTTTGCGTGATGGGAACGTGCCAGGTTTCTGTTTGGAGATCGGTTAACGTACACGCCTTTGGCGTTTTTTTAAAAATAATACTTTTTATTTAATATTTCCCGAGCCACGGCCAAGCCATTGATATTTATGAAAATAGTTGCTGAATAATTGAACTTACGGATGGCACCGTGATTTCATTAAAAATACGGATATGGCACACAATTTTATCAAATAAAATAAAAAATTAATAAAAAATTTAAAATTAATATTTTTTAAAAAATATATAATAGGAAAATGTGGATGGTAAGGCTGCAAATGGATCGGGTTGACCTGTGACCCGACCCATTTAGACCCGATCCAACCCATTTTATGTATCCGTGAATCCAGGTTGGGTTCTAAAATTATATCCGTTTCATTTTTCGGGTCGGGTCGGATTTACTGTATTAGGACCTGACCTGATTCGATTCGAACATACTAATATTGTTATAATTATACCTATTTGGACCTTTAAATTATAATTTAAAACTTGTATGGAACTAGTTATAATTATTTTTATATCTTAATTTATTTTAAAAATAATATTATTTGTTATTTATTTTATAGTTAATAATAGTTAGCTATGTAATAATTAAAATATAGTTGCCTATATTTTATTTCGATCATATTTAGATCTAAATTTTGTAGATTAGAATCGTATTATTTATATGCTCGATCCAACCCGAATGATCCGTTGGATTGAAAATTTTGATAATGGACCCGACCCGACCCGACCCGACCCGATTTTCTAGTGGATTGGGTCTGGATCTACTATTAGGACCCGACAAAGAACCGGGTCGGATCGGGGTCACTCATGACCCGATCCGACCCGACCCATTCGCACCCCTAGTGGATTGTATCCGTGAAATCACGGGTAGAACCCGCAATTTCATCGAATAATATTTTCTTTTCATTAAAATTTAATAAAAAATATAAAAAAATTTTTAAAAAAATTACAATTAATATTTTTATAAAAAAAATTAAAGAGAAATCACAGGTTATAACCGCGATTTCACGTTAAAATCGGTTCATAATTTTTTTACATAAATCATTTCATGCATCAAAATTTAATAAAAAAATTTAAAATTTAATAAAAAAATTAATAAAATTAATAATTTTTTTAAAAAATGAGTAATTTTTTTTACATAAATCATTTCTTGCCACTTGTCCGACCGCCGATCTGGTAGCTAGGATCCGGCTATCGGTCCGACCATCGATCCTGCCATCTATCCGGCCCCAATCCTACCATCGGTCTGACAGCCAGGATCTGGCCCCCGGTCTGATTGCCGGTCCGGCCTCCGATCAACTGTCGATCTGGCCACTAGGGTCCGGCCACCGGTCCTGCCACATGTCCAGTCGCTGGTATCTAAACTGGACCGGTTGTCTGACCCTAGTAGCGAGACCGACGGTCGGATCGGTGATCGGATCCTAGTGACCGACCGGCGGTTGTACCGGGGGCCGAACCCTAGCGATCGGATCGACGGTTGGATCAGTGGCCGGATCCTAGCAGCCAGACCGACGATCGGACCGGTGGCAGGACTGGGAGTCGGACCGGTGGCGGACTGTGAGTCGGACCAGTGGCAAGACCGGCAGTTGGATCGATGGCCGGATCCTAGCGACCGGACCAGTGATCGGACAGATGACAGGATCGACGGCTAGACCGGTGGCCAGACCTGGTAATTTTTATTAATTCTTAAAATTTTTTAATAATTTTAAATTTTTTTTATTAAATTTTGATATAGGAAATGATTTATGTAAAAAAAATACGGATCGATTTGAATGTGAAATCAGAGTTACAACTCACGCTTTCTCGTTAATTTTTTTAAAAAATATTAATTTAAAAAAAATTTATTATTTTTTTATCAAATTTTATTGAAAAGAAAATTATTTGGTGAAATCGTGGATTATTAAAATCATGTTTTCTCGTTATATATTTTTTATAAAAAAATATTAATTTTAAATTTTTTATTAATGTTTACAATTTTTATTAATTTTTAATATTATTTAATAAAATCGTATCCGAATTTTTTAATAAAATCGCGCACATAACCCGTAATTTTAGTTATACGGCACCTATTTTCTTAAATGTCAATGGATCGGCGTAGGGAAAATATTTAATAAAAAATATTATTTTAAAAGAAATCCGGCAAAAATGCTTCTTTTTGGTACTCATTTGTACACATCAGCTATTAAAGCATATCGGGTGAAGGGTGGCACATGGGCGGAAGCATGGCGACGGAGGAAAAAGTGGAAATAACCGATGGAGGTTTATGGGCAATCGGAATCTCTTCAACTATTAAAATAGTAATTACGGCAAAAAAAAACTAGCGAATCTTTGTACCCTTTGGATTAGACTGGTTTCCATGTAGGATTTTCTTCCTTTGGTTCTACTGATCTTAGTGTTTTTTCTTCGTCTATCCAAGGCTTTGACTGGGTTTGTTTTGGTGTGTGTGGCCTCGTTTCATCGGGGTTGATCCCTCGGGATTGCTTCTTCGTCAGGTTTTTAGGTTTCTTGATTCGTTCCTTCGAGGTAGGAGACGTTGGTATAAGAAGATTCTTCGGCCGGAAAGCTTTGTTTTGGGTTTCCAGCTTCGTTCCTTCGGGGTAGGGGACGTCGGAAACAGGGTTCCGATTTTTGGGTTTGCCTGGGTGTTGTTTTGTTTTGGGATGTTTGGCCCCGTTTGATCGTGGTTGATCCTTCGGGATCGCTTCTTCGTCAGGTTTTTGGGTCTTCTCGATTACATCTAGGGTTTCCATCTAGGGATCCTGGTTTACTTCTAGGGTTTCCAGCTTCGTTCCTTCGGGGTTGGGGACGTTGAAAAATTGAAGATACTTTGGCCGGAAAGCCTGGATTTTGTGTTTGCTCTGGTTTTATATTCGCTCTGGTTTTTGTATTTACTCTGGTTTTGGGTTGATAAAGTAAGAGTGAGAAATGCTCGTGAAGTTTCTGTTCTTCTTCATCCCACCTAGGGTTTTTCATCCTTTTCGATCCTTTGGTATTCTTGATTCAATCTTGGGGTTCTTGTTCCTTCAGAACGTTCGAGTGTTTTATTTTCTAAGTCTTGCCTTTGTTTTGAGGGTGTGTCGGCCTGGATCGTACGGGATCAGGGACGTTGGAAGTAGCCTTATAGGGTGATGGACATATTCCAAAGCCTATGGAAGAATCTATGGCCGGAAAGCCTTTCGTATCGAATTCCTCGGTCGACAAGGGGAAAGCGTTGATTATTGCCGTTGATGATGGAGTTAGGACCAAAGCTACTGATGATGCTGATTGTGTATCCTCTCTTCTAGGTGCTCGGTTGCCGAACCCAGGTACATTTTCCTCTCCCCCAGGTAATTTTTCCTCTTCTCCAGGTGCTCGGTCGCCAAATTTGGAACCGCCCCTGCAAAAATCTTCTCCTCCTCTGGGTGCTTGGCCACCGATGGGGTCATTGACCTAGTCGCAGATAGTCCAAGGCCCATGCAGGTATCGTTGGGAAACATCTAAAGCCTCTGAGGCTGAAATCGAGTTGCTGGAACAGAGGTTCAGTGAGGTTGTTGTGTTTTCTGATAATGAGATTCAAGCTTCTCTTAAAAAATGGCAACATGCCTTGTAAGTAAATTTCTTGGTCATGGCTTATCTATAGATTTTGTAGAGCGAGAACTGTGTATTAAATGATCTATTACCGGGGATTTTTCTATGTATGCCTTATCTGAGGATTTTTTTCTTATTTATTTTTTTCAAATGAGAAAGAGAAACTTAGGATTTTAGAGCAAGGGCCATAGTTGTTGGCTAGCCAACTACTAGTTCTGGAACCTTGGCATCCCGATTTTCGACCCACCCCTGATGCCCTGAGGTAAGTTAAAATTTGGGTTCGATTACTTGATCTGTCTTTAGAATTGTGGGATTCTAGGAACATAAAGAAAATTGCTACTCAGGTGTTCCGCTATTTCTTGATAGTTGCACATCTACTTCTTCCTGTATGGGATATGCCGGGGTGTGTCTCTTCCTTGACCTTACTAAGTTTGTATGCCCAGGAGTTAGAATTAGGGTGCAAGACTCATGTACTTGGCAACCTTTTATGAAATAAGAACTATTTGATATTTGTTACAGTTGTGGGAAGATAGGGGTAACCTTGGAGTCCCGTGTCTATGGTAAACTTGCTGGCTCAAATACTTCTTTGGTATTTGGCCCTTGGATTCAAGCAGGGTACCGGTTACTCCTACTGCTACTCAACCTTCTTTCGGTTCTAAAACTATTGATGGACAGGTTCAGTTTGGTTGGATATGACCCAGGCAAACTACCAATCGATCTCCTCCAAAGGAGACTAAGTTGGCTGATTCAGGCATTCAAGTTTTTAAATCTATCTTTTCTCCACTGATGAGTTTACTCTCTAAGGAAAATATTCTGAGTTCCATGGACATCTCTGATCCTATGGATTTTGCTGCTCACAATTCTGGTGGATCTTATCCTAAGGGTAAAAGGAAGAGATTCCCTGGTAAGAATCATCAAGCAAGTAGGTTTCTAGGTAGTGTTTCCCCACCTCATGCTAAGATTATGCTAAAGCAACATATTTTAGCCACTAAGGCTCATTCTTTGAGGTTCAAGTAAGTTATGCGGTTAGACAAGGTGAAGTTGTAAAAGTTTGGAAATAAGTTGGTGGCACTTAGCAATCTTGTCCTGCACAAGAGCTTAGGCTTGACACTAGTTTCTCTATTGAAGGACAATCTTTGAATTCTCATATGTTCATTGTCGATAAGCTCGAACATGTTATAAAAGTTCATAAAGATAATGTGATAATGATAATATTCACTTGAAAGACTCTGGAGGTAAAATGCCTCCTAATCATAATTCTCATACCTGATGAAAGTGATAGTTTGGAACTATAAGGGGGCTGTTAAGCCTTCCTTTGCTAATTATTCTAAGACTTTGTTGCATAAGTATTTTTCGAGTATTGCTTGTTTTTTGGAGACTTGTCTTCAATCCAATGCTTTGTCTAGGATTTAGCATTTTTTGGATCCTCATTGGATGACTTATATGATTCCAGCTATAGGTCAATCGGGTGGTATTATTATTTCATGGCTCAAAAATGTTGGTAAACTTAATTTTGTTTATACAAATAGACAAATTACTGTTGGTGTTATTTCTTTGCCAATATACCTTTTTGGATCCTAGGTATTGTATATGCTAGTAATTCAGCTTATGAGCTTCATGATCTTTGGGCTTAAATTTTAGATATGATTCATTTGAATTATTCGATGCTTATAGTTGGTGATTTTAATTGTATTTTACAATCTAAAAAAAAAAGAGATAAGCCATTTCTTGTTGATTGTCCTATTCATGAATTTCGATCTTGTATTCAACTATCTGGAATGATAGATTTAGGATATCATGGATCTCATTATTCTTGGTGCAATAATAGATTAGGTCTAGCTAGGGTCTGGGAGCATATTGGCCATACTTTTGTCACTGGAAATTGGCTAGATCATTATCCTACATCTACTGTCATTTATCTTATGCGCATCGGATCATTATCCTTTATTGATTAATGCTCTAATGTGAGGAATAATGAACCTCGACTATTAAGGTTTGAAAAATTTTGGTTATCTTATGCCTTGTTAGAAAGGGTAGTTCGAAAGGTGTGGACTACTTTTTCACCAATTTCTCCCAGTATGCAATTAACTCTTCTCCTAAATAAAGTTCATCGGGCTATTAGAAGGTGGAGTCTTGGATTAGTTATCTTGTTCATAAGGGTAATTACTTATATGATCAAATCTATGCTTTACAATTTTTTGAGAGTCCCAATGTGGCATATTACCTATGCATTTATATAATTCCTTATTGGCTATGTTAGCCAAATATCAGAGTGTGTTGTCTCATTTAGAGGTAATGTGGCACCAAAAATCTCGAGCAATTTGGTTAAAAGAAGGGGATGCTAATACAACCTTTTTTCATCGATTTACCATTCTTCGTCGAAGAAGAAATATAATCTCTGGTATTCATAACTCCAATGGCGGCTACAATTCTGATTTATCTAATGTAAAGGAGATTCTTCTTACTCATTTCAAACAAAGATGGTCTCAATCTGATAACATAAATATCATTGAATATTCTTTTGTTCATTCTAAAATATCTGTCTCATAATAAAAAATTAATTAAACCTATATTGTCCACTAAGATTGAAGCTCTTCAAAGCTTACATCCTAATAAAACTCCTGGGTATGATGGATTTCCATCTTTTTTTCAACATTTTCGATCAATTATTAAATCTGATATGTATGGTGCTATCAAATATCAATTAATTTTTTCATACTGTTGAGATGCCTCAACAATGGAAAGATATGTTATTATTTTGTTGCCTAAAAGGTTTGATCTAGGTATCCCTGTTGATTATCGTTCTATTAGTTTGTGTAACACGATTTATAAGATTGTTGCAAAAACTCTAGTTAACCATCTTAAAGTTGTTTTACCTTAGCTTATATCACAAGAGTAAGGTGCTTCTATTTTTGGTCGCTAAGTTACTAGCAATATATGGAAAGATATGTTTATTATTTTGTTGCCTAAAAGGTCTGATCTAGGTATCCTTGTTGATTATCATCCTATCAGTGTGTATAACACGATTTATAAGATTGTTGCCAAAATTATAGTTAACCATCTCAAAGTTGTTTTACCTTAGCTTATATCACAAGCAGGGTTCCCGGTATCGGTACCGGGACTCGTATTGGCGGGAAGGCAGTACGGTATGGTACGGTCTGTACCGTACTGTACTGGCATGCGTATCGAGCTTTTTATATAAAAACAATCTTTCTCTCCCTCCAAAGCAAGGATTGCTATTTAAAACATGAAATGGATCTGTACCAGGCCGAACCAAGCCCGTACCGGGCTGAATCCGACGGTACGTACTGGTATGGTACGGTACTGGTAGAGAAATTAATTTTTTTTATTTTTTTAACGGTCCGGAGGCCGGACCGTTATATAGGAGTGAACCGTACCAGCTAGTTGCCGGTACGGTACCACATTCCTTGATCACAAGAGTAAGGTGCTTTTATTTTTGGTCGCTAAATTACTACCAATATATTGATAGCTTAGGAATTGGTTCATTCTATAATTAATGCTTCACGAACAAAAAGTTTAATAATGATAAAATTAGATTTTGAAAAAAGCATATGATCATGCATATTGACCATTTTTGTTTGATGTTTTGACACAATTTAGATTTCATGCTATTTTTATCAACTGGATTAAGGCATATGTGCTCAATCCTTAGGATGCTTTGTTGTTTAATGGGTTACTCACTAATTGGTTCAGAGCCACTTGTGGTCTGTGTCATCTCTCTCCTTATCTTTTTATCATCTATTCTAAAATTTTCTCTCGTTTGCTAAAAATGGCTATTAATAATCATTTACTAGAAGCTTATTATCCAAGGGTAGGCCTTGCTATTTCACATATTTTTTATGCTAATAATTGTTTACTTATTACCTAGGTTACTTTACGAAATGCTATTACATTAGCCGCTATCATAAATGCTTATTCTTTTCATTCTACGCAACATGTCAATATTGCTAAATCTCATATATCTTTCAATTCTGCTACTGCTTTTCAAGTAAAATTTGATATAATTAATATTTTGGTATTTCCAAGAATCAATGTCCCGGCAATATCTTGGAGTGCCTATTTATGGTCGTGCATTAGCTGGTCACCATTTGCAGCCTTTGATTACTAGGATTACGAACAAAATTGATGCTTGGAAGTGACGAGCTTTATCTTTTGTAGGTAGGGCAACTTTATTTCATTATGTGCTTCTTGCTCTTCCATTGTATACCATATCTTTTATTTATCTTCCAACATCTCTAGTTTATCAAGTTGAGAAAGAGTTACGTGCATTTTTATAGGGTCATCCTATTAATCATCGGAGCCTTCATCGTATTTCTTGGAATAAAATATGTATTCTAAAATTTTTGGAGGTTTACGTCTTACTTCTTTATTTGATGGAAGGATTAATGTCTCAATAAACTCGCTTCTCAGACACTTCTTGATAATAATTCTCTTTGATCTCAATTAGTTAGAGCTAAGAATTATTTTACTAGTTCTTGGATAAATTATTATAAGCCGGGACATAACTCTATCATTCGGCGTAGAATATGTGATATCGGTCTTAAAGTACAATTTCAATGTCATTAGATGGTGGCTTCAGGTAATTCTATTGATGTCTACAATGATGCTTGGTTGACATGTATACCTTTATTGCTTTGGCCAACTTATATTAATATGATCAACTATTGTCCTGATCTTCCTGTCTTTGATTTAATCAATGAATCAAAGAATTGGAATGCTAGTCGATTAGCTCAACTTTTTTTTACTGATTTAGTTCATTCAATTTTAGCTATTCCTATCTGTTTTTATGCTTCTAATGATCAATTGGTTTGGGGTCATACAAAACTTTCTTTTGTCTAACTCAAAGATATGGCACAATTGAATAAATCGATTACTTTTGAAGCTCCATTTTCATCATTTCATTGGATTGGTCTTTAAAACTTCCACCTTATATTTCTGCTTTTTAGTGGCAATTGGCTTGGTCTAGAGTACCTACTAAACAAATTCTAATGGTCTACAATATTCTACCAAGTACTATGCAGGAATGTAAGCTCTGTCAAGGCATAATTGAAGATACTTTCCATGTGTTGATCAGTTACTTTGTTGCAAAGGACTATTGGTATTTTGTTAATAATCATTTCAGTCTTTCAATTTTTTTTTCATGTTGGATGACCTTTTACATTTATGAGATCCCCTTCCATTCAACAACAACTTGAAGAGCTTATTGCTACTGTGGTTTGGAGTCTTTGGAATGGGTGTAATGACCGGATTTTTAACAGAACATATGTTTCCCCTGCTCAGATTTGTAGGAAAGCACTAATGTATTCTCCTAATCTTTCTTATCCTCCATTAAGGTACTGTGGTAGTTCTTTATCATCTAATCATTTACCTTTTCCTTTGGTTTCTATCATTTACCTTTTCCTTTGGTTTTTTGGCTACCACCTCTCTCAGGGATGATAAAAGTTAACTTTGATAGCTCTGTGATGTCATCTGTTGCAGCTGCTACTTATGTTATCAAGGATCAACATGCTTCTTTTATACAAGCTAGAGATAAATTACTTACTCATGCTTTGGTACCTTTAGTTAAATTGATTGCTACCTGGTTAGGCATGCATACAGCTATCTCCGACTTCAATGCTACTCATATTTTATTAGAAGGTGATTCTGATACAGTAGTCTCTTGGTTAAAGGTTGTTATAATTTTTCATAAATCAAATAATCATTTTCTGCATGATATAGCTATCTGGAAATCTTCATTCTTATCTATTTCACATATATATTGAGAGGCAAATCAAGTAGCAGATTACTTAGCTAGTTTGGCACTCTCTAGATCATTTAAATGGACTAGTAATAACCAAGTTGATTGTTTGTACAGATATCTACTAAATGCAAATCAGAAGGATGTTCCTTTTACTAGATTCTCATATGTGTTTGCAGGTTTTATCTCTCCTTGCTGGTGCCTTTCGCTAATGAAGACTAACAAAATTCTTCAGTCTGCAAATACTATGGGACTATAGTTGTCACTTTATCTACTTCAAATTGTTTGATAACTGGTTGTTACATCTGTAACATACGATGACCCTGCCTTTTCTTCATCGGTTTATTAATTCTCCTTCTGGTGTTCTGATGAAGTCTATACTTTGGCAAAGATGTAATAATCGAAAGATCGCCTATCATACAGCCACTTTGGGCTTTTCCAACCTTCTACTTAAAAAATGGATTCCATATCATGTTTCATTATGCTCCAGATTTCATATTATGCTATAATATGGTTCAGGCTTAAATGCTAGCTGTTTCATAGATTCTTGTATCTATCAGGAACATTTGAACAGTACTTTCATTAATCTTCAGCAAATTGTCATTAAGTTGTTTTCTTATATCAATCTGAATATTTGTCAGTTGCAAATATTAGGAGTTACTTATTAATGCTTAGAGAACCAAGAGATTGTTTGTATGTGCTATACTTCCTACTGCTTTATTGCTTTAACGGAGCATCTGGATTGGAAGACTATTCTTCATCATGTCTTTATACGCCAATGTTGTTACCTTCATTACATCAAAGAATTTGGAACATTACATATTTACATCAAAGAATTTGGAATGTTTGGAAAGTTTGAATTACATCAACATTCTATGTTCATACACTGCTTTCATTATTGGAGATGCTTTTTTACCCTCAATGGCCAGGCTGCTTTTCTCTGGTGTTCCTCACTCAACATTGTAACATTTACACCAAGGAAAAAAAGGAAAAAGAATATTAGAAAAAAGGAAACTTTGTGACAAAAAATGTAAAAAGAGTTATGAAAATAAAAGAAAATTACAAAAAAAAATATGGGTGGAAAATGGAGGATTAGGAAATGTTTTCACTCACCCAATTATTTATATGTGCAGGTTCTCTCTCTTACTTACTTCAGACTCAATAAAGCTAGGCCCAGCATCATACAGCTCTTATGCAGCATGTTGCTGATTACTGTTAACTCAGAATGGACATTATCATGGTTTCTTCGTTATTTTATCTTTCTGATCTACAGGAATTTAAATAATTATATAGCTACATCACTATACACATATTTGTCTTCAACAAAATGTGCTGATTTCTCAGTTTTACATTTTCATGTAATCATACATACTTATTCTTGGCATTACTTTTGGTATATTTGCTCCAGTCATGCCAAGTTATCCAGGATAGCTTTTATCTATGTTTGTTGAATCAGATTTGGTGTCTTTGTTATAATGAATTATGCACTATGCTTTCAGCTATGTTTTTATCTATGGTCTCTTTTTTATCAAATGGGAAATGCATTAAGTTCATCCTATTTCCTTTGAGGTTCAAGCTTTCTTGGAAATTCTGGAACAGAGTGACTCTTTGCATCATTATCTGGCACAAAGTGGAGTATATTTACTAATAGTTTCATTGGTACTATGTACAGTCTCTGTTTTCTGGTTCAGAGATTCATGTTATGCTACAAAGAGGAAAATCATTATTTTGTACAAAGATGTATTATTTGCGACTGTCAACATATTATCAGGTTCTCTACAGAGGCCTTTTTATTTGCTGCTGTCAACATATCTTCTGTGGCTGTTCTTTATAGAGGCTTTTTTATTTGCTGTTGTCAACACATCAGGTTCTTATCATCAGGTTATGGATTATCTTCTGGATTATATTATCAGGTTCTATAGAGACATTTGGGTATATTGTCTGTTGTTTCTTATACTTATCAGGAGCATATGACTTGTTATACTTATTATTGTCATCATATCATCTAATGGAAATCTAGAGTACTGCTCTATGCATCATCTCATGGAAATCCAGCTCATCATATATCCGTTGTTCATTACTTTATATTTCAAAGCAATAAACTGCCTTATTCTGGAACCTCTCATCACTTCATCAACTGCAGGAGGATGGTTCATATTTGGCTGCCTCTCATGCAAATCTGTTTTTCCCTGTTATGTTCCTCGCAGGTCCACTCATATTTGGCTGGAGATCATCTCACTGTCAGGTTTATAGTAATTTTCTTTCATACCAAGCTTGCATTAGAAGATCACAGTCACATCAGTTATCTTTCGTTTCTACTTGGAAGGCAGTTTGTTGGGTTTATACAATATCCTCCTTTATTTCTGTTAACTGTTTGGTCTTTATGTTCACGCTTAGTCTTTTGCCTTATGTAAACGTTATTTTTGTTCTTTATATTTGGGATCTTTTTACAACATTTTGCAAGCTTCTTTTATATAGTCCAATATCGTTGAGGCTGCTACCTCCTTTTTTTTTTTTTTTTTTTTTTTTTCTTCTTTTTTTTAAATTTTTTTAATTTTTTTTTTAAGTCAAAAGGGATGGGGGGATATAAATTTCGGTGTAGCTATCTTCACAGATCTTTGTTTCACCGGGTAATGTTCGATTCAAGATATTCAGATTTTACGATCTTTCTTCATCTAAAAGTGGGCACGTCAAAAAAAAAAAAAAAAAAAAAAAAAAAAAAAAAAAAAAAAAAAAAAAAAAAAAAAAGCAATTACAGCATATGGCCATGGGTTTTTTAAATAAGAGAAAATTATAGAAATACCATTTTAAAATTGAGCAACTTATATATTTAGATCCTCAACATTTAAAATTTTTTAATTAATCATTAAAATTTCATTTTTATTATAATATAAGTCAACCATTTATCTGGATTTTGATGTCATCTAATTGGTGCTATTTAAATCTTTGAAATATAATTGTTAGGAATGCAACTAGAGCAACAGAAAAGGCAAGTATAAATATTATTAGTAACTATACTTAGGATTCATACTTCGGGAAAAGAATAAATAAAATATCATCTTTATATTAATGTTCAATAGCATAACCATAACCACCCAGTCTATTATTCAAGTATTTGGGGTTAACTTTATATATCTTCATTTGCTTAATATTTCTATTTAGGGCGCGCAATCTCTAATATTATTCCAAGTTTTTTCATATCATTCCTCACAATGTCCATCTATCTTTGGTTACATATTCCTTTTCTTTTACTTGCCACATTCAACATAAATTAAAATACCTCTTCATACTAGAGACTCTTTAAATCTTTCTTGTATACATTCATATCATTTGAGTTGATTTTTTGTTGGTTTGTCCTTAATAATAGATTTTCTTACCAATATAATAGATATATTACTAATGACAGACTTGCTTTTCTATCAAAAAAAAAAAAAAATGTTAGACTTTTTTTAATGATAGATTTTCTTATAATCATTACAATATCCTTCCTCACAACCTCTATCCATGTCAAGTTAAATCTTCCCCTTTCTTTTTGCTATAATCAATACAAATTAAAGTGCTTCTATTTACTGTAACATCTTCGAATACCATTTCAATCAATTTAGCACTACTTTATTCTTAATAATAAATTTTCTTACCAATATAAAACAAATATTTGTTAACAGTCGATTCTCTTGATGATACAAGAAAAGTTAAAGCAAAAAACAACCTAATATCAAGATTTTTATAGTACTTGGCTGCTAGACCTCATTAGGGGGAGGCAGAATAATTGAAATTTTTGCATCCTATGCCCATGTTTTTGAAAGAAACTTGTTATTTGCTCATTTCAATAGCTTGATATGCATGAAAATAATTTGTAGCATTAATCTATAGCATAAGAATCCTCTTTAAGTAACAAATCCAATATTTTTTAATTAATTTAGTAGGAGAGAGGAGTTATTGATATCCAAATTAGAAATATTTTTTAAGATTGATATAGAGTGTATAGATAAACATTTTTACCACATATATTCCCTTTATAGAGTTATCATCCATCTATTAAAGGATGATACCCATTCTATAGAAGAGTGATGTCTCAAGGTAGCCATACAAGATAGATGAAATATTTAAAGAAAAGGTAGATGCAATGTTTAGTATCTATCCATGCATCATGCATGTGTTTAATACTGATAGACGAGATTTGTATAGAAGATAGATCCAATATTTTTTAATATTTTTTAAAAAAGTATGTGCATGTATAATATAGGTATTATAATATAGATGACGACTGTAGTAGAGGTAGGAACATGAGATGTATTAGGCCTCCAGATTTATCCATGAATAAACATCCATCCATCAGTTACAAGATATAAGCTCGAGCATAGTGCTGTATGGCTATTCGTCAGTATCAAAAGCTAACTCATGAAACTGTTCAGCTAGTCAGAACATGCTCAATCATGATCCTTAAAGTCTATCATGTGGTGGGATAATCCCTAATAAATCCTGACAAACCTGTCTCCAATCTATTTATATAGTACCTGTCACTGGTAGACCATCAACTAGCAAACCTAGCTGAATAGCAATATCCTGAAGGGTGATGGTTCACTCTCCATGCAGGAAATGAAATGTATGTGTCTCTAAACACCAGCGCTCGACAAGAGCGATAATCAAATGCCAGTCTAATTTAATAAATCCCACATGAGCAAGACCATAAAATCTAGACTGCATCAATGAAGGCAATATGCGCCTATCGAGCGGTGTCGATATGTGCATAACCATCTCTCGACATCGACAGTGCAAAATAGTAGTATCATGCCCGTCCCATACTAAGCATGATCTATGTAAATCCTGATCGTAAAGTATGCTATGATCTGAAGGACCGGGATCTATAATTGTGATATACAATAACTTAAATGAAATCAATTAAGCATGCATAAACTTCACTTAACAAACCACTTGTTTTTTAAAAAGTTAATTAAAATATATTAAACGATCAAATATAATACAAAATCATGTGAAAACAATCATACACGCAAAGATAGGAACAACAATACATCACAAACCATATAGTAGAGCTAGTCCATCAATCATAATACAAAGTAATGATATCAATCATTAATATTTAATAGCACTCCCGAAGCGGCAACCAACTCCTATCCTGACACATCAATAAAATTTGAACAATGAAAATATATCTACATGGTCATTGTAATAATCAATAAATAAACATTACATAAATAAGAGAATTAGCTGATGTACTTTGAAATACCTGTGAAATATGACTTCTATAATATAACTAATATGCTTCTAAAAGTCTTGGACATGACCATCTATCATGCCCTTCCTCCTTATAGATTGACACCGGTGTTTGTTGCCAGCTTCTCGGACATCCATAATCCTATCTTTATGGAATATGGCCTACCTTATGTCACAATCTATTTTGTCAATTATAATGATACCATCTCTACTTTGTTGGGATCAATATTCTTGGTGCGGAATTGGTTGAAATTATAGTGCATAAGTTTGATAATAGTCATGCAAAATATATCATTGATCAACATATCTATAAAAATTAATAGTAATATGTGCAAAAGTAGCCATGACATGAGAGTAAGGTAGATGATAACACTATCTTTTTGACACGTACATGTCCACTATGAAAGACGTACAACCTATAACTTCAAAAATCATAAATTAACATATACACAATATAATATATAATATTTTTTTATTTAATAGAGAAAGATACAATCATCTATCTATTGTCATCTTTGTTTATGTTTGGTCCATGCTTCGCGGTATGGACTTGAAATAAGCTACTAGCTCTATCGAATCTTGTAATTATATGCGATGTAGCTTTGGCTTGCTTGGGCATTATATGTCACATAATAAAAGAAGTAAATCTTTCATTCCTGTCAAGTGCATCATTTGCCTGGATACGTTGACCTTCAAAATATAATACAAGTTAAAAGAAAGTTAACTGCACCAATATAGTTATTGGCAGGAATCGAGCATTTTTTAAAACTCCATTGAAATACTCGGATATATTTGTTATCATCATCCCATACCATCGTCCTTCATCATGTGAACATGTCCATTTTTTAAAGGGATATTATTCAGCCACTGAACAGCTTCTGGATTAAATTTTGCAATATTCCTCATATTTTTAGAATTTTCTAGGTTATGTTTACATTCCAGCTTTTTCATGACATCCCGTAATTTTGGATCACAAAATCTTGAATTGAAATTACTTGCCACATGACGCAGGTAATAAATATGATAAACATTCGGTGCTACCAACACAGATGCTCGTTCTGCACTGCAACAAGTATACTAGCATGTTGATCAAAAATTAGATAAATATCCTGACGTGATATAACAAAATTTTGATGTAAGCTAAGAACTAATCCTATGTATCAGCTGATTCTTTGACAATGTCAAATGCAAGTAAAAATATCTTATTATTTTCATCAACAACAGTTGCAATCATCAACTTCTCTTATACTTTCTATACAGAAAAGTAGCATCAACATTTATGACCGGTCGACAGTACTTAAACCTTTCAATAGATTGTGCAAAGGCCTAGAAAACATGATCAAATTGAGTACAAGTTCCAGTTGGAGTGCTGATGAATTTCATTCAATAGCCGGGATTAAATTCTTCTACAGCATGCAACCATTTCGGTAGCAATTGATATGACATATCTCAATCCCTGAATAACATGGCTATCGCCTTCTACTTGGCATCCTATAATTTTTTATAACTGGGTGTATAGTTGTATTTATTCTTTATCACTGCACCAAGTCTAGCAATAATAATTGTAAGAATTTCTTTCACTAGGTCTCGTATTTCATTTGCAATTAATGTAGAGTCCAGCCTAGAATGATCCTAAGATATCATTGCAGATATATATGTATGGGGACCAATATATCGTGAGATCTCAAAATAATCATGACATTAATAACTCTCACCATCCACTGATATCCCAACTCTCTGTTCTTACATTTTACAAGCCATAGATTTGGATTTAACTCAATAACCTTGAATTCATGATGTCTTTCAATAGAATACTATTTTACTACAGTCTGTAATTCTGCCTTATCTATAAAGCAAAGTTCTTACGTAATTCCTCATCTTTAAACCATATAACATATTGTTCTTCAAATATAGAATACATGGATACATTAGCAGCATTCCAATCAACCTGAGTGAATGTTTCGGATGGAGCTTCAAATGCAGAATAATTTGGAACAGTGGTATTCTATGGACTTCGTACAGTTTGATATACCAGCTTCATTAGCTTTGTCAGCCACATCATCTTCACTTTCATCATCATTTTCATGAAAAAGTTGATTATCTATATGCACCGTATCATCAGCAGCTGTATATACTGATACTTCTCTAATATTATTTCTAGCACGGTATTGTCCACCATACGTAACGGGTTTTGTATAAATCTTAAACCAGTATTTTTCACAACATTATCTATGATGTTCAAACTATAGTATAAAATAATTTATTCACTTATATAAGTTGTTGCTATATTTCGAATGCTTCTTCATAATCATCTTATTCGTAAATAGGTTAGGAGCTTCAATGATTTGAATATCTATATATAACTTTGCACTCGATATACATGGATACGAACTGATAGTAGAAAATATTATTTTCATGTCTTTGTCATCTGTTAGTGAAACATGTTCATACTTTATAAATGTCAACTAGACAACTTGTAGATTCTATAAATAATCAATATTTTCTTTGAAATTCTGTCTATATGGAAAACTCTGCATATTTATTTTCCAACTCTATGAATATCATGCTATTTTTTATTCTAATTATCTTTTTCTGTCATTGGTTGTACTCAATACTATATTTTCCATTAATGATAGAACCATTAATATAACATAAAGCTATGATTATTTCTTCCATTTTACCCTACATGTTTAATAAACAAAATATATTTAGATATTATTTTCATGATTTCTAATGACATCACTAACAAAAAAAATAAACAAAAGTAATAATCCTCCATTGAAATTAGGAAAGCGATTATTCTATCAAGTACATTAATATAGATTATAATATATTTTGAATTAATATCTATGTACGGTGTTTTTAATGACTAAAATGAAAAATACATCTTATCACCAACTACTAGGTAAAGATAGGTCTTATCTTATTCAGAAATTGCATTAATTTTATAGATCACTTTACAGTAAGCAATGTTGTATAATGGAGATCGAATGAAATTTTGGCAGTATTTCTCCTTAGTTCTCCATACACAAATAATTATGTACACAAAGAACTAAAGAAAAATACTGCATGAAATTTATTCGATCTCTATTACATATCGTTTGCATACTGTAAAGTGATATGTAAATTAATTACAATTTGTAAACTGTCTATTATGGACAATCAATTGATTAATGTGCATAGTTTTAATATCCATACAAAATTAAAAAAATAATGTATTGATACTATAAAATATGCATATTAATCATTGATGGGTCTACAGTTCAATGTAATACAAATTTTATCAAATTATATATAGAAAATCAGATTATTAACCTAGCAACTTATTTCCAAAACATAATTTTGCCAATAACAATAATTTATACATATTAAACATTAAAAAATATGAATACAAAACATATACAAATAAAAAAAATAAAATTTCAAACATACAACCTACATATTTCTAATATTTTTGATCAAATAGATTTTTTAATACCATGATTACATCTCTGCAAAATAATTTTATAATATAATTAATGTAGTGTATAAGTTAATAATCTCATTTATAATTTAATAATTTATTTAAATACCATAACATATGACTTTTTATTTCTTAATTATTATATTTTTTAATATTTATAAAATTTAATTATTATTATTTAAACTAAAATATATTAAATTCACCAACATCTTCTATTTATATTGTATCTTTTATCATATAATTAATGTTTGCCAGTAATACATGAATTACAAATTAGTTTAACATAGCATATATATTACTAACCTTATTTACAATTTAATCTATTATTTTATACCATAATATATTTATATTTAATAATAATATTATTTACAACCTAAAAATCTTAATACGTTATAAGTATTTAGTAATCATACCATAATTTCTTTATATCAACGAAATTCTGTCATATTTATAATATATTCTATTTATAATTTTTATTATTATACCATTATTATTTTTTAATTAATTTTTTTATAATTGAATTAACACAACTAAAAATACATAGACTACTTATATAGCACGACAAACTCATTATACTTAATTAGTTATTTACATCCTATAAATAATTATATATTTATTTATTTATAGTAATAACATCATAATTTATTTATACAAAACCAAATAAATTATTTGAATACCAAAAATTATTGATTATATATAAATTCATATTTTATTTTTATATCATTATATATTATTTTTTAATTAATTAATTATAAATATTTCAAAATAATAAAATAAATGAGTCATTATTTCAAAACAAATAATTCAAAAATTCAATATATTTTATATTTCTTTACTAAATTTTTATCTTTATAATTTCATATACATATTTAATATTTAATTATTATTATTTAATATTAACAATATATATTTCCTTTATTTTTGATATAATAAATATTATATATATAATAACCAAATAATTAATCAATTCTTCTTAATATTTTTTAATTTTCTCAATTATACAATCAAAATATAAACCAATACATATTACTACGTATCCATGTAATTTAATATAAATTCTATTCTTCTTGTGATATTAATAAATTTAATTTTAATCAAGTTTCAAAATACATAATTAAAATACAAGCACCAAAAATAAATATATCATGTAAACATAAAAAAATAATTACAATTATAATTGCATCAAAAATAAAAACAGCATAACATTACAATATTAAGTTTTTGAAATTAAATTACTAAATATAAAAAAATTATACCAAGCAAGAAACTGTAATAATAATATTCAAATAATTAGAACAACAAAAAAATAAAAAAATTACCTGTAATGCTGGATGGAAAATAATAATTTTTTTATTTTTTGGACTGGAAGACCTTGGCTACACTTGGACCGGATTTTCGTAACGAAACCGGAGATCAACTTGGACTAGACCTAATTCCACTTGAACCAGATCTAGAGATGAGAACAAGCCAACAAGAGGACCCAGACAAAACCAAGGGGCTGTGGGGCAGGGAAAAAGATAAAGCGGAAGGAAGATGCGGTCGGGGAGCTGGAGTGGGGCTGGGAGAAGAAAAGATCAGGGGAAGAATAGGGCCGAGAGACGAGCCAAGCACAAATGAAAGAAAAAAAAAAGGAAAGGGTGATATGGAGTTCGACTGTCAAAGGTAATTTCTCGGTGAAATCGTCTTTGTCAAAGGTGATTTCTCGATAAAACCGTCTTTACTAAAGACAATTTCAACCTGAAATCGTCTTTGCCAAATGTAATTTCAATCGGAGAGGCCAAGTGTCTGGTTTTCCTTCCACGTGTCCATTTGACTGTCGGGTGTCAAAAAAAATTGCCACGTTTGCAAAGAAACACCTAATTTGATAAATAAACTGACTAATACCTAGGTTAGTAATTATTTATTTAAAATAATATTATTTTAAATAAAATTCTTGAACCAAAAAAGGGATACTTGCCCTCTAACTAGCAAGCAATGTCCACCACTACTTGATAAGACCATATAAATGATGTAATGAAACATGGCTATCATGTGCGCCCCACCCCCCCCCCCCCTCCACACACACCCAAAAAAAAAAAAAAAAAAAAGTGTCCATGCAACCTATCTAGAGGAAAGCAAACGGATTTTTTAAAATAATATAAATTAATATATATTTATAAAATTAGGTGTTTCAAATTATAATTACAAAACTAGATGTACGAAAATGAAAATTTTTTGGAAAAACAATTTCAATTTAAAATCATCTTTCCAAGGACGATTTCAAAAATAAATTAAAATTTCTTTTAAAAATATGATTTCAATTAATCAAAATTTATTTTTTTTTACTTCTATTTAAAATTTAATATATATTATTTAAAATATATTATGATATATTTATATTATGATAAATATTTATATTTCAAAATATAATAATATATTATAATTTACAAAAAATTAATATTTTTTTTAAAAAATAATATTTTTTAAAAAAAATTAAAAAAATTAAAAAATAATATGATATTATAAAAATATATTATGACATGTTTTATATTATATACATATTTTACATTCCAAAATATAATAAATATATCATAATTTACAAAAAAAATTAATAAAAATCTTTAAAAATTAATATTTTTAAAAAATTTGAAAAAAACTAAAAAAATATGAAAAATAATAATATGATATTATAATAATATATTATGGCATGTTTTATATTATAAAAAATATTTCATACCAGTGATCAGATTGGTAGCAAAATCTTGTCGATTGGACCAGTGATAGGACCCTGGTTGTCAGACCGGTGGCAGCACCCTAGCGATCGGACCGGTGGCAGGACCCTGGCGATTGGCTTGATGGTAGGACCATGGCGATCAGACCGGTGGCAGGACCCTGACGGTCGGATCGATAGCAGGATCCTGGCGGTCGGACCGGTGACATGACCATGGTGGCCGAACTGGTGCAGGACCTTGGCGATCGGACCAGTGGCCGGACCGGTGGCAGGATCCTGGTGGCTAGACCGGCTATCAGATCGATGGCAGGATCCTGACGGCCTGATCGGTAGTGGAATCCTAGAGGTCGGACCGGTGGCAGGATCCTAGCAGTATGACCGATGGCAGGACCCTAGTGGCCGGACCGGTGGCAGGACCCTGGTAGTTGGAATTGTGGCAAGACCCTGATGGTTGGACTGGCTGTTAGATCGATGGCAGGATCCTGGCAATCGGACTAGTGGCAGGACCCTAGTGGCAGGACCGGTGGCGGATCCTGGCGATTGGACCGGTGGCAGGATCCTGGTGGTTGGACCGGTGGTAGGACCCTGGCGGTAGGATCCTGGCAATCGGACTAATGGCAGGACCCTAGTGGCAGGATCCTGGCGATTGGACCGGTGGCAGGATCTTGGTGGTTGGATCGGTGGCAGGATCCTGGTGGTTGGACCGGTGGTAGGACCCTGGCAGTCAGACCGATGGCAGGACCCTGGTAGTCAGAACGGTGGCAGGACCTTGGTGGCCGGACCGGCTATCTGATCAGTGGTAGGACCCTGATGGCCGAACCGGTGGCAAGACCCTAGCGGTCGAAATGGTGGCAAGACCCTGGGAGTCGAACTGATCGCCAGGGTTCTACTACCGATTCGGCCATCAAGGTTCTACTACCGGTCCGACTGTCAGGGTTCTACTATCGGTCCGACCGTCAGGGTTCTACTACCGGTCCGACCGTCTGGGTTCCACTACCGGTCTGGCCATCAGGGTCCTGTTACCGGTCTGATAACCGGTCCAGCCACTAGGGTCTTGCCACCATTCTGACTGCAAGGGTCCTGCCACCGGTCCGACCATCAAGGTCCTGCCATCGATCCAACTGCCAGGATCCTGCCACCGTCTGATAGCTGGTCCAGCCACCAAGTTCTTGCCATCATTCAACTGCCAAGGTCCTGCCACCAATCAGACTGCTAGGGTCCTGCCACCAGTCCGACCGACAGGTTCTACTACTGGTCCGGCCATCAAGGTCCTACCATCGATTTGATAGCCGGTCCGGCCATCAAGGTCCTACCATCGATTTGATAGCCGATCCGGCCACCAAGGTCCTACCATCGATTTGATAGCCGATCCGGCCACCAAGGTCCTACCACCATTCCGACTACCAAGGTCCTGCCATCGGTCCGGCCATTAGGATCCTGCCACCGGTCAGATCGCTAAGGTCCTACCACCAGTCCGGCCGCATGGTTCTGTCGTTGGTCGACTACCAGGATCCTGCTATTGATCCGGGAGCCAGGATCCTGCCACCGATCCGATCGCCAAGGTCCTGCCACCGGTCTGACCACCAAGGTCCTGTCACCGACCATCATTCCGACTACCAAGGTCCTGCCACCGGTCCTGCCACCGGTCAGATCGCTAAGGTCCTACCACCAGTCCGGCCGCATGGTCCTGTCGTTGGTCGACTACCAGGATCCTGCTATTGATCCGAGAGCCAGGATCCTGCCACCGATCCGATCGCCAAGATCCTGCCACCGATCTGACCACCAGGATCCTGTCACCGATCCGATTGACAAGGTTTTGCCACTAGCATAAAAATATTTATTATAATATAAAAACATATCATAATATATTATATAATATCATATTATTATTTTCATATTTTTTTAATTTTTTTCTAATTTTTTAAAAAATATTAATTTTTAAAGATATTTATTAATTTTTTTTGTAAATTATTATATATTTATTATATTTGGAATGTAAAATATGTATTATAATATAAAACATGTCATAATACATTTTTATAATATCATATTATTATTTTTCTTATTTTTTAAAATTTTTCTAATTTTAAAACAATTAATGATTTTTAAAAAAAAATTATTAATTTTTTGTAAATTATAATATATTTATTATATTTGAAATCTAAAATATTTATCAAAATATAAATATCATAATATATTATTAAATAATATATATTAAATTTAAATAAAAGTATAAAAAAATATGTTTTGATTAATTGAAATCGTATTTTTAAAAAATAATTTTAATCTATTTTTGAAATCGACAATTTCAAATTGAAATCGTTTTTCCTAAAATCGTTTTCATTTCTGCACACTTGTAATTATAGTTTGAAACAACTAATTTTATAATATATATATTAATTTATATTATTTAAAAAAAAATCCCGGAAGCAAACATGCATTCCAGTCTCTTAGTTTGATGTGACATAATAGAAGATAATGGTGATTATTCTTCTGAAAATCTAAATGCCGACCACCGCAATTATATCATAGATGCCTGCATGTTATAGCGACGAGTGATAAGGATCACCTCCGAATTGGAAACGTTTTATGGCGACGGGTGGATTTTAGGAACCGGTGTTTTTTAAATCAGGGAGGACATGTTCCTCTGACAAAAGCCACAATGTAAAGATACTTGGATTCTGCTGTAAATGTCGACCTCCATTGTAATAATATAAAGAATTAATCAAATTAAAAACTCAATTTCAAACATTTACATTCGCAAAACCCCTCGAAAACTCATGGGTGAAGTTTAATGTATGAAAATCTAGTGTAAACAAGGTTTATAAATTCAAAGAAACCAAACTATGAGATCTTATACCATATAGAGGGAATTTGGTGAACTAACAGAGGAATGTGATTCTACATTGATCTCACCCCTGCAAAAGCCAATCACAATAACCAAGCATGTTCTATCTGTTACAAACAGGTCTTGTATAACCAGGAAAGGGATCTCTTTAACCCTCTCATTTAAAACTCCAACCTCAGCAGCATCCCCTCTTTTCATTTATGCTCCACCCCGCACATTAAGTAGGTGAGGAAGGTAACAGAATTGATAAATAGACCTTGTTGAAAAAAAAAAAAAGAGAAGAAAGAAAAAAGAAGAAGCTTACAAATCGGAGGCTCTATTCAAATAATTCGAAGGAACCCACTCAAGCTTTCCGATGAATTCAGAACATTGTGGTACCTCCGATACAATAATTTGCCTAACAGTATCTTTTCACTCGCATCTTTCAGAATAAGAGGAGATGAATACATGCTTACATGACAATACTGCATTCCTGATCATGATGGGGCACAGAGGACTTGTCTTGACTTCTCAGCTAGAAGCTTCAGCTCTTGCAGAAGGCATGAAGAGTGTCATCAAGGGTCTTCCTGTCGTAGCCGCCAGTGAAAACACAATTGCCCAGAGGACCTTTAAGAAGGATGAGCCTTAGCAATCCATCAGCCACCTTTTTATCAACCTACAACTCCAATGGTTCCAAAGCTTAGAATCAAGAATTGCCGGGAGAAATGGAGAAGAGCATGTAACTCTTACTGCCATAGCACTTTTAAACTTCTCCACCGTCATTATCTCAGGGTGGTGCTGTTGGAAGCTTAGCCTGCTGTAGGATGTTAAGGAACCGCTCTACAATTGTATCATCAATCCAGCCTAGACGACGGGACATGTCAACTGCCATCACCTATAGGAGCCATAAAAATAATTTAAAATAATTGATTTACAATTGTAAATGTAAGAAACAAAAAAGCGCTGGCTCTATCACCATTCCAGCTGCAACAGCTTCCCCATGAAGCCACTGTCCATAACCAAAGCCTGTCTCAATAGCCTGAAATGAGAAGTATCAACATGAGAATGTCATGCATTTAATAAATAAACAGCTGCAAGTTGCATTATCGTGGAAAAAAATGAACGTTAAGGACAAGAAGATTTTTTTTTTTAAAAAAAATGAAAGTGACAAATTTTGTTAAATAGAAGAATAATCATTTATTGGTTACACACGGTCGGTAAACCTTCAAAAGGACAAAAGAAGTTGAAGAATTATGAATATAAATAAAGAAAAAAAAATTCCCAGATGGTTCGGTCAGTAGCAACATATAGTATTCCCCAAAACTTAAAAAGAAGATTTGTACAGTTTTCCCAAAAAAAAATAGTCATAGCTTAGAATTTCAATCTGCACCATGAAGAGCATGCTTTAAAGTTTAAAGTGATAGATTTGCTGAGATGAGCTAAATTAGTAGCTGACTATGAGGTGAAATGGTTACTTTCAAACTGATAGCTACAGGAGCAGCCCTCATGCAACATAGAGATCTCCACATAATTAAGTGCCATGGCTAAAGTGCAACGCCCCTGTTGCTTCCTTTACAGCTGGCACAGTAGTTGCCAAACTGACAAGCAAGAGGAAAGTCATATATCAGCTGTAATTGTTTAGACAGTGATATTTGCATTACCAAACAATCCTCCATTAAACATTGAAATGGCCAACCAAGTTCAAAGCAAGGGCATGTTTGGTGTTGCTTAAAGAACATCCTTTTACAACTCTTAAAGTTAACATATATATATATATTAAGTGTATTAATATCATTTAAGAAGTGTTTCTACAAGAAGCATAAGTTAAAAAAAGCACTTTTATAAGAAGCTTGGAAAACTATCTTCTAGCTTCTTTATAAGATTGCTCCATGTCTTTTAAATATGGTAAGCCCACCTATAAGGGGTAGTATACAAATGTGATAACTAAACACCAGATATATCAAAAGTAGTTTGTAGTTAAGAACCTATACAGCTATGTATTACAGGAAAAGCATACATCAACCAGTTTAACGAGTAGGAAATACTTTAGATTTAGAGGAATGATTTCGAGCAAGGTCTAAAGCAAGGATCGCTGAACGATCCCGGTGGCTATACCGGTCAGCTGCCGGTATGGTACGGTACCATACCGGTACATGTACCGGCAATAAAATAATGAGAAAAAAAGGTTTTTCTCTCCTTCCCCTCTCAAGCAAAAATGCTGAACTAAACCTGAACCAGACCCGAACCAAACCAAACCGAGCCCGAACCGGAGTGAACCTGGCGGTACATACAATATGGTACCGTACCATACTATACCGGTACGGAAATATATATATTTTTTATTTTTTAATGGTCCTGGGGCCGGACCGTTTTATAGAGATGAACCGTACCGGTATGGTACGCCCCGTACCAGGCGGTACAGGATGGTACCGCAATTCTTGGTCTAAAGTATCAGTACCACTACCTGACTGGTGCTTACCATACAAACATATGGTCGCTTGCTGCTGGCATAGGACAAAGTGAGAGCGCTACACATGTTGGTGCATTACCAGCACAAGGAGCATAACTGTATTGATACCTTATTGATCCAATATGGCCAGGATGGGTCGGAACTCAAATTTTGCACATTAGATTATTGCTTTTACCAAGGAATCATTATAATAGTAAATAGTTGAGCAGCAATAATCATAATCAAATCCAACAGCCGTAGCACATTTCTTGGCAAATAACATAAAGTTTAGCAAACTCACTTTTTTTAATCTTGAATTTTTTGATACCAGTGGATCATGACAAGCAAGATCCATATACCTGCCTTTAGATTTGGGTGAGGCTAAGGAATCGCTCAGAATTCAAAATGAAATTGGTTTATTACCTTCTTGATAAAAGGCCAATACAATTAAAAAATTTGAAATTACAATACAAGCATGGAATCTAAAGACACACAAATATATAAAGTATTATAGTAAAGCATTCCTTAGATTAAATTGACCCGCAAGAGGAGCATGCATTTAGAACAAAATCCAGAAATATGAAATACAAAAGAAAAGGTTATCTTTCAAGCAAGGATCGCCGAACTATCCTGACCGGGTGGTTCCCACTGGTGTTTTGGGAGAAGGAAGGATGGGGGAGGTACTGAACAAGACAGAACTATTACTGGAATAGTTCGGTAGGTCAATCAAGTTCCCTCTATTTTATCTTTTATGAAAATCTGTCCTGTGCTTCTCGACTCTTCAACCCTTCTCTCCCTCTCCCGCCCTCAATTCCCCTCTCCCTCTCCCCCTCTTGATTCGAGCTCCTCTCCCCTTCGTCCCTCTATCAATTCTTTTCAGCCACCATATCAGCTATGATCATCTCAACGCTGATGCAATGACGACCATAGCTAGCATTAGAATTCCGAATCAGTGCAAAAACACCACCACCGCTGCCTCCACTAGCCGTGATGAAGATCCTCCACCATATCCATCATGTCCCAGCCACCTCTAGCCCCTACCATAGCTAGCATTAGAATTCTGAATCAGTGCAAAAAACACCACCATAGCTAGCAATGATGACCATAGCTAGCATTCGAATTCTGAATCAGTGCAAAAACACCACCGCCGCTGCCTCCACTAGCTGTGATGAAGATCCTCCACCATATCCACCATCATGTTCCAGCCACCTCTGGCCCCTACCCTACTCTAGATTGGCGCCTCATTGGTCTAGTGAATCCTCTCTCCCTCTCCCTCTGGTTTGATTGGTATCCAGTCTTTGGCCGGTGCCTCCCATTGGGCTAGGCAAGTCCCCTCCCTCTCCCTCTCTTTGGTTCCAATATGCATCAAGTTAGTATGGTACATAACAGTATCCATACTGATGCGGGACGAACCTAGGACTGATGATAAATAGAAAACTAATTTTTTGTGATTTTTAAGATTTTTAATTCAGTGGCTAAATACCCAAAATTAAGTAAAGAATCAGCATAATGGCTAGTAATACAAGAAACTAATGTACCCGCAAAAACTCATGCAAAATAATAAATAGCCAGGACCCGAGAGTGAGAAACTCCCGGTTTATGATAGCTATTCTTCATCAAATCAGATATTAAAAGAAGGAAAGGATGTTACCAATCAGTGAATTGAAGAACTTCCGATGAGAGATCACACAGCACTCTGATTGGGTCTGGATGATGAGGCTCGGTTCCATGAATTTGATGACTGATTTGGGAGGTCCCGGAGGCAAGGAAAGTCTCCTCTAGGGAGGTGAAACACCTCGGGATCCTGCAAGCATCAGAGGTCAATCAAAACAGCAAATAAAAATTGGAATGGAAACTAGGGTTTAAGAGAAATCTGAATTAGGGTTTGGAGTGGATGGCTTGGGAAGAAGAAGCTCTTTGTCTTGGACGGCAGCTAAGGCTTCACTTCCTGGGGCGTGGCTGATCTCTGGGATGCAAATGGAAGCTAGGGCAGCAGGTTTAGCCAAGGTACGCAAGGAGAGCACTCAAACAAAACAAGAGAACCAACACAAAAGTAAACACAAGGCAATGACCAAAATTTCAGTAAGGTTGTATTCATAAGAGAAAGTTATTACAAGAGGAAGAGGGATGGGGTATTTATAAAGCTCCCATGCCCTCTCCTAACTAAGGTTATACTTAGGTTATAGATAACCATTCCTTAAGACATTAGGAAAAGAGATCCTTAATAGGTTAGGAAAGAAAGCCTTAAGAGGTTAGGACGTAGACTAGTCTTCTCCTTCTCCTTTCATGCTTTGACTAGTCAACTCATGGGCGCCTCCTCTTGGCTTGGACTTGGTCAAACTCCATAAATTCGGTTTGGACCTTGGGGCAGCAACAAGGACGCTCCTTCATGGGCTTGGATGAATTTTTGAGGGGCCCATGTGGGCTTCTAGGGTTGGGCACATGGGCTGGCATATTCCAGGGAATCTGGCTGGAATCTTGCTTCTTAAGGGCTTGCTTGGCGCCTGAGCTTGATTTTTCCTTGGCTGGGCACAGATGGACCTTTGGAATCATGGATGCCTGGTTTGAGAATATGCTCTAGCATCTGGACTGGAATCTGGGCATCTAGAAAACATCTGGACTGGAATCTGGGTTTCTAGAAGTGTTTTGGATCCTGAGGTGTCACACAAAATCCAACAAGCTGATGTAGTGGCCTCTGACTCCTGGATGAGACCTGGTGGAACAAAATAGGGTAACCTCCCTCTTTGTACAAAATTGGCTCATACTAGACTCATAGTTGACGTACAGGACTCAATATACTGACTAGGTGAGGGTTGAGACAAATCAACTAACCTCAACTTATTACAAGACTCAATCTTAATTGATTACAAAATTGTAACACAAGACTAAGGTTCTAAAATTAAAACCTTAATCAGTAAACCATAGGGGATCCAGTGATCTGTGTATGATCTTGGTGCCCCCACCACATACTGAGCTGTTTCCCGGTCAGTATGGCCTTCGATATTGGTTCAGTGAACATTCTTTTGAGTGTCTTCAACATCAGAGATCAAGCTAATAAGTTCTAGGCCCCCTTCCAAGCCCTCAGATCTAGCATTTCTTGATTCACCGTCCATAATTACATTATTACATGGCATGACTTAATTTTGGAGAAAGATGCCATTTTCCTTGACACAAGTTTTTTCCCTTTTTAAAAAAAAGTAGAAAAGATTAAATTATTATGGTAAAGTGAAACTTCATTAAAAGTGAACGATATAGTAAGTCTGACATGGCTACAATCGGTTGAATTTGAACGAGAGTTTCACATTTGGAATATGTTCAAGTCCAACCTTAGGTGGAAACTTCTAGGAGTTTTGTTTAATTTTTGGCCACATTTCAAACAAAAACAAGCTAAGCCTAAAACTTTTTTAAAACTAAAATGACAAAAAAATTAAAAGGAAACAACAAACTCGACCAACATATGGTTAAAACTTCCACTCTTCTCTGAAGTCAGAACCCTACTAAATTTTAATGCTTTGCCTAGACCAGGAAACATCTAATAACAAGCTATCAAGAAGAAAAAAATGACTATTGCATGATCACGGAATTGAAGGGCACATGTGAACATACAAAAACACATTTACATAAAGATTAACAGAATAAAAGGTCCACAATTTCTTCAGAGAATTGAATGAAATAAAAAAGAGGGAAATCTAGTACCCATTATATCCCTCAAATAAAAATAATATTTTATCTCTTTATAACTAAATTTGCATGTGAACAGGCTCGAGCCCAAAGAGATCAAATTTGAGCTTTATAGTCTTTGGCCCAATCACTAATCAGCCTTGCTGCCTAGGTCTTAACTGTGATTTGTAAAGTTCTATCAGATTTCATTTCACTAAGTTTAGTTTGAGCTGTAAAAAATTAATTCTTGAAATGATCTTATCATCTTCCTCACTTGCAATAAAATAACAAAATGCAGATGGAAATTAAAAGGAATTGGGTAGAAAGGAGAGAGACAAGGAAAAAGTAAAAAAATTGGAAACCACCCCCTTCTGTACTCTCTCACCTTGCAATAGTAAACCTCAAGGGCTGCATTCACCCCTGACTTATAATACCTCCTTTCATCTGTTTCACAGCCATCGAGACACACTACCCATTTTCTCTTGTCCTCTCTTGCATGGACACACCATGGCTAAATTATTTGTCCAAGCAATCTTAATGAGGTGATGAACTCCAAAAATTCTACCCCAAACTTGATTAAATGGGAAAAAAGCAGCATTTATGGAATAATACGATATGCAGTGTCACTCAGAAGCTTACAAAAAATTATCTAAATTACCATTAAGTATCAATAACAAGCAACCAAGCTAGTCAATCTTAATATCGGACCATATACCATTAGGAGACTAGTACAGCATGGTACCAATATTGCACCATATCAAACCATATCAGTACACCAAAAAATATTTCTTAATAAAATAAAATTAATATCAAAAATCAAAAAGTTATGCCATACATGGATCTAACTTAGATCTATAACATACATCAAAATCATGCCCAAAATACAAATCTTTGGCATGATTTGCCCATATTTTAAAGTTTTGTCCATTTATGGGATATAATCGAAAAAGAAAAGGACAAGGGAATACTTGGATCCGACCTCGCTTACCATCCCATTCTCTCCTCTTTTGTCCTATCCTCCTCTCTTCTCCACTTTTCGCCTATCGTCCTCTCTTTCTTCTTTCTTACCTTCAAAATGGAAGGAAAAAAAGAGTGTTAGGCCCTTTCTCCTGAATAATTGAGGCCCCACATCTAGGCCCAGGCTGCTCAGACCGAGCAAGTCAACATGGTAAGGACTGGTTCACACCAATTTAGCACAAACCCATATCAAGACCATGAAGCATCCCAATTGTGATTGGTATTGTATGATATCAATTGGACCAGGCGATTGTTGTCTAGTATGGATACCACACAGGTAACAATCACACAAACCCATAGGTACAACTTTATCCATATTTCTACTCTACTAAAACAGGGAGTCACCTATCTTAAACCCATTCAAGTCTTCGCACAAGAAAAATACATTTATATACGCTTTTATTAAAATAGTTTCATATGCTTGTAGTAAATAGCTTTTCCCTAATTTGATATAGACCAAAAAAATTAGACTCCTTAAGACTATTTGCAGATGAAAAATAATATTGTCTTCAAATATAATAATTAACTCAGTTTTATGCCAAGAATGACAGTAATTAACAGAAAAACTGAAAATAAAGGCAACAGAATATAAGTTGAAAAGAAGAAAGGGTGGTCAAGAAAATACATAATATAGGGAATAGGATAAAGAAGGGCATGTGCTCCTTTTTCTTTGTTTTTTTGCTAAAAACCTTCAAATATCATCCTCCAACTTGAGATTCCATTAACTTTATTAATAGGACTCTTTTAGCTAGTAATTCCTTCCTAATCTGAAGGTATTATAGGTCCAGCTATAACTAAAATTAAGAAAGAAGAACTAGCAATCTAAGGACTGACCAAATCATAACTGAATCTTAATCAACAGGAAAAAAACTCTAACTATAAGGGACTCAAGAAAAGAAAATTTGGGGTCAAGTAATGGTCAGTGAAGCCTGCATTGACTAGGCTTTTACTAGGACCAGCTTTTTGTTTCTCTAGACCACATCATGGTTCCTATTGAAAATGATTATCCCCACAAGCTTTTCCAATATTAGTAACTATTTTCCACATGGTAGTAAAAACGTACTACCTAATGTAGGCTCAAACTTCGAGTTTCTTTGATGCATAAGCCTTGCACCACCAGTGTAATTAGTTGAACATCTTCACTACATATGTTGTAAAAATTGGACTTGTTAACTGAAATTGATTTACAACATTTTGAAAATGAAAATTTAGAGGCTACAAATGGGCCGAGTTGACCCCTAACCCGACCCGCTTAGACCCAATCTAATCAATTTTTAAGGACCCATGGATCTGGATCGGATCCTAAAATTGGACCCGTTCCATTTTCCGGGTCAGATCTAGGTTACTAAATTTGGACCCGACCCGACCCAAACCTACTAAATCTATTAGGATCCAAATCTATTTAGACCTCTAGGTTTTTAATTTAAGACTTGTATGGAACTTGTTTTTAATATAAAAGTAGATTATAATTATTTTTATATCTAATTTATTTTGAGAATAATATTGTTTGTTATCTATTTTGTGGTTAATAATAGTTGGCTATGTGATAATTAAAAACATAATTGTCTATATTCGATCCGGACCGCTCTCGATCCAAATCTTTTAGATTAGGACCAGGTTATTCATGGATCCGATCCAACCCGAATGACCCATTAGGTCGAGAACTTTAGCCATAAACCCAACCTAACCTGACCTAATTTTCTATTAAGTTGGGTCTAGATCTATTAATAGGACCCAATCAAAGAACGGGTCAAGTCGGGGTCACTTATGTCCCGGTCTGACATGATCCATTACATATGAAGAGCCAAAGACAAGATTAGCATAAAGTGAATAAGAAACAAAAGATCATATATTAAATTCTTGGCAAACTAAACCACTCACATGACCAATGTATGACCCAAGTTCAAGGTTGCCCGCGGCCCACTTTCTTTCTCATCCAAGGCAACAACCTCAGCTTTGTTTTCGCATGATCGCTTGACAGCATATGCTAAGGCACTGGGTCCCTGCAACAATCATGCACACAAATAGATTAGGTTCATTTTTTATGAAACTCTAAAATGTCTAGTTATGCAACTTAACCCTTTTCCAACCTCTCTAATTTTGCTGATTGAATAATACTGAAACAGTTATAAAGTGATGAAAACTGAACTTATCAAAATACTTCAAAAAGGCAAGGACTGGTGGAAGAGACACTGAAGTTTTATGGTGTCGAGCTAGAGCAAGCAAGATATGCTAAAATCCATCTTACTTGGTCTACAACAGTAAAATAAAATACAACTTTGACAACTTTATTGTCAAAAGTTTCACAACAAACATGATAGATATGCAAGATTTGAGCAGTTGTAGGGGATGAAAATGGAAAGTCTCAAAACTGATCAAAATAGTTATACTGGTAATTAAAGATGCTGGAATGTGATATCATCCTGTGAAGACTAACTTGTGAAAAGGCTCCTGATTGACGAAGGAGTGGATACTCACAACAGCTATCCTAGATTGTTTGCCAATTTATTTCAAATGTTTCTTAGATCTTAGAGGTGGTTTTATATAGTATTAAAAAGCTTAGGGAAAATCGCTATAAGTTGCACTAACCACAAATTTTATCAAACAACATTCAACATAGTTAGGCTTCCTAAAAGATTTTAAAGGTTGGACATTTGGAGTTTTTGGAGTCAAGAGCTTTCAATAATGCCTTACTAGAAAACTGTTGCTAAAAGGTTTATTTATAATGGCAAGCATAGTATTTGGTCACTCCTGAATTCTACATTTGGTACCTAAAAAGTACATGGTAGTCTAGGGACCCCACTATGTCCAATGCATTTAACTGTTCTAGAAAAGACTGTGTTGGAGTTTGATGTGCATCACAAAAAGTTTGAACTTTGTGGATTTTTTTTTGGGTTACTTCTAAAATTTTATTCAATGTGTACTGCTTTACATGAGCATGTCCTAGATTATCACATGCTTTTTGGTCATAGCTTCCAATATCAACTGATCTGAATAATGTCCAAAACTGTGATTATGGTATGCAAGCACTTCAGAAACTGGAGATTGCTTATGAAGGTTTCGTTGTTCATGTTTCTTTCATCAACAAAAATCAAAGTAGTCTAGAGATCTATGGTAAATTGTAATTCAAGCAAAGCAAAATTGGGCAAAGTCACAAAGGTATTGCATTTCAAGGTCTTAAAGTAGTTCGTTGATATTTTAATTATCTCAGACAACACAGTGCAAAAAGTTGATATAGAAAGTAAACATGCTAACCATGACAGCAACACAGAGAAGTTGTAAAGGAGCAGCATAGTCTCCTAAGTAATTTTCTCATGGTGGGTTATCTTTGCTTTTTCTGTTTGCACTCTATCCTTTTGACTGTAACACTGCATGTAAATTTTCATTTCTTGATCAAGTCTCTTTACCAAATAAAATAAATAAAGGCGCCAAGTAAAATGTAATGTTGGACACCTATCTGTAAATATTTGACCTTATTCTAGTTTGCAAGAACTGCTATTTGTTTGCAATAAAGATAATATATTGATAATCATACCTTCCTAAAAGTAACTGCATGTTCTTTTCTTGCCATTCAAAGAAATTCGCATCTCTAATGAGACCATACTTCACAACTTCTGCTATACCCGAAGCCAGTTCACGATCAGGCAACGTATTTAGAGTGTCAGTATCTATAAGTACAGACTGTGGCTGGTAAAAGGCACCAATCAAGTTTTTCCCCAATGGATGGTTTATTCCAGTTTTCCCCCCAACTGATGAATCCACCTAAATTATACAAGAATCAATTTTCCTGAATAATCTCCACTTAAAAGTAAATAATTATTTAAGCATGAAAACTAAATCCCTGAGTACCTGAGCCATTAGAGTAGTTGGAATCTGAATGAAATTAACACCACGAAGAAAGGCAGCGGCAGCAAAGCCACACATATCACCGATGACTCCACCACCCAGTGCCACAAAGGTACAACGCCGATCCATCCTAGACTCTATGGCCTTATCAAAGACCATCATCAATGTTTCCTGGATGAAACCCAACCAATAACTGTTTTACAATACTTAAAACACAATTGGAAGGATCAAAAAAAAAAAAAAAGGTTTCTCCAAATGACCAACCATGTTCTTGTATGCTTCCCCGTCAGGTAAAATCACACTCTCAACTGAAACATTCGAATTCCCATGAGTCAACGCTTTGATAACTTTGTCAAGATATAGTGGCGCAATCGTAGTGTTAGTTACCACCAGAACCCTCTTCCCGTGAACATGCCTAAATTGGAGGAAGAAATTCCAAGAAATCAAGTAAGAAAACAATGATCCAGGAAACTGAAAAAGACGAAAGACAAGATCTTTAAGCCAGATGGGTACCGTACCTCTGGAGAAGATCGGGTTCGTCAAGCAGGCCAGAGCCGATGTAAATCGGGTAGCTCCGGTTCCCAAGATCGACATCCACGATCGTGGAAACTCTAGAATCCTTCTTCTGCGGCGTCCCCTCCATCACCGGCGCGGCGCTCGCGGAGATCCTCGAGATATTTGGAGCAGACCGCAGGGAGATCGACGGAGACGCGAGGGAGGGGAGGTCAAGCCTGCGGTGGCGGATGGAGAGGACGGCACGGTGGCCGGAGACCGAGCCGGAGAGGCGGGGGGCAGAGAGAATTGGGGAGAAGATGAGAGAGGAGCGGAGCGAAGATGTGGAGGCCGCCATGAAGATGCGTGGCCTCCGTCGTCCTTGGCGCCCACCATCAGTTCTTTTTTTTAAGCTGGGCGGGGGTACTCCAACCTTTGGGTCCAGGATACGAGGTAAGGATTAACAACAGCATTTGGTTTAAGATATTTAGTCATTAGCATGTAGTGGGGACTAATTTGGTGTGGTTTTTAGCCATGCCATCACCCAAATTGCAACTTATGGCCCCAGAAAAAAAATGAAGTGCAGAGAAGTCTTCTGGTATGCTCATGTGGTCGTCATGGCTGTGTTTGAAAAGAGGACAGGAGATGGAGTAAGGCCATAATTTCTCTTACTCTTCCATTCCAAATCCAAGATAGAATAAACAAAACGTTTATTCTCGCCAATGTATTAATTACAGAATTACTATTCCATGATTCCCCATCAAATAGCACTATATATTCCTGGTTTATGAATTCTAAGAACATTTTTAGAATTTCAAATATAAAATTATTATTTCATTAAAATATTTACTTAAATATATTTATTTAAATATAAAATTAAAAATAAATTTTATAAAATAAATTTTATAAAATATTTTATCTTATATAAAAATATAAAAAAATATTTACTTAAATATAAAATTAAAAATAAATTTTATAAATCATTTTATCTTATATAAAATATAAAAAAATATTTACTTAAATATAAAATTAAAAATGAATTTTATAAATCATTTTATCTTATTATTTTATCAGGGGTATTTTTGGGATTTCAAAAAATTTCTCTGCTATTCTTAGTGGAATATATGCTTATTCCTATGTCATCCAAACATCATTTGGAATAACATCACATTAATTACTTGAAATACCGGATTTTGATTCAAATAGAAATTGAGAATAATAACGAGAATAAACTATTCTCGGAGAATACATATTCCTATTTCAGGAATAACGTTTTGCCAACCAAACACTACCTATATGTGCAGGCAAGGTTGTATGAGTCTCCTGAGAGCAAGGTTTGTGTTGCTTTCCTCACCAACACCAACACAAGAACAGATGGGATGGTGAACTTCAGAGGTGTAAACTATTTCCTGCCTCTCCGTTCCATCAGTATCCTTCCAGATTGTAGGACTGTGATCTTCAACACTCAGAGGGTAAATACATCACACCAACTCTACTGACAACTTTTTTCCTCAACAAAACAACTATTGAGAAACTATCAATTGTAGGATCAAATTTATTGAGTAAAATGCCAGTCAATTTTTCATACCAAGTGTGAAGAATAATTAAATTAGATTCTATATCTTTGCTTAAAGAAAGAATATTGGAAGTGAGGAGTAATAACTCTTGTGGATGTCAAGCAGGTGAATGCTCAGCACAATTCAAAGACATTCCATGTGGCAGGCGAAACCAACAAGAATGATAAATTGTATATGTTCCAAGAACGTATACCAAAATTCCGCGATACCATCAAAGCCCTTGGAACTGTATAACATGACCAAAGACACCACAGATTATATGCGGTATACCATGAGGTGAGAAAATTAATCTTTGTCCTCGCAAAAACAAGTTCATTCCCTTGGAAAATAGAGGACTTTATTCCTCTTCAAAACAGATAAATACTAATGCTCCACAAGAAATTCTATTACCTTGAGACAGATGTATTGTTTCTTAGCCTTGATATGGATCCAATCCTTAATATACTAGGAATTTGGTTATCCTTCGATGACTTGGTAATTTGAATGCTATGTTTAACTTTGATTTCAAGGTCTTCACTCTAATAGCAAACTGTTGGTGGGGGTTCTTCTGTTACCCAAATGCAGGTTTACATTGGAGGCTGATGATTTACCCATGCGCCCTGACATCCACCCTGTGCTCCTAGTGTCAAGCTTTGGCCATGCAATGCATGCCTCTGTCAATGGCATTTACATAGGTATCCTCTCTTTATTCCTTTCCTTTCTATCCCTACATTTGTTGTAGCACCCTTTTCAAGTACAATTCAAGCATAGTCCTTGATGCCAAAATTAAATGTAGCCATAACTCTGGTGTCAAAAATATTATGAAAGCCATATGATGAAGCTTTTTTCTGATGCTCATATAAAAAAAACATCTTCCAGGATCTGGACATGGAGCGAAACTCGAAAAGAGTTTAGTCTTCCAGAAGCCCATGGAACTAAAACAAGGAGTCAACCACATTTCGATCATGGCCTTGACAATTGGATTTCCGGTAAAATTCAGAAAGATTGGTATAGGACATAGATCATGTCTGTTTTTGAGACAAAATTGTTCTTCCCATGATAATTCTACTATTTCTATCTGCATGGACTAATGTCTTCTGTCTTTTGTGTAGGATAATGGAGCATACTTGGAAGATAGACTTGCTGGCATTCACACTGCTGCCATCCAAGGTCTCAACACTGGGACTCTGGATTTGTCACAAAATAAATGGGGGCACAAGGTACTAATGTTCACCTTTAGTGCCTATTTTCTTTATGCTTTGTTGAAAAATGGCCTGGATATCATATATAGAAACAAAAAGGCGATTAACCAAGCTCAATTTCTTCTCTCTCTCAAAAATAAAATAAAATTAAAATTAAAAATTAAACTAAATTTGTTATCCAACAGGTTGGAATGAAAGGAGAAAAGTTAGGCATCTTAACTGAGGAGGGATCCAAGAAGGTTAAGTGGACGGAAGCTAAGAGTGACAAGCCAGTGACATGCGGTACAAGGTATAAAGATATGAACTTTATCTCACTATAATTAATTGAGCAAATCATCAATGATTAACATAAGTATTATGCAATTAATTCAAGGTATGGAGGATAAGAAAAACTTTCGTTTTATGTTGATTAAAACTTCTCTTGTGCTCAAACTAAGATCGGAGCAATTGGTTATAAGCATCAATATTCTTCTATAGAGTTCAAATTATTCAGTCCAATCATAATAGTTTGGTTATCACAATTTGATGTCATGTATAACATCTGGCACCACTAGATTCTCCCTCTGAAAGAAGGAACTTCGATAGCAAGAACTAATGAGACATACTCATGTATGTAATTCTCTCTCAGAGATACTTCGATATGCCCGGTGGAAACGATCCGGTTGCTCTAGATATGACCAGCATGGGGAAAGGACTTGCTTGGGTCAATGGCAACTGCATTGGCCGTAACTGGGTGTCCTACCTCAGTTCCCTTTGAAGGCCTTCTCGATCAGTGTGTACTGAAACCCATTTTCTCTGATGACAAATACTTTCATGGCATCTATATACTCCTATGTTGAAGGCATTGAGTTTATATTTGTCAACATCACAATAGATGTCATAGAACATGCAAGCATGCAAAATTTCATCATAAAATTTCTATCTTCAATGTTTCAGATACCACGTCTCGCGTGCATGGTTGAAGCCGAAGGATAACCTTTTGGTCATCTTTGAGGAGAATGGAGGGAAGCCAGAAGACATACTGATCATGACTGTGAAGTGGGACAGCATCTGCACCTTTGTCACTGAGTTCAATCCTCCTACTATCAAGTCATTTTCGAGGGAGGATAATGAGATCAAGACTCTCATCATCCAAGATGTTAAACCAAGGGCTTACTTGAAGTGTGATGACAACAAGGTCATCCGCTCCATTGCCTTTGCCACCTTTGGGAATCCCACATGAGCTTGTGGCAACTTCACTGTAGGAACTTGCCACTCTCCACAGGCCACAAGCATCGTAGAGAAGGTGATGCTTTCACTAACAATTGAATTCACAATCTATTTGAAAAAAATAAGGACAATGTAAAGTTCCTGAACTTTGAATATAGATAGCCTGCATGATCTTATTGGGAACTAGATTTCCTAACGAAACAACAAATATATCTGTGAGAAGTTTTTGCTTGTCTGCCTCAAAGTTTTCTACATTGACTTGATCATTCATCATTCCAAAAAAATTCATAGCCATATGAATATATATACCAGAAACTACAATTAGTAGTTTAATTTGCTGGTTATATAGTTTTTCTCAGCAAACTAATTGTAGAAGGATTTATTTGTTTCCTGCCATGAGTTGCTAGGTGCTTTTCTGTTTTATTATCTTAGCTCCACTGATTCATTTTTCTCTACTGATCAGGCCTGCTTGGAGAAGAATTCCTGTGTGTTACCAGTCTCAGCCCAAGCCTATGGTGCAGATCCTGCTTGTCCTGGAACAACGAACACTCTTGCAGTTCAAGCTAAATGCGCTCGAAGGAAGAAAGATGACAAGGAGTGAGATACTATTTCTTATAGTACTTTTGTTAAGGAACCTTGCGATGAGATGTAAAACTGAAAATGATCACAGGCTATCATGTAAAATTTCATCTTGAACACTATACTACAGTAATTGGTGAATGTGTTCTTACCTTTGCAATGGATTGGAAAGTGCTAATAATCCAACTAAGGGCTGTCTGGACATCAAGGATTTTTAAACTTATGATATAATTCATGATAGAATAGGTTTTGACCCTATAAAATTATATGTCAAATTATGTTTAAAATATAAATATAAATATAAATTAAGATTTTCTCTCCCTCATCCTTTCTTCCCCTTCTCCCTTTTCTTTCTTTCAAGATAATAAACTTATCATTATCAAAATATCATATTAATCATTAAAATTATAAAATAATTTATATAAAAAATAATATATCTTTATATGTTTTCAAAACTCATTTTGATTTAAGATGAATTTGAAATTTGCCCATCGAATACTCATTACTCGAATCCAATTATGTATATTACTAATTTTTATAAAAATTTTGACAGTGAATCCAACTTGATTCAATCCGAGACAAGTACTAGGTAGGTATGGGTATAAAAATTTTAATTAATTATAGAAATAGTTATGGATATTGGCCAATTTGATCCATACTCGATGACATTACTAACTCGTTTAATAATATTACCAAGGATTGATTTTGATGAATAATAAAATATTTGAGTACATAATATAGCTAATAAATTAAATAAGTAGATGTTTCGGGAAATATTAAAGTATTAAAAGAAAGGATTAAGGTTAATAACTTTTGATATGTAAGATTTGTTTTTGAAGCTCCAAAGAAAATAAAAAATCAATGAAATTCAAGTAAAAATAGTGTATTATGTGGAGTCAATAATTTTTTGAATAATCGAAGTTTCAGTTCAATACAAAAGAGTTTTAACTTGGTACAAAAACTTTCACCCGGCACGTTGTCGAGTTGACTCCAATAGAAACTGAATCGACTCGACAAAGAGAGCTGAAAATATAAAAGCTATATTTCTGAAGGTTAACAACTGAGTCGACTCAAATGGCAACTGAACTGACTCGGATAAAAACTGAGTCGATCTCAATTATCTGAGCTGACTCAACAGTGCTTTACAAGAAAGTTGATTTTATGATGGCATGGCAAACAAGTCGACTCTAATAATTTGAACTCACTCAACAGTGAGAAACAAAAATATGATTTTTAGTAAAATGAGATCGAATTTATTCATTGAAGGACCTAGCCAACTCGGATGAAATTCGAGTCGACTCAACAGTGATCCAAGTCGACTCGAGGACTACTGACAAGCATAATAGCTAGTTTTATATAATATTTAGAATGATCCAGATTTGAATCAACGGCTCTATTTCATTCTTCAATGGCTAGAAAGAGTCACTTTGATTCTAAAACATATTAAAAGCTCACCAAACTCATTGACGAATAATAACAAACTAAGAATATTTCAAGTACCATCAAGAATAAAGAGAAAAAGCTAAGAGCATTTATTTGAGAGTTTCCACTTCCAATCACCTGAAATATTCTTCCAATCATTGGCTTCTTAGTAAAGAGACAAGTTTTAAAGATTCTATATATTCCTAGGAGTCTCCTTTTTGGTACATTATTGCTTTATTTTTACTCACTTTAAGGAGCTTTGTATTCATAATCTTCTTTCTTGATTTTTTTATTTTTAATTTCAATTGGGGATTGAAGTTATATTTAGCCAAGGATTCATTGTAAAAGGATTTTGATTGGTTATCCTGGTAAAGTCAATTAGGTTTATGAGTCTAGTAAAATAAATAGCTATAATCTTAGAGAAATTATAGTAGAAATTCTTAAAAAAGATTTAGAAAGTGGATGTAGGTATTGGATATACTGAACTACTATAAAATTTTATGTATATATGTGTGCTCTCTTGCTCTTAACTTTAGTATTTCATTTTAAATTTGCCATAGCACATATTTTTGTTTACCACTACTCTATAAGTTTTCAAAGGCATTTAAATTAAATTTTTGAAATATCCAATTCACCACCTTTCTTGGGGTCTTTATCTAGGCAATAAATAGCTATTGCTAATAACTTCAATCCGTCGCTAATATATTTTTTAGATAAAAAAATTAAAATTTAAAAATTATTAGTGATGGTGAGTTACAGTTGCTAATAACTTCAATCCATCGCTAATATGTTTTTCAAAAAAATAAAATTTAAAAATTAGTAGATCGCTAATAAATTCTAATCCATCACTAATATGTTTTTCAAATAAAAAAATTAAAATTTAAAAATTATTAGTGATGATAAGTCACCGTCGCTAATATTAATAATTTTCATCACTAATATATTTTTAAAAAAAAATAAAATTTAAATATTATTAGTGATGGATATTGTCGTCGCTAATATTCAATATACTATCTCTAATAGTATTAGCGATGACAAATTTTCTTGCTATAATTTGGTGTCGACAAAAATTGTTATTAGTGATGCAAGTTAGCCAAAGCTAATAGCTTAATTTCTTGCAGTATTACTTGCATCCGATCCAAAGTTATTTCGAGTATTTTATTTAGAATCCATATCCATTCTAGGATTTCAATAGATCAGATAAAATTCATCCCATTAAATCGAATATCTAACAAGTCGGCTATTATTGCCATCCCTAAAATCCAACTTCGATTCGTTGCTTCATTTGAGCTATTATTGTGTTTGTTTGATCCAATTTTGTCACTGCTTTCACCTAACAGGCAAAATAACACATATTGATTGGTTAATGGAACATGAAAGGAGGTGACTCATAATCCTAAGCTAATCACTTCATCTTCGACGCACATTAGTTAGGAGCCAGAACATTGGTTCATGAACGAAACTTTTTCTAGATCCCTTCACAATTATTGCAATATGCCGTCACTGACATGAATGTGATATTGAATTTTATCAATTGCATTAATTTTCTAGTACTGCCGATGACTTGACAAGTGTGAAATTGAAGCTGTCAAGGACTTCTAATCTTAGAAACTATACAAATATAAAGGAAGGTTTCGGCAATTGGATCCGTGGCGCAACGGTAGCGCGTCTGACTCCAGATCAGAAGGTTGCGTGTTCGATTCACGTCGGGTTCAAATCCAAAATTATTTTATAAATTTAGATTCTAAATTATTTTTTTTAAAGATTTTATCCAAAATTATTTTATAAATTTAGATTCTAAATTATTTTTTTTTAAGATTTTACTAGTATTGTTGTTGTGAAAAAAATATATATATATAAATTTCATATTGAAGCATGATCCGTTTCATTATATTACAAATAAATTTCATGAATTTAGGATCTAAATTCATAAAATTTTTCTGAAGCACGTGATCAGAATGATGAGAGAGTGCACTACTCCAACATTTTAGTGGTGTCAGACTGATATACTTACCGATGATGGAAAGGTATACAAAAAATTATGGCTCGAATCAAATATAGCCTTGTAGGGTTGGGACCCAGTAAAGGTAGCTATACCGAGATTTATCCCTCTCTCCTTTTGTTTATCAAGAAAACAAATTTCATGAATTAAAAATATGAGTAAATAAGCTTCTTTTTTTTTGGTAAACGAAAAGGGGGAGGAGTTAGATCCCGGACGTGGCCACCCCTAAACGGTCCCCCAATCCTAATCAGGAAATGTTCGATATACGGCGCATATTAATTTTTTTAAAATATTCAATGAATTTGAAGGCCCTTCTTATCAAGCAGGTTGCTCCCAGGAAAAATAAAAAAGAAAAAAATTGAAAAAACCTGGAAAATGTAAAAGGAAAAGGAAAAACTTGGTGGCCAAATGGAAGGTTATTTCATTTGAAAAATATTAGGAAATACTTTTTTTAAAAAATTTAATGAAACAATCAAGCTATAAAATTACAGTAATTGGTTATTGAGGTAATAAATCTTGGTAGATAAATAGATTAGCGGCCATATCAATGAGATAAATATTCATCTTTGAAGTCATATCCTGAAGATATATTTGAGATATTTGAAGTACCATGTAAATGTAATACAAACTAATTGGCATTTAATGGGTAAGGAATGGAATCTCCCACAGCAGCCAAGAAAGAAAGCTACTTGGAAGGACCATGGTTATGATTCACTAAGCACATGAGGATTCAATGGATAGTGGAGCTAGGTGAAGAAAGTAGTACTTTATGCTCACATTTAAGACAGACTTGGGTATTAATAATTTTGGGTACGTACCTCGTCTACCTATAATAGTTTGTAAGATATCAAGAGGTTGTTCTTGTTTCTTTCATTGGTCGGATATTCCCCTTAAGGTAGGTTTGGCTTCTAAGGCTAAAAAAGGATCGAATTGACCCGTCATCCCATCCAACCTGATCTATTTAGACCTGATCCAGTTCATTGTTATGAACCCGTAGATCCGGATCGGGTCCTAAAATTAGACTCATTCCATTTCCGGATCAGGTCTAGGTTTATTGAATTTGGACTCAACCCGACCTGACTCGAATTGAATATACTAATACTGTTATGATCATATTTATTTGGACATTTAAATTATAATTTAAAATTTATATAAAACTTATTTTTAACATGAAAATAGAGTTATAATTATTTTTATATCTTAATTTATTTTAAAAATAATATTATTTATTATCTATTTTATGGTTAATAATAGTTGGCTATGTAATAATTGAAATATAGTTATCTATATTTTATCTGGATTATATTGAGATCTAAATTTTTTAAATCAGAATATGGTTATTTATGAATCCGATCCAACCCGAATGATCCATTGGATTGAAAATTCTAATAGTAAACCCGGTTTGATCCGACTCGATTTTCTAGTAGGTTGGATTTGGATCTAATATTAGAACCCGATCAAAAAATTGGATCAGATCGGGATCACTCATGACCTAATCCGATCCATTTGCTGAAAGGAAAACTAGTAGCGAGCATGCTTTCTATTTTAAAACTTTTTCAAAATAACATGCAGCGGAAGCATGATCGAGAAGATTAACATTTAATCTAAGCATGCTTTTAAAACTTTTCTATGCTACTTATCCCAAGATCTTGCATGAATGATTAATATAAACTATTAAATCATGAATTCATGCTATGAACATTTCAAAGCAACATATCTATATATGTAAAACCATACCTCGTATGAAGTGGAGACGCTCTCCGCTGCGAAAGATCCAGGAGGAGGAAGAAGAACTCTGCTTAGCCGCACACGTGTCCGGCCTCTACAGGTGGTTCACACCAAGGCTCTTTCAAAATCTACTCCGCTCCAAGTGCTAGCTTGTTGTGGAACAATTTGATCGGAACTCCTTTTCTTCTTTCGATACCGGACTCTCCGAATGAATGAAGAAACTCAAGAGGTGGAGAATGAGTCGTTAGAACCCTTCCCAAACACTCAATCCTAAGACCTAGATCACTAGGTACAGATATGCACACTTCTTTCCAAAAATCTCACACCCATAAAACTAGAACCTTTCCTTGCTTCTTCCCTTTCTTCCCTTTTATTTTTCCAGCATTTCTTTGCTAAATTTTCCTTTATTTTCGTTCTCCCATTTCAGCCCATTATATAGATGGTGAGGGAGAGGGAAAGTGGGGAGTTTAGGTGATAATGGAGTGGTAATGGGTAGTTATGGGGAGTTATGGTCATGGGAAGTTACATAACTCACCAAAACTGAATTTAAACTTATTTAAATTCAGATTAATGTGTTAATTGATTTCAGTTCATAACTGAAATCAATTGGGTCAAGTGTGCATACATTGGGTTCAACCCAATTGGACCCAAGCCTATTTTGAACCAAATCCTATTTGATTCATTCCAGATTTTTATAGCTCAATCAAATTGGGCTATCAAGTAATCACATTACTTAATTCATCTCCATGCATCACCAACTATTAGTGAAAATTTTATGTCACAACCTTTTTGTGACATCAAGTGTCTACACTTGCGAAATCAACAAGTGTCGACACTTACACAAGTATCGACACTTTCAAGAATATCAAGTGTCGACACTTGGATAAAGAAAAACACTTTTTCTTTGTGAGTCCACGAATGATTCCCAATTGTTCTCCGATCACTAGATCAAGTAGAAACCCCTATGGTATGTGACCTCATAGGTTCGAACACTAAGTCGGTAGTATTGGAACATTTCCAATACTAGTCAAAGTCGCCATCTAGCAATGACACCCGACGTCCAGATAGGTCGAAGTTGCAGAGCAACAATCAAGAACCATAAGATATGGAAACCTAGTGTTACAGCCGTGACAGTAACGTGGCCAGGCTCAGGTATCGTCGAATACGAGCGAGCCACGTGTAAGTTTCCCCGGCCTAGTCAGCGCCACATCCTCAAAGTTAGGGTCGGCAAGACTACACTACACGACGACTGCCTAAGGCAAACCGCCCTCGCCGAGGTCGAGCTCGGCTCGGAGTTCCTCTACCACCTCATTGGCGCCCGGGACCGGAGGGGTCCGCTTAAGTGAGGTCGGCCAAGGTCGGGCGACCTCTTGCCGCCTCGCCAGGTGTCCACCCAGGAGGGGTCCACCGAAGCCGAGGTCGGCTGATCCTTTGTCCTTCGCCAGGTGGCCACCCGGAGACGGGCCCACCTCGGCCGAAGCCAGGCGACCTCCTGCCACCTCGCCAGGTGTCCACCCGGGAGGGGTCCACCTAAGCCGAGGTCGGCTGATCCTTCGTCCTTCGCCAGGTGGCCACCCGGAGACGGGCCCACCTCGGCCGAAGCCAGGCGACCTCCTGCCACCTCGCCAGGTGTCCACCCAGGAGGGGTCCACCTAAGCCGGGGTCGGCTGATCCTTCGTCCTTCGCCAGGTGGCCACCTGGAGACGGGCCCACCTCGGCCGAAGCCAGGCGACCTCCTGCCACCTCGCCAGGTGTCCACCCGGGAGGGGTCCACCTAAGCCGAGGTCGGCTGATCCTTCGCCCTTCGCCAGGTGGCCACCCGGAGACGGGCCCACCTCGGCCGAAGCCAGGCGACCTCCTGCCACCTCGCCAGGTGTCCACCCAGGAGGGGTCCACCTAAGCCGAGGTCGGTTGATCCTTCACCCTTCGCCAGGAGGCCCCCAGAGACGGGCCCAACTCAGCCGAGGTCAGACCGCTCGTACGGCGAGGGCCCTGGGGAGAGAGAGACGGGCCCCGAGGCCATCCCTCGGGTCGTACAAATCCTAGACGGCGTCCTGTACGGAGGGCGGCGGCACGCAGAACATCACTAGCATCGGCCCGACAGGCCCCGCAGCCGAGAGACGCAACCCTGACGACACAGGCCCCATAGATAGATGGCGCCCACGCTTGGGGAAGAGGGCGCTCTCACCGGGCCCGAGGCCTGACCGGCCGCCCTGCCAGTGCCACCCTCCCCTCTTTCTCTTCCGTCCTTGCCTTTCCCATGCTGGGCCCGGCGGACGAGGTCGGAAAGCCGCCTGGCACCCTTCACCAAAAAGGGAAAAGAGAAGAGGACGGGGGAGGGGGTTCCCGAGGCGGAAAAAGACAAACACGCGACGGAAGGGGATAAAGAAGGAAGAATCTGGGGACGACAAGGTAAGCCAAATTAGCCTGGGGACAAGGAGGAAGCACGGGCACAAGGCCTTGCGCCGAGAGAAAAACCAGAAATCCCGAGAGGGGAAGACTGGGCGCGAGCTGGGCAAGGAGGCCCAGCCGAGATTCTGGTCCCCAGAGCGTTTCCTTCACCAGTTAACTCTCTAAGTCTGGAACCCTTTAGAGGGTCCGGCTGGAGAGTCTGTTCCTTCTCGTCGTCTACTGACTTGACCGTCGGAGCTCCCTCGCCGGGATCCCCGGCCAGGGTCCTCTAATCCCTTTGTTGCAGGTTTTCCGCGGGAAGGGAGGCTCCCTCGCCAGGCGGTCAGGAAGGATCGGCCGATCCGAGGCACGGGCGCGGCGGCGAGAGCGGCAACAGATTGGCACGCCAGGTAGGGGACAGGACACTAACCCCTAGCGGGAACCAGCTTTCTGCAGGTGTCACGCTCTCCAGCAATGGTGGTCACTCATGGTCGTGAGGCGTCCACCAGCCGCGTGGGGGATGTCCACTCCCCTCCAGGGGGCCACAGCCCCGAAAGGGAGCTTCCGGCTCCCCCTCCTCTTCCACAGCAGCCTGCCCAGGTGGACGGATCCCTTGCGGCCATCGTCCAGCAGCTGCAGACCTTGACCTCAGCGGTCCGACAGCTTCAGCATCAGCAACGGTCCCTAGCCACTCAGCCGTAGCCAGGGACCCCCGCGGCCCGAGCCGCGGGGCAGCGTGGGAGCCTGCGCTCAATCCAGGGCAGACCATCCCACCCGAGGGCCATCTCCAACCCCCGGGGGAGCCACCAAGCTCCTGCAAAGAGAAACTATTCCGGTTCGGAGGATCACGAGAGTCGATCCCCGGCCGATGGGGCCGAAACGGCGCATCGCAACAAGCGACGCCGAGGCCAGACCTCGCGCCGAGACCGATCGGCGCCCCCTTCACCCGCAGCCTCGGTGGAAGACTCCACCGATAAAGCCATCAGGCGCCAGGCCGAGAGGCGCCTGGAGGAGCACGAGCGCAAGCTGGCGGAGTTCGCCCGCCGATTCGCCGACCTGCAGAACTCGTCGGCAGACCCGACGGGCTACGACTCCCGCCCCCCTTTCTCTGAAGAAATCCAGGCAGAACCGATCCCGAAACGGTTCCGCATGCCGCCGGTGGATCCCTACGACGGAACCACCGACTCCCTGGATCATTTGGAGAGCTATAAGGCTCTCATGAGGGTCCAGGGGGCCACCGATGCCCTTCTGTGCATCGCCTTCCCGGCAACCCTTCGGAAGGCCGCTCGAGTCTGGTTCACCCGCCTCGAGCCCGGATCCATTTGCTCCTTCCATCAGTTGGAAGGAAGGTTTGTGGCGCACTTCGACGCTTGTCGAAATGTGCCTAGAGAGGTGGACAGCCTCTTTTCCATCCGCCAGTAGGACCAGGACCTGCTCCGGGACTACATCACCCGGTTCAAGACCGCAGCCCTGGAAATCTACAGCTTGGACGAGCCCGTCGCCATGCTGGCCTTGAAGCGCGGACTCAAGACGTCCCGCCTAACCTATTCCCTGGACAAGAAGCCGCCCAGGACGTATTCCGAGCTCCTCCTCCGCGTCCACAAGTACATCCGAGCGGAGGAGGCCGACCGCACCCGTCGAGAGCTGGACGGGAAGACTCCAAAGAAGCCGCTCCCGAGGGACACCCCGGGAGCTTGGAGGCCCGGGCCATCTGCCGACCTCCGCCCAAATCCAAAGCCGAGGGGCGAAGCCACTCCCGAGCGGAGGTACACCCCTCTCCTCGCACCTCGAACGAAGATCCTCATGGAAATCGAGGGCGAGCGCTACCTCCGCCGACCTCCTCCTCAGAACCCGAGAGCCGTCCGAGACAGATCAAAGTACTGCCAGTTCCATCGCGAACACGGGCATGACATGGAGGAGTGTCGCCATCTGAAGCGGGAGATTGAGGAGCTGATCAGCAGGGGTTACCTCAGGAAGTTCGTCAAGAGCGAGGCCCCCTCTGAAGGGCGACCGCTCGCGGCCCTACCGCCTGTCCCTGCGATCGACAACCGCCCAACGGAGAAGCCCGTGGGCATGATCTCGCGCGGGCCCGACCGAGCAATGAAGAGAGCCCGGGAAGTCCCGGAGAATTTAATCCCTCCCAAAGGGAGGGAAATTAATGATAATGTAAACAACGATGCCGTGGTGGTCGAGATGACCATCGTGAAGCATCCTGTACATCAAATCATGGTGGATAGTGGAAGCTCGACTGACGTACTTTTTTATGATGCATTCTCTCGGATGAACTTGTCCCCCGAACAGCTGAAGCCAGTGCACACCCCCCTGGTAGGCTTTACAGGGGACTCAGTGGGGGTCGAGGGGGAAATCACTCTCTCGGTCACTGCCGGATCCCCGCCCCGGCAAGCGACCGTTCTAATAACATTCACCGTCGTCAGGCTCCCTTCGCCTTACAACGCCATCCTCGGGCGTCCCGGGCTCAACCAACTGGATGCCACCATCTCCACGAGGAGGCTGTTGGTGCAGTTCCCCACGCCTTCCGGGCTCGGAGAGATGAGGGGGACGCTCCAGCCAGTCCCGCTCTGCCTCCAGACGGTCCCGGGCGCCAGGGGCGCGGAGCTCGCCCATGATATCGATGACCTCGATCTGAGAGAGAAGGAACCCAGGGGAGGGCCCGTGGAGCGCCTGCCGACTTTTTCCCTCGGTTCAGATCCCCTGAAGACGGTACAAGTCGGAGCCCAGCTCCCCGAGGAAGAGCGAACCCGCTTGCTGGAGTTCCTCCGTGCCAACGCTGACGTGTTCGCCTGGTCAGCAGTCGACATGCCGGGCATCCCGCCCGAGGTTATTATGCACAGGCTGAACGTGGACCCAAGTTGCCGCCCGGTCCGCCAGAAGAAGAGAAGCTTCGCCATGGAGAGGCAGAAGGCGATCAACGAGGAAGTAGAGAAGCTCCTCGCCGCCGGTTTCGTCCGAGAGGTCCAGTACCCTAGCTGGCTGGCGAACGTGGTCATGGTAAAGAAGAGTAGCGGTAAGTGGAGGATCTGTGTGGACTACACCGACCTCAACCGAGCTTGTCCAAAGGATAGTTTTCCTCTTCCAAAGATCGACCAACTGGTCGACGCCACTTCAGGGCATCGCCTCTTGTCGTTCATGGACGCCTTCTCCGGATACAACCAGATCCGGATGAGCCCGGAGGATGAAGAGCACACTGCCTTCATAACTGACCGCGAGACTTTTTGCTACAGGATGATGCCTTTCGGCCTCAAGAACGCGGGCGCGACGTATCAACGTCTGGTCAGTAAAATCTTCAAAGACCAGATAGGCCGCAACATGTAGGTGTACGTGGACGACATGTTGGTGATGAGCAAACTTGATTCGGACCACGTGGCCGACTTGACGGAGACGTTCGGCAACCTCCGGCGCCATCAGATGAAGCTGAACCCGGCGAAGTGCGCTTTCGGCGTCTCCGACGGTAAGTTCCTAGGGTTTATGGTGACTCAAAGAGGGATTGAGGCCAACCCGGAGAAGGTCCAGGCCATCTTGGACATGGAGCAGCCCGCCTCCAAGAAGCAGGTGCAACGACTGACCGGCCGAGTCGCGGCCCTCAGCCATTTTATTTCCAGGTCGGCGGACCGTTGCCGTCCCTTCTTCAAGGTGCTAAGGAAGATGAATGGCTTTGCTTGGACCGAGGAGTGTCAGCAGGCCTTCGAGGAGCTGAAGAAGATGCTCGCATCGCCACCTTTACTGTCCAGACCCGAGGAGGGGGAGGAGCTTACCCTTTACTTGGCGGTTACCCCGGAGGCCGTCAGCTCTATCTTGGTCCGAACCGACGACCAGGGGCTCCAGCGGCCGGTGTACTATACCAGCAAACTCCTCCGAGACGCGGAGCTCAGGTATTCCCGGCCCGAGAAACTTGTTTTTGCGCTAATAGTGTCTGCCCAGCGTCTCAGGCCCTATTTCCAAGCGCACCCCATCGCCGTCTTGACGGACCAACCGCTGAAAGCGGTGCTCAGCCGACCTGATACTTCGGGACGGTTGGCCAAGTGGGCACTGAAACTCAGCGAGTTCGACATTGCATACAGGCCAAGGTCGGCCATGAAGGCGCAGGTGCTGGCCGATTTTTTGGTCGAGTGTGCAGGCTTGGGCAAGGAGCCCGAGGAAGATCCCCCGGCCCAGCCGATGGAGGTTGGCGCCGATGAGCCCGGAGAGGACGCCTGGATCCTCCATGTGGACGGAGCCTCGAACTCCGGTGGGAGCGGAGCTGGGCTCATCCTTGCCAACGGCGACGGGGTCGTCGCCGAGTGCGCACTCCGTTTCCAATTCCCCGCAACAAATAACCAGGCGGAGCACGAGGCACTTCTTGCCGGACTGAGAGTCTCCCGCGAGCTGGGCGTGACCAACCTCAGAGCTTTCACTGACTCCCAGCTCGTAGCGGGGCAGGTGTCCGGAGAGTACGTCGCGCACAACCCCCAAATGGCGAAGTATTTGGAGCTCGTCAAGGCGGGCGCGTCCAAATTCCGCCGCTTCAACATCTTCCACATCCCTCGCGGGGAGAACGCCCGTGCGGACGCCCTCTCCCGGCTGGCGACCCTGCCGGACGCGATGCTGGGACGCGCTCATGTGGAGCGCCTTGAGATCCCAAGCCTCGAAGCACCGGTGGAGGTCCATCAGGTCAGCCAGGAGCCCAGCTGGATGGACAAGTACGCTGCGTACATCGTCAGCGGCACCCTGCCGGAGGACCGACAGGCGGCTCGCCTCATCAGGAAAAAAGCCGTGCGGTTTGTCCTGATGGACGGGCAATTGTATCGAAGATCCTACTCCTACCCCCTCCTCAAGTGCGTAGGACCCGCAGAAGCCAAGCTTGTGCTCCAGGAGATTCACGAAGGCATCTGCGGGAACCACGTGGGGGGCAGGGCATTGGCGTACAAGGCCCTCCGTCAGGGCTACTTCTGGGAAACAATGAAGGAAGACGCCGCCGACTTCGTGAAGAAATGAGACCGGTGCCAGCATCACGCCACGGTGCAGCGGCAACCCTCTAACCCAATCTCTCAGCTCTCAGCCCCCTCGCCGTTCGCCCAGTGGGGGATGGACCTCCTGGGCCCGTTCCCGCCGGCGTCGGGCCAGCGGAAGTTCTTGATAGTGGCTATCGACTACTTCACGAAGTGGGTCGAGGCCGAACCCTTGGCAAGGATCACCGAAGCAAACATCGCCAAGTTCTTCTGGAAGTCCATCGTCTGCCGCTTCGGCATCCCCCATACTGTGGTCACTGACAACGGACGCCAGTTCGACTGCCGGGAATTTGAAGAATTCTGCAGCGACCTCGGCATCAGGCATCGCTTTACCTCGGTGGCACACCCTCAAACCAATGGAGAGGCCGAAGTCACGAACAGGACCATTCTTCAGGGCCTCCGCACACGGCTGGACCAGGCCAAGGGCAGGTGGGCCGATGAACTTCCCAGCATCCTTTGGGCATACCACACCACCCCAAGGACGGCTACCGACGAAACTCCATTCAACCTCGTCTTCGGAGCCGAGGCAGTCGTCCCGATCGAGCTCAGCCTACCTACGCTGTGCGTGGAGCAATACGACGAGACAGAAAACCCGGCCAGGATGATGCTCAACCTAGACCTTCTCGAGGAAACAAGGGACAGGGCCCGAATCCGAATGGCGGCGTACCGGCAACGTGTAGCCAGATATTACAACTCCCGGGTGCGGCCTAAAGTTTTTCGTCCCGGAGACTTGGTCCTTCGGCGCGCCGAAGCATCCCAACCCCGGGAATGCAGCAAGCTATCGCCCAACTGGGAAGGCCCGTATCGGGTGGCAGAAGCCCTCCCTCATGGAGCATATTACTTGGACGAATTGGGAGGTGCCAGGTTCCCCCGGACATGGAACTCCTCGAACCTGAGAATGTACTACCAGTGATGTAAGGCTCCCAGTTTCTGTAACAAAGCTTCCCCACTTCAAACACTCCCTTCTAACTTCAATAAGAAAGCCTGCGGCATCGAGCTCAGTCTGGAAGATCCTGGGCCTCGGCCTGGAAGGTGGCGCCGAACCCAGTTCGCTCACGCAAGCCCGGGGCACAGCTCAGCGAGCCGCGCAAGGCTTGAGAAAGCCTACGGCATCGAGCTCAGTCCAGAAGATCCTGGGCTTCGGCTTGGAAGGTGGCGCCGAACCCAGTTCGCCCACGCAAGCCCGGGGCACAGCTCAGCGAGCCGCGCAAGGCTTGAGAAAGCCTGTGGCATCGAGCTCAGTCCGGAAGATCCTGGGCTTCGGCCTGGAAGGTGGCGCCGAACCCAGTTCGCCCACGCAAGCCCGGAGCACAGCTCAGCGAGCCGCGCAAGGCTTAAGAAAGCCTGCAGCATCGAGCTCAGTCCGGAAGATCCTGGGCTTCGGCCTGGAAGGTGGCGCCGAACCCAGTTCGCCCATGCAAGCCCGGAGCACAGCTCAGCGAGCCGCGCAAGGCTTGAGAAGGCCTGCGGCATCGAGCTCAGTCCGGAGATCCTGGGCTTCGGCCTGGAAGATGGCACCGAACCCAGTTCGCCCATGCAAGCCCGGAGCACAGCTCAGCGAGCCGCGCAAGGCTTGAGAAAGCCTGCGGCATTGAGCTCAGTCCGGAAGATCCTGGGCCTCGGCCTGGAAGGTGGCGCCAAATCCAGTTCGCCCACGCAAGCCCGGAGCACAGCTCAGACAGCCGCGCAAGGCTTGAGAAAGCCTGCAGCTCCGAGCTCCGTCCGGAGGTCCCGGGCTTCGGCCTGGAAGACGGTGCAGAAACCGTGTTGTCTGCGCAAGCATGAAGGCGACCCAAAGTCGGGCCCGCCTAAGGCTTGCCCTGCTGCGACGCGACTAAGCAGGCCCCATCCTTCGATTTGAGCAATGGGAGGACCAGGCCTGCAGTTATTTCAAGTACTCCAGATCGACATCTCAGAAAGAAAAGAAGAGGAAAGTAAGACGAAACAATGAATAAGGTTTCGATAAGCTTAGATCTTCATTAACATAAGTAGTCGGTACAAGCTGGGAGCCCCGACAGGCCGGGACTCCCCAAAAAATAAAAACAACAGAAATAAAGCAAAAAAGACAGTGCCGGGATCACTAGGATGTGGGGTCGGAGCCATCTGCCGGAGGCGCGGGTGCTGCATCTTCGACTTCTACGGCGGCCGGCTCCTGGGGCTGTTCCGGGGCCGCGGCATCGCTGGTCGACGGCGCCACAGGTGTCGCTTCGGCCGTGCCGGAAGCCCTGCTCTCATCTCCTGGCCTCCTGCCACCGATTACGACTCCGCTTAGGTCCAGCTGGGGGAAGAAGGCCCCCACCTTCTCCCGGCACATCCGGAACCCCTTCAGGAAGGAGTCCACGGCAGCCTCCCGGACCTCCGACGTATACTCGTCGGAAGCCCGGAATTTGGGGACGGCCTCTTGCGCTTCCCGCTTGGCCGCCTCCAGGAGCCCGTTGACGTAGGCGCTCCGGTCTTTCGCCGCGGCCGCATCTCGCCGGGCCCCCTCCAGCTGGCGCTCCAGCCATTGGGAATGGGCCTGCAGGCGGGCCTTCTCCGCCGCCTCCTCCTCAGCTCGGTGCTGGTTGGAGGTCCGCTCCTCCGACAAGGAGGCCTCCAACTCCTTGTTCCGCTCCTCGGAACATGCCAGGTCGGACTGGAGGGCTTGCTTGTCGGCTCGCAGCTCGGCGCCCTTCTCCATTAGATCCTTGACGTCAGCCGCAAGCTTGCCGAGCTTCTGCTCCCGCTCGGAGTCCCTCTTGGCGTTCCCTACGAGGAAATTCCTCAGTAGGAGGACGTCGTTCCCGATCTGCAATGGCAAAAACGACACAGGTCAGAGCAAAGGCAGGTAAGTCTTGAGATATGAAAAAAGGAAAAGGGAGAAGCTCGGGCTTACCGTGAAGAGCTGCGGAAGGATGCCGAGCATCGCGTCCACGTAATCCCGGCCACCCCGAGCTCGGCGGTCCCGGGCAGTGGAAGCGTACTCCATCATCTTCTCGGCCAGCCCCCTTCGAGGATGACCGAGTCCCGGTGGGTGATCACCGGCGTCGGAGCCTTCGGGCCGGCCCCTGCAGCATCTGCCCCCTCAGTCGAAGCCGCAGCCGACGGGCCGGCGATCGCCACGGGCGGTGCTGTCGAGCTGATAGCAACGACGGGCACGGCGATGGGCGGAGCGGCGGACGCTGGAGCTCTCTCTGCGGCGCCGCCAGTTCGCGCGGCCGAAGTATCAGTGACCCCGCCCTGAGGTGGCCTGGGCGGGGAAATGATGGCAACCGGGCCGGGCACGGTCGCCGCCATGACTTTCCGGCTCGTCTCCGTGCGAGCCCTCTTCGCTGCGGGCTCATCTATCTCTACGACGTCTCGCTGGGCCACCCCCTCCAAGAGGTTCTCCAAAGAAAACTTTATCCCTGCAAGACAAAAGAGACAGAAGGTCAGCCGGCTCAGTTATGAAGAAAAGGGGGGGGGGGGGCAGAGGTCAATGAAGGGCCGAATCTCACCGGTCTCGCGGATGGGACTGATACTGGCCTCGAAAAGATTCTGCTCAGAAAGCAGAACCTCGAGCGCCGGGACCTAGTCACTCAGGAGCTGGGTATAGGACTCCTGGTCCGCCGACTCGACTCGGAAATTCCGGTTCGGGGACCGGTCCGGTTCGCTCCAGGCCCAGTCGACATCGTCGACCGAGGCGAAGAAAAATCGGCTCTTCCATCCCTTGACCGAGGAAGGGAGGTCGAACCGGAGACACCTAGGCCGGGGTGAAATGTACCACCAGCCGTCATCGGTGGAGCACTTCTTCAGGGTGAACAAGGCCCTGAAGAGAGAAAAACGGGCAACGAACCCGTGGAAGTGGCAGAAAACGATGAAGGAGAAGATGACCCGGATGGCATTAGGAGCCAGCTGGGCCGGGACGAGCAGAAAGTGGCTGAGGAAGGAAAGAAAGAAAGGGTGCAGAGGAAACCGAAGACCCCCAAGGAGGAAGTCTTCGTAGAAAGCTATGCGGCCGGGGCCACTCATGGTGACGCGCTCCCCGGACCGCGGGGCAAACAGAAGGATAGACCCCGGGATGCCATAGGCATCCCGGAGCAGAGAAAGATCGCCTTCGGTCATGGTGGAGGCATGACCGGAGGGACCGGCAGGCAGAGAAGGCGGAGCAGGAAGAGATGGCAGAGCAGGAAGGGAATGGAGGGGCACGGCAGGTGCAACCGGAGGGGACCGGATCCCCCTGGGGATGCCAATAGTGATCCCCCCGGGTTGCAAACGCCGGCGGACCTCCTCCGGAATCACCTCCTCATCTGAGGAGGAAGAAGATGGAGTCCTCGACCGGGATGGACCGGCCTCGTCCGGGTTGGAAGAGACATGGCGACGGCGCGCCATAGAAAAGAAAAGGACAGAAAGATCGGAAAGGAAATGAGAAGGAAGGAGGGGGGGCTAGAGAAGAAGGAGGCACTCACCGAAAATGCACAGACGAGCGCGAGCAACAGGAGTTGTTAGCCTGCAGCAAACCGCCCACGAAGCAAGGGAAAATGCCTCGTTCTGGAAAGTCCCCTCCATTTCAAACTCAACCGACAGCGACCGTACCCGTCATTCCGCCTCAGGCCACGGGATGGTCGCCACGTGGGTGCATGCCCGACACCGATGCCTCGTTAGAAGAGTAACGGCCTCTGCCTCGAAGCGACGCATTTATTATGGGCAAGTGGGCGACGCGTGGCGGCTCCCCGTAGGTCTTCAGCTGCATCGAGCTACGACGACGAGGATCGTGGCAATTATGATGCAAGATTTTCGTCTCTCCACGTCATGTCCGCATTTAATCCCGACGTTCCGTTCTACGATGCCCCAACGGAATGGCGGGCTGGGGGGCAACTGTTACAGCCGTGACAGTGACGTGGCCAGGCTCAGGTATCGTCGAATACGAGCGAGCCACGTGTAAGTTTCCCCGGCCTAGTCAGCGCCACATCCTCAAAGTTAGGGTCGGCAAGACTACACTACACGACGACTGCCTAAGGCAAACCGCCCTCGCCGAGGTCGAGCTCGGCTCGGAGTTCCTCTACCACCTCATTGGCGCCCGGGACCGGAGGGGTCCGCTTAAGTGAGGTCGGCCAAGGTCGGGCGACCTCTTGCCGCCTCGCCAGGTGTCCACCCAGGAGGGGTCCACCGAAGACGAGGTCGGCTGATCCTTCGTCCTTCGCCAGGTGGCCACCCGGAGACGGGCCCACCTCGGCCGAAGCCAGGCGACCTCCTGCCACCTCGCCAGGTGTCCACCCGGGAGGGGTCCACCTAAGCCGAGGTCGGCTGATCCTTCGTCCTTCGCCAGGTGGCCACCCGGAGACGGGCCCACCTCGGCCGAAGCTAGGCGACCTCCTGCCACCTCGCCAGGTGTCCACCCGGGAGGGGTCCACCTAAGCCGGGGTCGGCTGATCCTTCGTCCTTCGCCAGGTGGCCACCCGGAGACGGGCCCACCTCGGCCGAAGCCAGGCGACCTCCTGCCACCTCGCCAGGTGTCCACCCGGGAGGGGTCCACCTAAGCCGAGGTCGGCTGATCCTTCGCCCTTCGCCAGGTGGCCACCCGGAGACGGGCCCACCTCGGCCGAAGCCAGGCGACCTCCTGCCACCTCGCCAGGTGTCCACCCAGGAGGGGTCCACCTAAGCCGAGGTCGGCTGATCCTTCGCCTTTCGCCAGGAGGCCCCCAGAGACGGGCCCAACTCAGCCGAGGTCAGACCGCTCGTACGGCGAGGGCCCTAGGGAGAGAGAGACGGGCCCCGAGGCCATCCCTCGGGCCGTACGAATCCTAGACGGCATCCTGTACGGAGGGCAGCGGCACGCAGAACATCACTAGCATCGGCCCGACAGGCCCCGCAGCCGAGAGACGCAACCCTGACGACACAGGCCCCATAGATAGATGGCGCCCACGCTTGGGGAAGAGGGCGCTCTCACCGGGCCCGAGGCCTGACCGGCCGCCCTGCCAGCGCCGCCCTCCCCTCTTTCTCTTCTGTCCTTGCCTTTCCCAAGCTGGGCCCGGCGGACGAGGTCGGAAAGCCGCCTGGCACCCTTCACCAAAAAGGGAAAAGAGAAGAGGACAGGGGAGGGGGGTTCCCGAGGCGGAAAAAGACAAACGCGCGACGGAAGGGGATAAAGAAGGAAGAATCTGGGGACGACAAGGTAAGCCAAATTAGCCTGGGGACAAGGAGGAAGCACGGGCACAAGGCCTTGCGCCGAGAGAAAAACCAGAAATCCCGAGAGGGGAAGACTGGGCGCGAGCTGGGCAAGGAGGCCCAGCCGAGATTCTGGTCCCCAGAGCGTTTCCTTCACCAGTTAACTCTCTAAGTCTGGAACCCTTTAGAGGGTCCGGCTGGAGAGTCTGTTCCTTCTCGTCGTCTACTGACTTGACCGTCGGAGCTCCCTCGCCGGGATCCTCGGCCAGGGTCCTCTAATCCCTTTATTGTAGGTTTTCTGCGGGAAGGGAGGCTCCCTCGCCAGGCGGTCAGGAAGGATCGGTCGATCCGAGGCACGGGCGCGGCGGCGAGAGCGGCAACACCTAGTAATTAATCCCTTTGACCTCAATGCTCAGGAAGACTTAGGGTTAAACTGCCCAACCCTAAAGTCCATCAACAATGTGTCTCAATCTCACAAGTCCTGTAATGCATTACAGAGACTACCCTGGCCAAGGTTTTGCTAAATTGAAACACAGTAAGATATCTGCTCCAAACACTTTGAAGGGGTCAATCCCATCTTGATCTGATCACTGCTACACAAGTACTTAACTGTACCCAGAAACCTTCCATCCCTGGATTAGAAATCCAGATAGTCCAGTACCAAAGTACAGTGAGTTGCTCGCAAGCTACCATGACGATCTCATGTCTGAGGGATAACTACGTCCATATCAAAACTCTAGACAGAAAAAAGTACAGACATGTCACGTTCGATAAAATGTCAAACACAACATCTGCATGCCATACCAGTGTCTCCATACTCCTTGGTTAAGAGGACAACCAACGACTATGGCACACAACGACCTATACTTGATATACTATCATCCTGAAATAAGTGTATCATTTGGTCACGAACAATTTTAGGACTATATGATATATCCTCTCTATATCATATACAAATAGTCCTAAGGACTTCATCACTCAAGAACTCATTACAGAAAGATGAAATAGTGATGAACTGCCAGAATAAACATTTTATTCAATAATATAATTCATATACAATTACATCAAATGTACAACTATGTACAGTATAAATTGGCTTTGGGACACATTTCCCAACAACTCCCACTTGGACTAAAGCCAATCAGAATAGTATCGTATACCCATCTTCCATTTACAATCATTGAGTTCTTGAATTCCAACGGCTTTAGTGAAGGGGTCAGCTAGGTTTTCCTTTCCGTTGATCTTCAGAAGATCGATATCACCTTGTTCCACGATTTCTCGTACAAGATGAAACCAGCGCAGAATATGCTTGGTACGCTGATGGGACTCGGTTCTTTGGCTTGAGCAATGGCTCCAGTGCTGTCACAGTACACTGGAACAGGACCATCCAGGGAAGGTGCCACTCCCAGCTCGCCAAGAAATTTTCGTAACCAAACAGCTTCCTTTGCTGCATCAGATGTTGCAATGTATTCCACTTCGCATACAGAGTCTGCTACAGTGTGCTGCTTGAAACTCTTCCAGCAGATAGCTCCATCATTCAGGGTAAAAACAAAGCCAGATACACTCTTGCTATCATCCCTATCTGACTGGAAACTGGAGTCAGTATACCCCACAAGTTTCAAGTCAGGTCCTCCAAAAAGAAGCCACTGGTCCTTGGTATTTCGCAAATACTTCAAGATGGTCTTTGCAACCTTCCAGTGTGCTTCACCTGGGTCAGACTGGTATCGACTCACTATTCTTAATGAGTATGCCACGTCTGGTCTAGTACATGTCATGGCGTACATGATGGACCCTACTACCGAAGCATAAGGAATCTTACTCATACGCTCTCTTTCCTCAGGAGTTGTCGGACAATCCTTCTTGGAAAGAGAAATTCCATGGCCTATCGGAAGATAGCCTTTCTTGGAATTCTCCATGCTAAACCTTTTCAGCACGGTATTAATGTACGTAGACTGGGACAAACCCAGAAGCTTCCTTGATCTATCCCTATAGATCTTCATACCTAGTATGAAAGAAGCTTCACCCAAGTCTTTCATAGAAAACTGGGATGACAACCAGACCTTTATTCCCTGTAATGCAGGGATGTCATTCCCGATTAAGAGAATGTCATCCACATATAGTACAAGAAATACAACTACAGAACCATTTGCCCACTTATATATGCAGGGTTCTTCTTTCTTCCTAACAAAACTATACGTCTTGATACACTTTTCAAAACGCATGTTCCAACTCCGAGACGCCTGCTTTAGTCCATAGATGGACCTACTAAGCTTACATACCTTAGATTCATCTGTGGATGTGAACCCTTCAGGTTGCATCATATACACCTCCTCATCTAGCTCACCATTTAGGAAAGCTGTTCGGACATCCATTTGCCAGATTTCATAGTCCAGATATGCAGCTAAGGCAAGCATAATCCGAATAGACTTGAGCATTGCCACAGGGAAAAACATCTCGTCATAGTCAATACCATAACGTTGACGATAACCCTTGGCAACCATACAGGTTTTATAGGTCTCTACCTGCCCATCTGCGCCCCGTTTCCTTTTGAAGACCCATTTGCACCCAATGGGTTTTACCCCTTCAGGTGGATCAACCAAAGTTCATACTTTGTTGATTTCCATGGACTCCATTTCAGATTTCATGGCTCCCAGCCACAACTCAGAATCAGACCTCTGCATCGCGTCCATATAGGTGATTAGATCCTCGTTGTTCTCATCGAGCTCAACGGGATCACCGTCTCGGACCAGAAAACCATAGTATTTGTCCGGTTGACGCGGTACTCTACTGGATCTCCTTAATAACTGGTCAATAGGCTCAGGGTTTGATCTTATCATAATGGGTTCTTTAGCAGTCCTTGAATGATTTGGTTCTTCTATCTGTTGAACTTCAGTAAGCTCAACATTGGCAGCTTGAGCACCTTCAGTAAGGTACTCCCTTTCCAAAAAGGTAGCTCTAAGATTGACGAACAACTTTTGTTCCCCAGGCATATAGAAGAAATAACCCTTAGACTCTTTAGGATACCTAACAAAGAGGCACCTGTCAGACTTAGGTCCAAGTTTATCTGTCTCCAAACGCTTGACATAAGCCGGATACCCCCAAACCCGAAGGTGTGAAAGACTCGGCTTATGCCCATTCCATATCTCATATAGAGTTTTGTTAACAGACTTACTCGGAACTCTATTTAGAAGATAGCATGCTGATTCCAAAGCATACCCCCAAAAGGAAGTTGACAGAGTTGCAAATCCCATCATGGATCTGACCATGTCCAACAGAGTCCGATTCCTCCTTTCAGACACACCATTTAACTGGGACGTCCCAGGAGGTGTCCATTGAGAAAGAATCTCATTCTCTTCAAGATAAGTCAGAAACTCTCCAGAAAGATATTCTCCACCTTGATCTGATCGAAGGAAGCTTCCCGGTTTGTTTTTCAACTTCATTACGATACCGTTTGAACATTTCAAACGATTCAGATTTATGTCTCATCAAAAAGACATAACCGTACCTTGATAGGTCGTCCGTAAATGTAATGAAATATTTATACCCACCCTTGGCATCGACATTCATTGGTCCACATACATCAGTATGTACTAGACACAAAATGTCATCGGCTCGTACACCTTTTCCAGTAAAAGGTGACTTGGTCATCTTACCAAGTAAACAAGATTCACAAGTTGGCAGTGATTTACAATCACTAACGTTTAGGAGACCTTCTCCCACTAACCTGTTGATTCTATTCTTGTTTATATGACCTAGCCTACAGTGCCAGAGATAAGCATCATTGACATTATCTAATCTAGAGCGTTTGCATGAAATGTACATTACACCAACAGGCTGTGATAAAACATAAATGCCATTCCTAATATGTCCAATCATAACCACAATATCATTTATAATGACTTTGCAAAAATCACTCTTGATTAATAGTTCATAATCATTACTGGCCAACTGGACTACAAAGATAATATTTACAAGGAATGATGGACAATAGTGACAATCACTAAGAACAACTTTACAAGACTCGAAAAATAGATTGACAATTCCCAACGCCAGGACTGAAGCTTGACTTCCATTTCCGCAGCCGTTCTCCACCCGAAGGTGAGTACGTCAACCTGACTGCCACTGACGTCGGCCGAGTGAACGGGATTTATTATATATCCCTAACTTTTTCACTACCACCAGCCAACAGGGACTCCAGGATTATTTTATTAAATTTTTTCTTTTTTTTATTTTACCCCAGGACTTTTTAGTCAAAAAATGTCCAAACCGGGGCTCGAACCCCTGCCAGCTGGTTGTGAGACCAGCTGTGCGACGTGCCAGTGGCTTTTGTGGGCTACTTGAACTTTGGCAGTTTGGGTAGATACTTCCATTTCTCAGTACAAGCAAAACAAAGGTAGCAAAATCCTTGAACATCATCATGGAATTCAGTATTATAGGATGTTATGTAGATCTCGAGGGAAAATTACACATAAATCACAATCCTGTTAGGTCTCTTGCATCCTGCTAGCAAATGCACACGTGGTCCGGAAAGCAGCCGCCCTATCCATAGGTGCAAAACTGCTCAAAAGTTCATGTATAAGTCCGGATACCATAAGGTAGTGTTTGGGTGGTAAAAAGTTATTTGAGAATAGGAATATGTATTCTCCAAGAATAGCTTATTCTCGTTATTATTCTCAATTTTTGTTTAGATAAAAATCTGGTATTCCATCTTATTCCAGTGCAATTAATGCGGTGTTATTCTAAATGGTGTTTGGATGAGATGGGAATAAGCCTGTATTCCACGAAGAATAGGGAAAGAATTTTATAAAATCCCAAAAATACCCCTACTCAAATATCCATAATAAAATGAGTTATAATTTTTTTAAATTTTATATTTAAGTAAATATATTATTATATTAATAATAATTTATTAATATGATCTATCAAAAACTTGTTATACCAAATAATTTTTTAGTATGGTATATGTAAATATAAAATTAAAAATAAATTTATTAATATTAAATTTAAATAATGATGTATTAAAATGATGTTATACAAATTAAATGATTATTACAACACATTAAATTAATATCGCTACAACAACAAATATTATTTAATTTATTATTATGATCTAATAACCATTCATTATCCTATTTGAATTATTTTTTATATCTATAAAAAGAACTAATAAATCTATTTAAATCAAATTAATTAGACAATTTCGCGATGGATATTGTTAAAAATAGGTTCATCAATTAATGCACAAATAAATGACTCACATGAATCCTTGCCATAACAAATAAATTTTACAATACAAGCATCAATTATTTGACTTCTGATTTTTTAAATTAAATTACGTATGCAAGGGCAGATATACAATTCAGATATCTTATAATATAAGTAGAAAATATCCTTTGACACGAGCAAACTATGTAATATCCACATCAAAAGTACCTATTTTATTATTAATCTGAATTATCATAATAAATGTATAAAAGATGAGTTCCTTTTATAAAAAGACGAATATAATATACATGCCCAGACAATACACAAATGAACCTGAGTTCCCACAAGTCCAAAAAAAAATGATACAATTAACTAGCAAAATAGTCACGCGCTGCACTTCAATCCTTAATCATCAACACCAACCAATAATAAACTGTGGTTGTGCAAACTGCTCTACGGACCATTTTGCAGTATTATATCCCCTGTAACAAAAGATAAACAGTTACCTTTAACAATAAATACTTGTCAGTAGTGCAAAATATACAATTAACATAAAGTACCTAAATTCAGATATATGAAATACCAAACCTGTGCAATAAAATTTCATTATGACAATCGATAAAAGCAACCGGAAATTTGACATGGCAACATAACAGTCTTAGTTAGAAGATGAAAACCAACAAAATACAAGTATCCCTTCAAATTACAATTTTCGTATTGCTATCAATACAAGATGTTAATTTCATGGAACATGAAGGACCACCAAGAATATAAGCGTAGCACACAACAGCTACCAAAATGTAAACTAGTACAAACATATATTTTAGAAAAATGGCTCAGGACAGCGAATGTAATCTCACTTGAGCATCACGGTAACAAGAGGAAAACAACAAATGTCTAATTCCACTCCTGCTTCCAAGCAATGCTCAATCAATAGGCTGCCTATCATCATTGCCACACAAATAATATATAACTTATGGAAACAAAGAACTTGAATGACAAAGGGTATTGTTTGCTAGGCCTGATCAGCACTCATCAGAAACCACACATGAAACAAAAATGGAACCTGTCACAGTAGAAATAAACTTGAGTTGGGGAGCTGAAGCATCTTGAACCATGAGTTTATGAAGCAGAGTCATAGCATAATGAGGACACACTGCAAATAACTCAAGGCATGGGAACTCAATCTTATTCAGTAGAAATTAATAGTATTTTCCTATTGAGTAACAGGCTGAATTTAGAGTTAGAAATAAATTTTAGCAGCATGATAAACTAATGATGCTAAGCTCATCTAAAACAAAACTTTAATAAATTATTTATTCATTAAGAAGTATATCCCTGCTTAGTAGCAATTAGAAATGAGGAACAAAAGCATCCTCCCTGTAATGTGACGCTTAAGAAAATTTATATCGAAAAGTATATAACTTACGAACATGACACACAAAAGAATAAAAGGGAAAAAAATGAATGCTTAAGTAGATAAGAGATTTATGTATATTTATATAAATTATCAAAATATTGTGCCTAATGGTGCTTAAGTAGCCAATCAAGTAAAAGCAACTCCTCACCTCCTATTTACACAGTTGAATCTATTTCGAAGACCAAACCATACACATCAATCGGCCCAACCACATCATAACAGGAAAACAAATGAACCGGACTAACAACAAAATGAAGTTGGCAATAAAAGTGAACTCATGATTCCAAGACCAAATGAACAACGCGCCAGGAACTCATGATTCCAAGACCAAATGAACTCTTACTGATGATAGTAAAAGTGAAGCTGGTAGCCTTCTTGGCAGGATCATCCTTTGAGTTTAATGCAACAAAACCTTGCTTGAGATCCTTGACTAACAACATAGTACATCCAGAAACTTCAAAATAATGTATCGGACTTACCTGGAACCATTCAAACATGATTGGCACACAAGAGAAACATAGCAATACTTTATGCACATGACAAAAACATAGCAATACTTGATGCACACGACAAAAACATAGCAATACTTTATGCACACAACAAAATGCAACATATGACATACATTAACACATCTTAATAATACAGTATTAATAAATCCTAACATCCTAGTTTCATTTAGCACTACATGTCAGCAAGCCCAGCACATAGCCTATGAGGATGGCAAGTACTACAATAAACATTAGGGCACATCGCGAGTGACCATCACAAGGAGAGAAATCAGGATCTCAACTTCAGCAAAAAATAAATCAAGCAACCCACCATGTAGATGATTAAACTTTATATTGGCATCCTCAGTTCAACATGAATCTCTTCCTTCACAGTGAACCACATGTGAAGATATCATATCAGCCCTCAAGCATTTAAAACCAAGTTGCCAGATTGTGGTCAGCAACGGTGATTGAAATGCCATCCAACTCTGAGGATGATTCTAGGAAAGGTGGTTTCTAGTAAAGAAATTTTCATAAAGTTAACATTATTCAACCAAATATTAAAAAAAAAAAACCCATTTCTCGATCTTCAATATTTTACCTCTCCATTTATTTTTTCCCTGATAGTATGAATTGCAAAGATCTATTTGTTGTTCTATTTGTTTGATTTCTTAGTTATAGATGAACCACTTTGCAAAGTAGTAGAAACAAAAGAAGGACATTGCAAAATGTAATATGTAAACAACATTTTCAACCTCAAATTGGATAGTGACACCTTGTTTAAGATAAGGTGGGCATTGTTCTGTACGAATGCACCAGTTATATTTGGTTAGCAGGATGCAGTTAAACAAACAAATTTTAGAAGGTAACCAACGAGCTCCAGATTAATCTTCTGCTCTAGAACTAGTAAAATTGCCCCAATAGATGTGAAATTCCTTATAACCGTACGCCAAATAAAAGTCTAGTTTCTCATTCAAATCAATAATTTTATTGCCTCAGAAGCAGTCTACTTTCAACCCCACCTACCCAAAATTTCATCAATCATTTTTGCTACTTGCAATAGCAACAACATTGTGAACAAACAAAACAGCATGTAAAAACAGTATTATAATTTTTTAGCTTTCATAATTTTCTTTAGGTAATTCAAAGTAAGTTTCTCAACTTTTATAACTTATACAACTTTTTTTTTTATAACTTCTATAAATTCTTTAGCTTATAACTTTCTTTTGGTAATTCAGAGTAAGTTTACCTCAATTTTATCAAGGTTCAATTTTTCTAACAAGCTTTACTATTAACAAGACTGGATCACTTCCAAACAAGAAAAAAAAACAAAATCAAACATTAAACGTAAAAGAAATCCATCCCAAAAGAAGAATCACCGAAAAAGGTATTCGAACATTGACAATGGACCCTATAAGATTGATGCGGAGGTGGGAGCTGAGCTCAACGAAGAGACCGAACATCTGGCCGATGTCGGCGGTGTTGCCGTGAGAATACAGCAGGGTGGCCATCACCCGGGGGTTCCTGATATGGATGGCAACGATCTCGTTCCCCCGCCTTGTCCGGAGCCGAAGGATGTCAATGTCGCCGCGCCGGCCGGAGGGGAGCTCGGGGATGGAGAGGCGGTCGCCGGGCTCGTCAGCGGTCACAGTATAGGAGGGGGGGCTGGGGGGAAGAAGGCGAGCCTGGCGGCGATCGACAACGCGACTCTGCCCATCTTTGCCGCCACAGTCTCATAAAGCCCGGCCGAGATCCCTGCCTTAAAACCCAGATGCCGAGGGGAAAGGCCAGAGAACGAAGGGGAGAATGGAGGGGAGAGATGAAATCCAGGGTTCGAGTGTTTGCGTCGGGAGGGGAGAAAGGACTGATCGGACCAAAGAATCGATGCCCCTGGAATCCAGAAACTAGAATACGGTAATTCCACGGGGACCCGTGGAATAGCCATTCGAGAATTACCTACTTTGACTGGAATAAGAAATTCCTCTTATTCCACATCGATTTTGGCGTTGTTTGGCAGAATAAGAGGGATAATCTCCTTATTCCACCCCTTATTCCATTTCCAAACACAGCCTAAGAGGTTTATATGTGAACATGTTCTACGTAAATGTACCAAATTTAAGAGTCGTACCGTAACTGAGATTCATCCAAGTCCACTAATTTGAGTATAGAGGGTTCCTACAAATTCTCAAGCTCTACATATCTAAAAAAATCTAAATTTTTTTAATAATTAATTTGTAATTATTTGATTATTTGATTATTAGATTTTTAAGTATTTGACTGTTTAGATTTTAATTATTTGATTATAATATTTTTAATTATTTGATCATTGGATTTTAAATTATTTAGCCGAAAGGCTTCTTACTATAAATTTTAATGGGCTAATAAGAGTCCAAATAGTAAGATTCGATGACTAAAAAATAATAAAAAAAAGCTCTTTAAGATTCTCTCTATTAAGCTATCCAAAGTCATCGAAAGCTATTTTTTACTTGTCGCACTCCTTCATATTTTTATTTTCTTATTTCTCTAGTTGCAAAGTTTTTTCTTCCTTTGTTGAGTGCTGAAATAATTCTTGATCAATCTCTTCCATGATCATGTTCAAAGACGAAGGAATTTCGATTGTATTTTGAGATAATATTTTCGATGATTTCTGCACGAAGGACGAAAATACATCTTGGAACAATACTTCACATATTTCCAGATTTGATTTTTAGTTTAATAATTTCATGTAAATATTTTATAATTTATTTATATTTAAAATTTTTATTATTTTTATTTAATCATACTCATAATTTTTAAAATTTTGTTCTAACATAACATTAAGTAATTAGAATCACATGAGTAAGCTTATGTTGACATCTCCAACCTCCTTTTTTTTTAATGCAGAAAATGGATAGGGGAATAAATCCGGCGTAGCTATCCCACAGGCACCCACCCTGTCGGAAAATGTTCAATTCAAGGAGTTGGATTTTCGTAGCCTTTTCCCATCTAAAGATGAGTATGTCAACCCGATACCACTAAGGTGCCAGCTAGCTAAAATGGGAAAGAAGAAGGATTCTGTACTCTTACTCATCCAGCTGTCACGGGCCTCAGGGAATAACTCCTAAATTTAATCAAGTCTTCCATAGACTCATGTCTAAAACCCGTGACCCGTTGGTTGTGAGGCAAGATCCTAACCAGCTGAGCTATCACCTTAGCAGTTCCAACCTCCTATTCAAGATGCATCCAGTGTCAAGGATAAATGCTAAATTTGCTTAAAAGGCATAAAAGCTTAGATCTTAATCAGCTTAGGTTTCGATTCGATTGGCTTTCCTATTTTTCTCTCAGAAAGGCTCCTATTTGATTGAACTTGATTATATATGTAAGAGTTTGCATGCAATTTGTTAGCTATTCCTCTTGAGCATTATTCCAATGCAAAGAATAAATCATCTTCAAGGTAGTGTTTGGATGTCAAAAAGTTATTCCAAGAATAGGAATATGAATTTCCCAGGAATAGCTTATTTTTCTTGTTATTTCAGATTTCTGTTTGGTTTGAAATTTGGTATTCCACTTTATTCCAGTGCAATTAATGCACTATTATTCCAAATGGTATTTGAATGACATAGGAATAAGCATGTATTCCATTAGGAATAGATGAAGATTTTTTTGAAATTCCAAAAATACCCCTATCCAATTAATAAGATAAAATGAGTTATCAAATTTTTTAATTTATAAATATCTAAATAAATTATTTTATACTAATTAATTTATTATTATGTTATATTCAAATTTTGTTCATGTTATGTACATATATTACTAACATGTTAGTAAGAGAAAAATGGATTATACCATTATGATTTTGCTTTGGACATTATTAAAGTAGAGTAACATTTGATATACAAGAAATATATGAAATAGAAGAATCCCTGTTACAAGAGATTTGATTCCTGATATTTCAAATTATATTGCGTAAGAAGGACTGATATACCATTCAGATAACATACAACTAAAGTGAAATAGGAACGGATACGAGCCAAATATATAAATTAAAAAAAAAAGAGAATATTTTATTATTAGTTTTAATTATCATCAGAAATCCATACAAGATGAATACCTATTACAAAAATAAGAAGAGAACATACATGCCCAGACAATATAACAATGAAACTGAGTTTTCAAAAAAAATATAAAATTATTATAATTGACTTAGAAACCGTAATATGTTTCATGCACTTCATTTTAGTTTATAACTATTAGCACCAACTCGTAGTAGTATACTAAAGCAAACTGCTCTCCATACTGTTTTGAAATATTATAGCTCCTGCAACAAAAGAAAAATAATTATCTATAACAATAAAACATTGTCAGTGGTACAAATTCTTCAATTTTCATAAAAATTATGAACCCAAAACCATTGGATTTAACTTTCATCATATGAGTTATTTAAACACCCATGCTTCAAAAAATCATCCATAAAAGGTAACTATCAAAACATAGTCCTGTCATGTTATATATAAACTTATAAAATCAAAATAGATGAATAGAACAAGGCAGCCCACCCTAACATCCAAAAAATACTCAAATTTATCAGTTGAAGTATGACTACGAATGAGTTCAACATGAAACATATTTCCTGAACATATCTCAAGAAAACACTACAATATATAAATCAATTCTCCAAAGAATAAAGCAGATTTGAAAATTTTGTCCTTATTATGACGAACCTGCCAACTATGTAATGGATGATTAATTCTAAATCCAATTTCATCATTGTTCAGGTTTATTACCCACATAAATATATATTAAGCCCCACAAAAAATTAAAGATATCTTAATTGTAAAATATACCACCTAGACTTATCTTCTAAACAAACAAAAACCACTCCAAGTATTTAAAGTGTATATAGTATGTAACTTATACAAATATGAGAAATAGATAGATATATCAAATTTCAAACCTGTGCAAGTGAAGTTCATAATTTCTTTGCAAAAAATAACCTGAAAATTGACACGGCAACATAATAGTTTTGGTTAGAAGATGAAGACATCATGAAATCCATGAAATTGATCAAAAGATCGGTTTCGTATTGCTGTCTATAAAACATGTCAATATCCAGGAACATGATGGGCTACCAACATTTTAAATATAGCACATAACAGTTGTCATAACTACTAATATAAATATATATTTACATCATATGGCTTAGGACGGTGAAGATAATGTCAGTTGAGCATCACGGCAATAATAGCAAAAAAACTAATATTCTATTTTACTCATGCCTCTCGGCAATGCTCAATCAATAGGCAGCCCATCATCATTGCCACACATATAATATATCTCCTACCAAATCAAACAATATATAAATTTTATTCTCCATTAAAATTCCTGAACTCAAAACATTTGGATATAACTTTCATTGTAGTACATAATAATAAAACCTATCCATCCATAAATCATCCATAAGCTTAAAATGAAAAATAGTACCTACTAAGTATTCATTCCAATTCTAAAGTGATGATTATACTGTTTTGATCATCTAAAACACTTCAAATCATTTGAAACTGAATAGTACAAGAGAAATTAAACATCAGAATCTTGACAAGTTAATTTTCCAGATGATGGTGACAACAAAGAAAAGTACAAAATCATAGCTACGAATGTAGATTGGACCCAAACAATATCCGGTCAAGAAGACATTTTGAATACATGAAGTCACACTATGATATTCAACAAACATATCTGAACTCAAAGTTATAAGTATAAAACAAATTGGAAACTTTTCTTATACTGATTCAAGTCCATAAACCATGACTTGGAGACTATTATACATTGTACAGAAAATCTTTGAGTTATCTAGCAAGCTAGGATAATGAAACTAAAGAAGTTCCAGGTGGTACAAGTTGAGATGGTGGGTTTCATACTTTTGTAGTGGAGGAAGCATGTAACTTTGCAAATTGCAGATAAGTCAAACTAGGAAATGACAACCTGAAAGCCACTTGACATACAAAAATAATTCCACAGCCAAAGCTTCAAAACCTAGATGTCAACCACAAGAACGACTCTAAGAAACTATGTTGATCGGACCAAAAAAAGACTCTGTGATATGTCATAAGCGTGGAGTATGGCATATTTTGAGTTTCTGTTCCAAATGCATGTAAGACTAACAGAATTAGATTTGCATGGATGCAATGCTCAGAAACTGATTAGTGAAGAAGCAGCATTTTTATAGCTCCACTCACCAGCCCAGGCAAATTATAAGGTCTCATTATTGATGGACGTATTACAGAAAATGTACTTTGAGAAGTTAAATTAGAAAAAGAAGGTGAGAAATGAACATTCCTGTCACCTAGCATGCTTGAATGACTCTGAGAAAGTTGTGGTTAAGCATCAATAGTTGGTGAGATTTTCCATGGGTCATTTATATTATGTCATTCCTATGTCTAGCAGCAAAAACAGGATTACTTCATTTTGCAAACCAAGCCACCATGTTGTTTTTGTACATTAAGTTTAAATAACCATTCAATCATTATGAAATGAAGTGCCAGCACGTGGAAAGAATTTCAATCCACAAATTAACCAGCAATACAAATTTAGAAGGAAGAAAGTAACATAAAGGCCAATATGCCCAGAAAATATAGAATATATTAGTATCAGTACATCAACGAATCAACTTAAGCACAACAATTTGCAAAATTTTAAAACAAAATGGCTGCTTTATGTGGTCCAATATACTAACATGTTCAATTAAACATATAAATAACATCTGCATAAGGATGAAGGCTCCCACACATATTCAACATGACACATATCATCCACCAGAATGCACTACCGTTATCAAGAGTAGATGGAAAATAGTTGTAGCACTAAACATCCTCTGACAAGCCCACATAAAACATATACGAGGTCGATATGAACTTTGATCGAAATTATATAACTTCATTAGTAACCAACACACCGATTTGCATCCAAAAAAGTATAAACTTAGCCTCTATCAAAACCTCACAAACGAGACTACCAAAAAAAATGTCTCAATAGTTTCATACAAAACTAAGTAAATCTATGCAATAGTTTCAATCTCTAACCACAAACTACCTGTAAGCACAAAAAATATGTATCGACAAATAAATTATTAAAAACATTCACAACCTTGCAATATCATCATATGTCATCATATATTTTGAATATAAGGGATTGTTAACTAAAACATTAAACATTTCCAACAACTTAATATGTGTGATGAGTGTTGTTGAAACATTTCCAATGAATCTTACAGCACCTCATCATACTACTTTTGCATAGAATTCCTACCTGGCATTCGCATATATATATATATATATATATATATATATATATATATATATATATATATATATATATATATATATATATATACCATACAATGGGACTGCCAAAAATATAAGCATTGTAGCACATAAGAGCCTCCAAACCATATTACCAATGCACATACAACAGCAGCAAATTCATAGAATAAGCCAAAATCAGAAGTTAGAAAAGACCATTATGGTTTTATAGCTCTTCTAACCACGACATTAACAAGATATAATCGTCATAACCATCTAAAATATTAACGATGTATATCCACACTAAAACCCAAGTACAAAGCCTATAAGAAATGCTACTAAAACAAACAGAAATGTTTTAAAAGGTGCACCCACAATACTAGCCAAGGCTACATCTTCTTTTCCTCCTTTATATTTTATATCATGATTTTTTTCGATAGATGAATAATCAGGAGGTTAATGATAACTCTCAAATGCAACAATTGCCTCTTGTCTAGTTTTAAACTTCTTATATAAGTGTTGCCCAGTGATGAAGCAACCCAAGAACGAAGGTGAATTGGGTTTTATAAAATTATTTGAACTATTTCAATGGATATAAAACAAGTATGTGCTAATTACAATTAAGTGCTTGTGTTTTGCCAAAATGTTTGTGTGCTTCAAAATAATATGCAACGGAATTAATAAGATAAATGCACAAAGAAAACAATCACACAAACATAATAAATTTATAGTGGTTCGATGCACTCCAAGGCACCTACATCCACTCCCCAAGTTCTCCTTGAAAATTTATTATAATCACATTAGATTACAGCCGATTAGTTTTCCGGACTCATTAATCAAACCCAACTTGTTTTCACCGGGCTCAAAGTCAAAACCCTTGTTGGTTTTCTAACTTAGGCTAACCAACAATCTCTGATGGTTTTACGGGCTCACCAATACCCTATGTTGGTTTTACAGGATCACCAATAACCTATGTTGGTTTTACGGGATCACCAACAATCTATGTTGGTTTTACACAAAGGCTAACTTACAACCTCTTTGATTTTCTAAGGCTCACCAAAAATCTTGATACAATAATGTAAGAATGAAAGTAAAGAATACAATAAAGCTTTCTAAAATAAAGCAAGTATCTCTTTGAAGTCCTCGGATGATGTTGAAGAAGCTTGTCTTCAATTTGTTGAAGCCGTTGAATGAAGCTTGATGTTGTGAACTTGGATCAACTCTCTTATCTTTGGAAGCTTGAAGGCTTGAACCACTCAACTCTTGAATCCTTGGAGGATATTCAATGATCTCACCAAAGGATGGCTTCCCTCTTTGATTTTTTGGTGTTTATATAGCTCTCCAAATCATAGATGACCGTTTATGACCGTTGGAGATGAAAAACTAGCCGTTTGAAGCAAGTTGGAATCAATTTTGCACTTTTAAAAAACTAGCCGTTACACCAAGTGTCGACACTTGAATCTGGTGAGTCGATTTGAGTTTTTCATGAGTCAACACTTGATTTCTTCATGAGTCAATACTTGACTGGTGAGTCAACACTTGATAGGTCAGCTCAAGGCAAAAATTTTAGATTGACACAGTTCTGTATTTTTCTTGTTCTCGGGCATTGAGTCGATACTTTGATATTTTTATGAGTCGACACTTTAGTGTGCCGGTGCTGCAACTTACTGAAACTTCTTCAAAATTAAACTTTAAGTCCTTCCAAGTCTTCCTTATGTTCCAAAATCCTTATAACTTAAAATTTCATGAATTTGAAAGACTTTTTCAACTGAAATACAAGCATTTTATTCTTTTAACTGATATGAGTACTTAATCTGATAAACACACCAAAACATATAATTAGTACTCATATATACTTAAGTGTTTTGTTAATCATCAAAATCAAGACCAGAGTCAACAATAAAGCATGCTTGAACTCGGTAACCTCGAGCTGACACTCAGGCCAGGATTCATAGATCCCTCGTTTACGCCCCACAAAAACTACATAATAACTTTTGGAAGACATCAATATTAGTCAATAGCATGCAACTTGATTTCCTGCATTAATATGAAACCAAAATGATAATTATATTATATAATATATTGCACTAGTAATAAAGTTAATCATAGTAAATATACTAACTAATGAAATAAGAGGGAAAAATTATACTTAATAAATAGATGCAGGTTAGACTTACTTCACATGTTACAAGCAACTCATAGCCTATTAGCTACAGAATTGCGTAGTTCATCATCTCTTTGGAATTCGTCATCTTCTATAATCAAATAAGGGTCGACATCATTCTCATCATTATCAGCAGGCAAGGGTTCAATTAACATATTAAAGTATTTGTCGTTTTCTTGGGTATGTCGTATGAAGTTGTGAATGATGCAGTAAGCCATTACAATACATTTCTGGACCTTAAAAGGGTATGGGATGGGACTTCTGAGAATCTTATATCTCTTCTTAAGAATTCTAAAAGCCTTCTCTACGCAATTCCTAAGTTCAGTAGTCGATGGTTGTATAAGTCTCGATAATTGTTATATCGTTAAGCCCTAGGATTGTTAAACGTACTTAGATGGTACCTATTACCCTGAAAAGGGGAAAGAAACTTATCTATATTGGCATATCCTGAGTCAACAAGATAATATTTTTCTGTATACGATCGATGCAATTACTTAAACCACTCAAAACTTCACTAAAAATATAAAATCAATTAAATATCAAAGCTTTTGAATATCTTCTGGTTAACGAAGCCTCCTGACTTGACACACCAACATAGTACTCTCATGTTGGAGCAGATCCTTCCCATCTAGTACAAACGAAAAGGAAAGAGTGATCAAATAAAATTATAGCCATAACATTTTGGAAAATGGTGCCCTTTTGATTATGAAAGCGGGGTTATTTACTTTTCTTAATTAACACAGGTGTGTGCATACTATCAGTTGCTCCAATAGCATTTTGTGATGCAACCAATTATATCAAAGACAAGTTAACAAAATTGAAAATTAAATACCAATGTTGAATTTGTTCATAGGTACCATGAAGTAAGAATGGAAATGATTGTTTTCATAGATCCATGGGTGTACACCAATATCTTTACTTGGTTGAACTATAAATTCTTGCTTCAGTAAACAAATTACTTTTTGAATAGAATTAAAATATCAGGATATTATCTTCCCTGAGTGCTGAAAAGTTTCAGCCAAAATTTTATTAGTTACACCATGACCTATGCCGTAAATAAAATATGCTAGTTACTTTTGTACCATAATATTGCATGTGCTTGTTAAAAGGCTACGTGATATAAGCAACTTTTCTAGCTTCAAGAACATAGTGTTTGTCATCCTAAAGTGATTATAACCTCTATCTGGATGTCCATTTAAAATATCTGTTATGAGTTCATGACCCAAGAATGGACGAGTTCGACATGGCACCTTCCAAATTAGGTTACAATCTTGCACATTAATGATGCCACTACTTATCAATGCTGTTATGACATCCTACCAATAGTTATCCTCATCTATTAAAAATGCCATGAGCTCATGTAAGTTATCCATCTATTAAAAAAGAGAATAGTTAATGATACAAGCATATGCATAACTGTGTGTTGATAGCCAATGATGAAAGACAATATAGTGTATTAACAGATATTTCAGTAAAGTAACAACCCTGTTCATATTTACAACAAAATTTGTCTACACATGATATAATATAGATTACATATATAAAAGTCATATATCACAAAATATCATCCCTTAACATAAACAATACAAATATATGTTAAGGCCAACCATGACCGCCAAATTCATTTTGATGTGTTGGAGGTGCAGATGTGGTATGCACGAATTTTGCAAGACTACCACGAGGAAAAAGGGTACAACCCTGAAAAATGCTATCTTCGCTGCTTGGCTTGAATGATGGCTACATGAATGGAATAGGGCCACCTGGAGTAGCAGCATGCATGGGAGGAGGTACAAATACATGGGGGCCACCTTGATGGACACCATGTATTGGAGGAGGTATAAAAATATTAGACACATGAGCATAACTTCCAGTAGGGGCTGCCATTGAAGGTGGTACACGATAGAACTCAGCCATTTATCTTTTAAGCCAAGCTTCCAGTAGTGGCCCTTCAAATGCATAAAGAATCACCTATTTATCTCATTTTTAAAAGTCTCCCCTACAGTAAGAATATATTCATGTGTAATTCCAGAGAGACTCTCAAACTTTTGCATGCACTCATCAATATAATACATCATAGAATGGGCAAGCTTATCTCTCCTGAGGATCTCATTAGCAATTTCCAATCTCTTTCTACCTTGATTCACCTAATCTTAAAGGGCATCAGTTGCATCAGTAGTGGGCCTAGTCCTATGTACTGTAGGAGTAATGGAGATTGACCTTGTCCTCTTTTCAGCACTAGAGGATGGACTGTATCTAGAGAATATTCTGTGGGTAGGGTCGAGGCACATGTAGTCGGGCTATTTGGGGATACATTATCAAATAGGTCAAAATGATCAGATGATGAGTTGGAGACTCCACCACTTTATTGTGATAGTTGGCCAACATTGATGTCGTTTAAATTGATTCGATCCACTTCGTCGTCTGAGGTATCATTGTCCGATATCCTCTTTGGAATAGCAGATGTATCCCCCCATCTACCTGTGGCCTTGCTCTTGAAAAAAAGGATGGCTATGTCGTCATATGTAGGAAATGGCTTATCCTTTAACCGATCATACTCCTTATTAACCTGTTAAGAATAATTTAAAAGTAATTATTATAATGTTATCAAAAGCATGCTATGAATGATATCAACATCAATCTCCCACTCATCGAGATGACCTCCTCCCATAACTGTTCATAACCATATGTGGGCACTTTTAGTATAGGATCCCATCCCTAGCCAGATCGATTTACTAAGTTATAATACAACTTGAAGGTCTTCTTTAGTACCTTTAACCGATTCTTGAGATTTCTATAACTGAAAACTTATTTGTCCGTGCATTGAATATATTAGTCATCTTCTTCCATGTTTCTTGGAAGAAAGTACCGTTGTAACAGTTACATTCATCATTCTCTTGCCTCATTAAGGCAAGCATGATCATATCGAGAGCATATATCCAGTTAGGTGCTCTAATATGATATGATCCTTTCCTTGCATGTATAGGTTGATTGTCTTTTTTTGGATTTAGGCATCTTATCTACAAGACCACAAACGTTGCATAATTAAGAATAAAGCAATATTTATTGTTACAATTGACTTCTTAATGATGCAAAAATAAATGATAACAAAGGCATGTTATGGAACCAGAAAATAAATCCACCAGAATATGTATGTGTCGAGACATGTACTTGCTATAAAAGTAATCCATAGTGTAATTAATTAAAAATATATATATCTCAGGACAAGCAACATTATATGTACTAGAGCATCGCGGCTATAAGATAGAATAACTATTTATTAAGGTAGCCTATCATGTAAATGTAGTTAAACCCTTGTCTCCTAGCCATGCTCATTCTTAAAGTAGCCTATCATCATTGGCAAAATATAATATAAAAGATACATTATCAAATATATTATACATGAAAAATATGGAAATAAAAAAAATGTTGCAAATCAACAAAATGCTGAAACCATTAACTTTAATAATGCCTCCACATTGTTATAAAAGGTTACCAAATATTTATTCATCCAGTGACATATTTAATTGGAGGCCAGTTGTGGAAAGCTTTTGAATACAAAAAGTAATTAATTTTGTGACTCAGACATGAAAGCTTAAAATCATTGAAGTATCACATCTACAACATATGATAAGTAGTAATGCTCATTGTTGCCACCAAGATCGTCGTGGCCCATAGCTGCTGTCGACGTCTGATCGTCCCTCGTCTCCTCGGGGATGGCCACTCGTTGGGACCTACAAAACAAGGGTTAGTGACCTGGGTCGAGGATTCTGGCGGGGGCACTCCGACGGTCAAGTCAGTGACGATCCAAGAAAACAGATCCTCCTGGTCGAGCCTTTTTAGATGGACTCCATGCTAGGAGGAGTGAATAGAGTGAGAGTGGGGGTGTAAATATGCTGGGAAAGGTGGTGGCCGAGGTGGATTGGTCCTCCTGTGTGGCCTCCTTCCCCTCACTTGCCTGGATGATTGCTTGTGGTTTAGCTTGCGTTACCTCCTTGCCGAGGGTGTCGAAGGTTCTTTTAAGTCCAGGTGGTTATTGGATGCCTACCTCAGGATCTCCCTTGCACTGGCAGGCGCATGCGGTGATGTTCCGTGCCGTGGACAGGACGTATTTCCTGATTCATGATAAAGAAAGCTGCTATGCGCTCTGACATTCCTTCCGATCGCTCCACTCCAGGAAACCTGGGAGGGCTTCGATTGGGGGGCCGCCGCTCCCGAGATTTGAATCCCCTAGTTGGCTTCCTCTTCTGGGTGGTGCAGGTGGTTGCTGGAGAGCATGGCATCTCGGTCAGGGAGCCTCTTCCTCTTTCGATGTAAGTGGTGGCTGTGGACAGTTATTATGATTTGATGGGTGCTTCTTCGTGATCCTCGGGCGGCTCATCGGTGCTCCAGGGTGGTGGCTCCGCCCCTTTGGTGGCCGACGGCATTGTCCGAGGTGGTTGCCGACTAGAGAGCTAGGACTCGGCTCCGGCCCGGGGGCTCGACCTCCAAGGGGCTCAACCTGGTAGAGGAGGGCTAGGCTCGACTCTGGTCTAGGGGACTCGACCTTGGAAGGGCTCGACCCGGTGGAGGAAGGCTCGACTCTTGCTCAGAGGGCTCAGCCTTTGAGGGGCTCAACTTGGCGGAGGAGGGCTGAGCTCGACTCCGATCTAGAGGGCTTGACCTCAGAGGGGCTCAATTTGGCGGAGGAGGTCAGCACATGACTCCAGCCTAGAGGGCTCGGCCTCGAAGGGGCTCGACCTGGTGAAGGAGGCTGAGCTCGACTCCGGTCTAGGGGGCTCAGCCTCGGAGGGACTCAATCTGGTGAAGGAGGTCGCTCAGCTCCGGCCTAGGTGCCCCAGACTCGCGGGTGCCGACCTGGCGGAGGACGGAACTCGATTTTGACAGGCTACCTCATCATTCTAGGGGAGCTTGGCTCGGCAAAGGAGTCCAAGATGGAGTATCCACCGTGGCAGCCTTTCTGACATGGCATCTGATAGGGATTACATGTCAGCTTCCTACCACATCATTTGCCTCCCACTCCCGAGTCCCATTAGCGCGGGGCGCTCGGGATAAAGAAAGTAAATGCAGTGCTGACATGGAAAGGCGAGGATCCGGTGCAATGATGGCCATGATCGTCGGTGCTTCGTGGAGCGGTTCCTCCAGCCTACCCATGGGAGCCACATGGATACGTCCGAGAAGCAGTTATTATGGATGCAGAATTTGGAGCGACCGCGGTCAGAATCAAGCACCAGCCTTGTCGATTGATGACACATGGTGCGTATCCACCGATGGGGAGCTGTAACGGTACGGTCATGCGCCGGTCACTTCGAAAGAAAAAGTAGCCTTTCCCGAAACATACCTCCTTTCAAATCATGCATGCCCGCCTTCGTACCGAGGCTCTTTTTTTGTTCTCCCAACCATTTTTGTCTTTCAAAGTTCACAACAGGTTAGTCTCCCTTCTCCTCATCTCGGTTGAGTATGATCTTCTTCCTAGGACTAGGTTCATCTCCGGACCCTCGTCCGCTTTCTCCTTCTTCCTGCTTCTTTCCTTCATCTTCTTCATCATGTCACACTTCGGATCAAATTTCTGTCCCTTAACTAATCAGGGTGAGGCTAGTCCCTCTAAGCCGAGATCGCCGTCTTCTTCCTCTTCCTATGAGGAGGGGGAGAAGACACGCTTCGAGCTCAGTAGGAGGCATCCCCTTGGTGGCATAGTCATTTAGGGAACTTGGACCTGTCCTCGCTCCTTCTCTTCCAGCCGAACCGGTTCCTGACCCTCCTCGGTCCACATGTCCTGGTGGGGTTGCTTCGACAATCTTCGTTGAGGAACTAGGGACCATTTGGGATGTCTACGGCATCCCTCACTCCATTCGGCTCTCGATCCCTCGACCAGGGGATCGGGTTACTTCTAGTAGCCTGGGTCGGATCTCTTTTTATGAAGAGATATTCTCAGGAGGACTCCGCTTCCCTTTCCATCCTTTCTTCTTGTCAGTGTTGAGCAACTACTGTTTTGTCCCTGCTCAACTTGTCCCAAATGCCATAAGGACCATCTTCTGCTTCATAGTGCTCTGTCACTTCCACAGGATCGTCGCCCGTTTCTTCTTATTCAGAGCCTTCTTCACTCTGAAGCGCCACCCCATCGAGGAGGGATAGTGGTCTCTTTCTTCTCGCCCGAGGGGCATCAAATTTGAACTTTCCTCTTCCATCAAAAGATGGAAGAGCAAATTTTTCTTCGTCACCATCTAAGGGGTTGACTGGGTGTGGATCGACCCAGATCGATCACCCAATCGAATCTCTACGGTTGATGCAGCTGATAAAGATGTTTACGAGCTACTCCGCACCGCCCAGATTCCTCCCCTCGAGGTTCTATTGTCAGAGCAGAATCTTCATAAGGCCGGGGTTGGCCCAACATAGGAGTTGGGTGAGTTCGGCTCGAAAATCCCTTTCTTTTTCTTTTCTCTCTCTTTTTCTTAGAGCTGATGTCTTCTCTTCTTCGGTTGCAGGCATGAAATTCTTCATGGATGAGCTCCTCTCATTTTCCAAGGAGAGGAACCAAGCAGAGAGTGCCTGCGAGCCCACCCCAAAGAGGGCTTGGGTAGATGCTGGTGCGAGGCCGGTGCTGGCCATGCTTGCTGAGCCCGCTCCTGAGCCCGGTCCCGAGCGGAGGAGGAGGATCACTGAGCCCCTCCCCGAGCCTTCGAGGCAATGCGATCCAGCCCCGGTGCTGGAGTCCGAAGTGGTGACCCGGGCCAGATCCGCTGCCGCTGCTGCCGCAATGGCATCCCCTCCTCCGGAGATCATTGAGGTCGAGGAGGAAGGGGAGCCGGAAGGTGCGAGGCCGACGTCGATGGTGCCAAGCCTTCAGTCTGCACCGACAGCCTCTCCTGCTGAAGGAGCAGATGATCCTGCACCGATGGTAGGCAAGAGAGATGGGACTACCATCGGGTCCCTTTCAAGTTGGGACCCAACGTTTCCCTTATCATGGACCCGGCCCTCGCCGAGCAGTTGATGGACTTCTCCATCCAGTCCTGCGACCGACGAGAGAGGGGCGGGAGATTCCTGGCGAATGTCATCAGCACATCCTTCTCCAACCTCTACGCCGTAAGTGAATTTCTGCTTTGCCTCGCTTCCCCCCGTATTTTCTTGGTGACTAACATCATCTTTGATGCAGCAAGGTGCTGAGCTTCTACTGATCCGGGACTACTGCCGCAACAGGGTTAGGAGGGACAAGGAGCGTGAGATGGAGTTTGAGTCCTCAAAGATAGAGCTGAGGCGAAAGAGCGATGAGCTCTGGGAGGCCAACATGATAGTTAAGGGCCTTCGGGGCGAAGTCGCTAGTGCCGGGCGGTGCTCAAGGGAGCTCAAGGAGGAGCTCAAGTTGAAAGGTGCTCGATTGAAGGAGCTCCAAACCGAGCTAGAGGTGATGAAGGAGTGGGCCGTCTCCGTCGAGAAGAAGGCCACGACCATCGAGCAGAAGGCTACCGAGGTAGAGAGAAAGATCTCCACCGCCGTCAGTTCAACTGAGGCCGCGAAGAAAGAGGTTACCGAGGCAGTCCACAAGGCTAAGGACATAGACAGGAGGTCGGCCGAGGTGGTCAGCCGGGCAAAGACTGCTAGGAAGGAGGTTGCTGAGGCGGTAGCCAGCTACAAGGCCTCTGAGGAGTTCAAATTGGACTTCAAAGAGGCGGCGACGGATTCCTTTTTAAAGGGATTCGGGTACTGCCGATCCATGTTGCGCTTGCTGCTTTCGAACAAGCAGATGGCCCGCATCCGTCTTCCAGGCTCCATGACGAGAACACCTTTGGCTTCTTTGGGAGCGGCGATAGAGGAGCGTGTGGTCGAGGCCGAACCGGCCTCGAATGCTGTGGCGGCTGATCCGACCCCGCAGGTGGCGATGGCCGAACTGACCCCACAGGTGATGCTGGTGAACCAACTCCACAGGTGACGGTGGTCGAACCGACTCCATCAACGACGATGGCTGAAGGAGAAGCTCCATCCGCAGAGGTCGAGGAGGGTGAGATTCCAGTCGAGTGCCATCCAGGGAAGGCACCGGCTGAGTAGAGTAGGGCTTCGTTCTAGTTGTAACTTCTTCTTTTTGCTTTCCATCCTAGGCCGTCTAGTATGTCAGGGCTCAGGAGTAGTGTAACTACTTTGCTAAGTAATGAAAGTGCTTTTCGTCAACTTGGCTTGCTCTTTTCTTTTTCCTTGTACATGTGATGAAATTAGAGAGGAGGCTTCCCCTCTACTTCTGAGTGTCCCAAGTTTCAATGCCGGAGAGTTGGGCTCCGGGCTTGATGGCTTTAGAGTTGGACTCGAAGAATTGGTGGTCGAAGAGCTTGGCTTCATGCTTTGATGTCTCGGAGCTGGGCTCGAAGACTTGGTGGCCGGAGAGCTTGGCTCCGGGCTTGGATGTCTTGGAGCTGGGCTCGAAGACTTGGTGGCCGGAGAGTTTGGCTCTGGGCTTTGATGTCTTGGAGCTGGACTCTAAGACTTGGTGGCCAGAGATCTTAGCTCCGGGCTTTGATGTCTTGGAGCTGGGATCGAAGACTTGGTGGATGGAAAGCTTGGTTCCGGGCTTTGATGTCTCGGAGCTGGGCTCGAAGACTTGGTGGCCGGAGAGCTTGGCTCCAGGCTTTGATGTCTTGGAGCTGGGCTCGAAGACTTGGTGGCCAGAGAGCTTGGCTCTGGGCTTTGGTGTCTTGGAGCTGGGCTCGAAGACTTGGTGGCTGGAAAGCTTGGTTCCGGGCTTTGATGTCTCGAAGCTGGGCTCGAAGACTTGGTGGCCGGAAAGCTTGGTTCCGGGCTTTGATTTCTCGGTGCTGGGCTCGAAGACTTGGTGGCCGGAGAGCTTGGCTCCGAGCTTTGGTGCCTTGGAGCTGGGCTCGAAGACTTGGTGACCGAAAAGCTTGGTTCCGGGCTTTGATGTCTCGGAGCTGGGCTTGAAGACTTGGTGGCCAGAAAGCTTGGTTCCGGGCTTTGATGTCTCAGAGCTGGGCTTGAAAACTTGGTAGCCGGAGAGCTTGGCTATGGGCTTTGATGTCTCGAAGTTGGGCTCGAAGACTTGATGGCCGGAGAGCTTGGCTCCGGGCTTTGGTGTCTTGGAGATGGGCTCGAAGACTTGGTGGCCGAAAAGCTTGGTTCCAGGCTTTAATATCTCGGAGCTAGGCTCGAAGACTTGGTGGCCGGAAAGCTTGGTTCCGGGCTTTGATGTCTCAGAGCTGGGATCGAAGACTTAGTGGCCGGAGAGCTTGGCTCCAAGCTTTGGTGTCTTGGAGCTGGGCTCGAAGACTGGTGGCCGGAAAGCTTGATTCCGGGCTTTGATGTCTCGGAGCTGGGCTCGAAGACTTGGTGGCCGGAGAGCTTGGCTCCGGGCTTTGGTGTCTTCGAGCTGGGCTCGAAGACTTGGTGGCTAGAGAGCTTGGCTCGAGGCTTTAGTGTCTTGGAGCTGGGCTCGAAGACTTGGTGGCCGGAAAGCATGGTTCCAGGCTTTAAGCACCGGACTTGGGATCGGGCGGAGATTCTCCTGCAAGGCAAAGAATATTTGCACAAAGGGGAACTTGGGTTATTGGTGAGGAAGAACCTTACATTATCGACGTCGGGGAGTCGGACCCTAAGTTTCAGTGCCGGAGGGTCGTGAGATCCGGGCTTAAAATGTCAAGAAGCTAGGCTCCTGGTGCTAGGACATGGCCCAGTCTCTGAGCACCGGACCTGGGGCCAGACGATGATTCTCACTATCAATTCCGGAGGACTGACCCCCGGGCTTTATTATGCCCGAGAATTGGGCTCCGGGCTTGAGTGTGCCGGAGAGCTGGGCTCCAAGCTTCGGTGCTAGAGAGCTGGGCTCCGGGCTTGAGCATGCCGGGCCTTGGGCATGGTAGCGTCATTCCTGCAAAGCAGAGAGTGGTTCATGCAAAAGAAAATCTTTATTTATTATTATTGGAGGGAAGCCTTACACTACTGATAGTATCTTCTCAAGTTGCAGGCGTTCCACGTTCGCGGGAATCTGACACCGTCCAGATTCTCGAGATAGTAGGCTCCTTGTGGAAGAGCTTCGACCACCTTGTAGGGGCCTTTCTAGTTCGGCGAGAGCTTGCCGCACTCTTGGGATTAAGATGCTTCGGCTCGGCGTAGCACCAGGTCGCCAGGTCGGAAGACCTTGGGCCTTACATGCACGTTGTAGTACCTGGCCACTCGTTGCCGGTATGCTGCCATCCGGAGCCGGGCTTTGTCTCTAGTTTTTTCGAGGAGGTCCAAGTTGAGTAGAAGGTGCGCTGGGTTCTACACTTCGTCATATTGCTGCACCCGCAGCGTGGTTATGCCGAGCTCAACTGGGACGACGGCCTCAGCACCGAAGACAAGGCTGAAAGGCATTTCGCCCGTGGCTGTTCTTAACATTGTGTGGTAGACTCACAGAATGCTTGGGAGTTCCTCCGCCCATCTGCCCTTGGCTTGGTCTAGCCTGGTTCTGAGTCCTTGGAGGATAGTCTGATTGGTTACCTTGGCTTCCTCGTTTGTTTGGGGGTGGGCCACCGAGGTGAAGTGGTGCCGGATGTCGTGCTCGGCATAAAATTCTTCGAACTCCCGGTTATCAAATTGTCATCTATTATCGGTTATGATGCAGTGGGGGAGTCCGAAGCAATAGATTATTGATTTCCAGAAGAACTGGTGGATCTTGGCTTCTATGATCTGCGCTAGTGTTTCCGCTTCCACCCATTTGGTGAAGTAGTTGATGGCCACCAGTAAGAACCTCCGTTGCCCCGGTGCAGGAAGAAATGGCCCTAAAATGTCCATTCCCTACTGGGCGAATGGCCAAGGGGCGGAGAGGTGTGAGATCGGCGCAGTCGGTTGACGTTGTATGTGGGCATGGCGCTTGCATTTGTCGCACCTCTTCACGAAGTCGGCGGCGTCCTCCCTCATGGTCTCCCAGAAGTATTCCTAGTAAAGAGCTTTGTACGCCAATGTCCTTCCTTCCACATGGTTCCCGTATAGGCTTTCGTGTATCTCTTGGAGAACGAAGGCTATTTTCGCGGGTCTCAGGCACTTCAGGAGCGGGTAGGAGTAGGATCAGCGGTAGAGCTGTCCTTCCATCAGGACAAACTGAGAGGCTTTCCTTTTGACGAGGTCGGCTTCCGCGCGATCCCCGGGCAAAGTGCCATTAGTGATGTATCTGATGTACCTGTCCATCCAGCTCGGCTCAGAGGTGACTTGCTGTACCTCCTTCGGGGCTTCGTAGCTTGGATTTTCGAGGTACTCAATGTATGCATGCCCCGGCGATGAGTCCGGTAGGGTTGCGAGTCTCGACAGTACATCCATGCGAGCATTCTCTTCATAGGGGATATAAAAGATGTTGAAGTGTCGGAAGCCTGCCGTGCACGAGCGGACTCACTCCAGGCACTTCATCATCTGGGGATCCCTGGCTTTATATTCTCCGGAAACTTGCCCGGCCACCAGTTGGAAGTCGGTGAAGACTTTTAAGCTCTGCACGTCCAGTTCGTGTGAGACCTTTAAGCCCATGATGAGCACCTCGTTCTCCGCCTGGTTATTTGTTGCTGCGAATTTGAAGTGAATAGCACATTCCGCCACAATCCCGTCGCTGTTGGCGAGGATGAGGCCTGCTCCGCTCACACTGGAGTTGGACATGCCATCCACGTGGAGGATTCGGGGCTCCTCCTCTGCTTCGGGCTCAACTTGATGCTCCGGGGATGTCTGCTCCAGCTCCTCGGTGAGTCCGGTGTACTCAACCAAGAAGTCGGCTAGGACCTGGGCCTTCTGTGATGATCTCGACCAATATGCGATATCAAACTCGCTCAGCATCAGGGACCACTTGGCCAACCACCCGGATATTTCGGGGTGGCTGAGTATGGTCCTCAGTGGTTGATCTGTCACGACCACGATGGGATGCGCTTGGAAGTAGGGCCTGAGGCGCTTAGCAGACATTATTAGAGTAAAAATAAGTTTCTCAGAGCGAGTATACCTGATCTCCACATCGCGAAGGATTTTGTTGATGTAGTATACCAGCTTCTGAGATCCGTCCTCGCCTACACGGACGAGGACCGAGCTGACGGCTCCAGGTGTGACCGCTAGGTAAAGCAGAAGCTCCTCTCCTTCCTCCGGTCTCGAGAGCAATGGAGGAGAGACCAAGAACTCCTTCAGTTCTTCAAAGGTTGTCCTGCACTCCTTCGTCTAGGTGAAGTCGTGCATCTTGCGCAGTGCCTTGAAGAAGGAAAGGCAGCGGTCGGCCGATCTCGAGATGAACCGGTTCAGAGCTGCAATACGCCCTGTCAGGCACTGGATCTGCTTCTTAGATGTCGAGTGCTCCATATTGACGATCGCCTGGACCTTCTCCGGGTTTGCTTCAATGCCCTTCTTAGTGACCATGAAGCCGAGAAACTTTCCTGCTGCCATTCCGAAGGCGTACTTTGATGGGTTCAGCTTCATCTGGTGCTTTCGGAGTTTGTTAAAAGCTTTGACGAGGTTAGCGATGTGATTCGAGCTCGGCTTGCTCATGACAAGCATGTCATCCACGTACACCTGCATGTTCCGGCCAATCTAGTCTTTGAAGACCCTATTGACCAGACATTGGTACGTGGCTCCAGCATTCTTCAGACCGAAGGGCAGCATTTTGTAGCAGTACGTCCCCTGGTCGATAATAAAAGCGGTGTGCTCCTCGTCCTCTAGGTGCATCCGGATCTGATTATATCCGGAGAATACATCCATAAAGGAGAGGAGCCGGTGACCTGAGGTGGCGTCCACCAGTTGGTCAATCTTCGGTAGAGGGAAGCTATACTTCGGGCATGTCTTGTTGAGGTCGGTGTAGTCCACACAGATCCTCCATTTGTTGTTGCTCTTCTTCACCATCATCACATCGCCAGCCAGCTTGGGTATTGTACCTCCCGAATGAAGCTGGCAGTGAGGAGTTTGTCGACTTCCTTATTGATTGCCGCCTGCCTCTCCGGGGCGAAACTTCTCTTCTTCTACCGAATTGGCCTGTACTTTGGATCAATGCTTAGCTTGTGGATGATGATGTCGGAGGGGATACCTGGCATATCGGCTGCCTTCCAAGCGAACACATCTGCATTCGCCCGTAAGAACTCCAACAGGTGGGCCCTTTCCTGATGGGGACATTGAGCAGATTGCCAGTCCAGATCCCAGCTAGTCCAGTCGAGATCTCGGTGCTAGCCAACACAAATTTTGATGTATTATTTTATGGGTGTATGTGGGATTTGGGATATCTCCGAATTGGAGATTAGTTTTTTATTTGTGTTTAGAGTTATCGGAATCTCTTAGTAGTTTCGATTGTTTTGAGTCTGTTTAGGGATTTGTTTTTATCGGTTGTTTGCTTGCTTATTTAAGATGTTTTTGTCATCAAATAAAAATATAGCGAAGATTATTTTGAGAAAAAACCAAGGTGTGTCCCGATTCCTCCCCCTCTGTTTTCTTCTTTCTCTTCTTGGTTTCCCTCTCTTCTATGGCTTCTTCTTTCCTGTTACCTCTCATTCTTCTCCCTGGGCTCTCTTATTCTTCTCCCCATTCCTCTTCTTCTTTCTCGAGCCACTCAATCAAAGCAACCCACTGGAACCCCTCCTTGCTCCATCCCAGCAATTGACGAAGTCATCTCCTCACTAGCAATTGACGAAGTCATCTCCTGGACCCCGGATTCACTGTCGCCAAGTCTCCGCCTGACCTTCCCTTCCGCCCGCCATTTTGGTTGTCGCTACCCGTCGAAAATCCCACGCCGCCTCTCTCTTCCACATGTGACAAGAACCGCTGAAGCTCCAAGTCTCCGACACCTCCGTACGGTTCATCTCCTTCCTATGTGGTTGACACTCCTGCCTCGAGCCTCACCTCCGGCCACATCCGCTGGCTCCGGAATCAAGCCATCGCCCCTGTTTCTTGAGCCACCAGATCTCCCTCCCTCCAGCAGATCTCCGCTGTCCATTCTGCATCTCCGCCCGTGCAATCAATCGCTGTAGCCGACGCCCCTCCATGAAGCCTCCCATTGGAGCGGCCCCGCTTAACACCGTCGCCGGCAAAATCCCACCGCAAGCCCTCCAGCCTCCTCTATTTTTGGTGTTGATCCGTGGAGAAGAAAGGCTCAGCACGAACATGAAAGCATTTCACATTCCTGCTATCGACTTTTGAACTGCACGAATTTCAAAGCAATTCCAAGATCTGTGAAGTATGGTTTCCAGAGCTGCACAGATCCTAAAGCCTCATAGATATTGGAGCAATGGGTTTACTGTTTTTTTATTTTATCTGATTTGGGATTGACATTACTTGTTTTTTTGGTGATTTAAGTCCGACAGCTTCAGATCTATCTTGCTTGCGAACCACTGGTCCGAATTTTTGACTACTGTTAGACGATCTCACTCTTCCAAAATTTGTGACATTCTGTGTTTCGGTGAGACCACTTTGATAACCTGATCTAATCAATTGCTGGATTATTTTTTTATTAATTAGATCTAATATTATTAAATTGGATAGCCCTAACCTAGTGGTCGTTTCTTAACGATCAACGGTCCCGAATCAATTTATTTTTAGGTCTAGGATTTGTCGGCCCGTCCCGCACCAATCTTTGGTATCAGAGAAATAGGTTAGGTTAGGATCAATTTTAATTTTTAATTTTGTATGACAACTAGGTTAGGAATCAAGTATTAATCAGAACCTTCTTCCTTAGATAACAAAATGGATCCCAGTTTAGAAATTGCCCTTCAGGGAATCATGGGTAAACTTGAAGCAATTGATAGCAAGTTAGGATCTTTAGATATAAGGGTAGGAGCCCTTGAAGAGGAACAACTAGTGAACACCAATCATCCTATTAGGAACTCTTCATCAAGAGTTACAGATCCTAGAGACCCTAGAGACCGAAATGACTACCCGAGTTATGATGGTGGTCATACTCGTATCCTTCGACCTGACCCTAGGGATCGACATGATTATCCAGGTTTTGATCAAACACTTAGACCTCATCGCAACCCAATTAATCAAGATGAACGAATCATGAGGAGTGTTAAGATTGATGACCCGTGTTTTGTTGGTCGCATGGATCCCAAAGAATACATTGACTGGGAAGCTGATATGGATCACTATTTCACTTGGTATGACATGTTTGAGGATAAGAAAGTTAGGTTTGCCCAAATGAGGTTATTGGGTCAAGCTAAATTATATTGGCACAATGTCCAAAGATTAGCCACTCATAGGAGACAGGACCCCATTGGAACATGGGATGAGATGAAGGATAAGCTTCATGAGAAGTATCTTCCTGCATCTTATCAACAGCGACTCCTAGACCAATTGCAAAGGTTGACCCTAGGGAACCGGATCTGTAAATAATTACATTGATAAATTCGATGAATATCTTATGCGATGTAATGTGAGTGAAGACCCATCTGTCACTTTATCCCGGTTTAGAGCTGGTCTGAGAGTGGATATTCAAAAAAAACTATTTTTGAGAGAGGTTTATAGTTTAAAACAAGCATATCAATTAGCCTAGGACTATGAAAGATTCCAGAGGATGTCTATCACATGTAGACCTGAACCTTCTAGACCAGGAATTTTAGGTCCACAACCTAACATGAGTCAGATCCCTGGTAGTCGATCCCTATCTACAACCCCACCAATTAAGAGAGATGAAAAAGGTAAAGGGATTATAGGAGGACTTCCCGAGGAAAAGTAGCTCTAAGATCCATTGCTTTAGGTATAACGGAATAGGTCATGTGCTAGTCAATGTCCATCTAGAATCTTGCATATAGGGACACTTGAAGAACATGAAGATCTAGGTGATGTCCTTGAAGAGGAAATTACACTGCTGAACCAGGATTAGCCGATGCTACGAAGAAAATGACCATGAGTCTAAAGCTGAAGAACAACTAGGAGTGAATTTGATTAATATAAGTAATCAAATGAATAAACGACTACCAGATTCTCACCAGCAAGTTAAGGAATTTACTGAACAGTTTTCATCAGCAGGCCCATTTAAAATTTTAAAAAAATTGGACCAAATACATATGTTATTGATCTACCATTTGATTATGGGAATTGTCCTACTTTTAATACTTTGGATCTAATTGAATATGAAGAACCAGCATTGACACCTGGTGATTTATTTGAGCCTGCATCTTCCTTTGAGAGTGACCCTCCTCTTAAGGGCCCACCAGTCCAAATGAGAGGAAAGCACGATATGATCGAACGTATTTGGACGAGCATATCAAGTCTTCGAGGAGTCGAAACTGCTACCACTACCTGGTTCACTGGCGAGGCAGACCAAAGTCAGAGGATTCCTGGATTACTGAAGAGGAGCTACAGAACATTGATCCAAATCTATTTGAGTACCTCCAGCTTGACTCGATGGAGTCGAGATCTCCCCACATAGGGAAAAATGATGGGGACATTGAGCAGATTGCCAGTCCAGATCCCAGCCAGTCCAGTCCAGATCTCGTGCCAGCCAACACAAATCTTGATATATTTATTTTATGGATATACGGGGATTTGGGATATCTCTGAATCGGAGATTAGTTTTTTATTTGTGTTTAGAGTTATCGGAATCTCTTAGTAGTTCCGATTGTTTTGAGTCTGTTTAGGGATTTTTTTTATCGGTTGTTTGCTTGCTTATTTAAAATTTTTTGTCATCAAATAAGAATATAGCGAAGATTTTGAAAAAAAATTAGGGTGTGTCCCGATTCCTCCCCTCTCTATCTTCTTCTTTCTCTTGTCGGTTTCCCTCTCTTCTACGGCTTCTTCTTTCTTGTTACCTCTCCTTCTTCTCCCTGGGCTCTCTTATTCTTCCCCCCATTCCACTTCTTCTTTCTCGAGCCACTCAATCAAAGCAACCCACCGGAACCCCTCCTTGCTCCATCCCAGTAATTGACGAAGTCATCTCCTCACTAGCAATTGACAAAGTCATCTCCTGGACCCCGGATTCACTGCCGCCAAGTCTCCGCCTAACCTTCCTTTCTGCCCGCCATTTCGGTTGCCGCTACCAGACGGAAATCCGTGCCGCCTCTCTCTTCTGCATGTGACAAGAACCGCCGAAGCTTCAAGTCTCCTACACCTCCATACGGTTCATCTCCTTCCTCTGCGGTCGACGCTCCTGCCCTGAGCCTCACCTCCAGCACATCCGCTCACTCCGGAATCAAGCCATCGCCCTATTTCTTGAGCCACGGATCTCCCTCCCTCTAGCCGATCTCCGCCGTCCATTCCGCGTCTCCGCCCATGCAATCAGTCGCTGTAGCCGACGCCCCTCCTGTGAAGCCTCCTGTCGGACGCTCAGCACTGTCACCGGCGAAATCCCTCCGCAAGCCCTCTGGCCTCTTCTATTTTGGTGTTGATCTATGAAGAAGAAAGGCTCAACACGAACGTGAAGCATTTCACGTTCCTGCTGCCGACTTCTGAATTGCATAGATCTCATAGCAGTTCCAAGATCTGTGAAGCACGATTTCCAGAGCTACACAGATCCTAAAGCCTCATAGATATCGGAGCAATGGGTTACTGTTTTTTTATTTTGTCTGATTTGGGATTGACATTGCTTGTTTTTTTTGTGATTCAGGTCCGACGGCTTCAGATCTATCTAGCTCGTGAACCACTGGTTCGGATTTTTGACTACTATTAGACGATCTCACTCTTCCAGAATTCGTGACATTCCATGTTTTGAGTGAGACCACTTTGATAACCTGATCTAATCAATTACTGGATTATTATTTTTATTTAATTAGATCTATTTTTTATAAATTGGATAGCCCTAACCTAGTGGTCGTTCTTTAATGATCAACGGTCTCAAATCAATTTATTTTAGGTCTAGGATTTGTCGGCCCGTGCTGCACCATTTCCTCATCTTGTAGTTGGGCCCCAATCTGCACCGTCTTCTCTTGGTCGGCTCCGGGCAGATAAGACAGTAAACATTCGACCGGGCCACCCCTGGGGTCTTGTGCCCTTGGTCGAGATTGTCCACCCTGGGATCGTCCTCAGGGACTTTGGTCCTGAGAGAGTTTGAAAACAGTGCTGAATCGGTTGAGGTGCACCTTTCATCTCGCCAACTCCATAGGGAGTTGGGAACTGTATGAGCAGCCGCTTTGTGGAAACAACGGCATCGAGCAGATTGAGCCCGGGTCGGCCAAGTATCACATTATAGGCCGAAGGAAGCCTAACCACCATGAAGGTCATCATAACAGTGCTCTGCCGAGGTGGAGTCCCGACAGTGACTGGGAGAGTGATCTCTGCCTCAACCCTCACATAATCCCTGTGAAGCCGACAAGGGGCGCGTGCATAGGTTTGAGCTGAGCGGAGGACAAGTTCATTCCAGAGTAGGCATCGTAAAAAGTATATTTATGGAGCTTCCACTATTAACCATGATGCATTTTACAGGATGTTTCACGATCGTCATCTCGACGACCACAGCATCATTATTTATATTTTTTCCCCATCTCCCCTTTCCTCATAAAGGGGAGTACATTTTCATAATACCCTGCCCCCCAGGCCTTCTTGGATGCGCGCTCAGCTCCCCAGCATATCATCCCTACCGACTTCTTGGTAGGGAGGTTGTCGATTTCAGGAACTAGCAGGAGAGTGACGAGCACCTGAGGTTCTATCGGAGGTCTGCCCCCCACGAACCTCCCGAGGTAGCCTCTCTTGATGAGTTCTTTGATCTTCTTTTTGAGATTGCGGTATTCCTTGGTGTCGTGGCTGTGATCGTGGTGATAGCGATAGTACTTTATCTTGTCGCGGCCAGTGGACGACCTCATCGGAGGTGGGCGCTTCAGGTAAGGCTCACCTTCGATCTTCATGAGGATCTTTGTCCTCGGGACGAGGAGTGGGGTGTACCTCTCCTCCGGAATGGGTGCGCTCCTCGGTCTCGGCCCCTACTGGAAGTTCAGAGCTGGGGATCCCAGCTTCCGGGTCCCGGAGGCCTCGACGGGAGTTGGCTTCTTCTATGGCTTCCTGTCGAGCTCCTGTCTTATACGATCCACCTCCTCGACGTGGATGTATTTCTGGGCTCGGAGGAGGAGCTCGGAGTAGGTCTTGGAGGGCTTCTTGTCGAGCGAGTAGGTCAAGCAGGAGGTCCGGAGCCCTCTTCAGTGCCAGCATGGTGACTGGCTCATCAAGATTATAAATCTCCAAGGCGGTAACCTTGAAGTGGGCTACGTAGTCCCATAGGGGCTCGTGGTCCTGTTGTCGAATGGAGAAGAGGTTGTCCGCCTCTCGTGGCACCTTTCGACAGGTGTCGAAGTGGACCATGAACTTCTACTACAGCTGAGCGAAAGAGTTAATGCTTTCGGGCTCGAGATGGGTGAACCAAACCCGAGCCGATTTCCAGAGGGTTGCTGGGAAAGCAATGCAAAAAAGAGCATCGGTGGCTCCCTGGACCCTCATGAGGGCCTTGTAGCTTTCCAGGTGGTCCAGGGGGTCGGTGGTCCCGTCGTAGGGATCCACCTATCGCATACAGAACCGGCTCTTCTTGGATCTCTCGGGGAGAAGGGGGACATGCATCGTAGCCCACTGGCTCGTCAGTAGAGCCTTGCATATTTGCAAACTGGCGGGATAGCTCTGCCAGCTTGTGCTCTAGCTCCTCCAGGCGCTTCTCAGCTATACACCTGATGGCCTCATCAATAGAACCTTCTGCTGAAAGAGATGCAGAAGGTGACATGGGTGCACGGTGTCCATGAAGGGGGGGTTGTCTCTTTGACCTCAGTGGGGTTTGGTCGCCACCCATTCAAGGGTCGAGGAGTGGCTCTCCCTGTCGGCAGATCCATCTCGTTGTCTCTTCGCCAGAGTCTGGTGATTACCCCGGGGGTCAGTGATGGCCCGCTGCTGTGAAGGCCTTCCTTAGAAGGAACGCAGGCTATCGCGGGGTGTTGTGGCATGGGCCGCAGGGGTTCTGGCTGCTGATGGGTAGCTAAGGACCGTTGTTGGTGCTGGAGCTGGTGCACTGCTATAGCAAGGATTTGCATTTGCTTGGTGAGTGCAGCCAGTTGAGATTTCGTCGGAGGGGTTGAGCTGGAGCGGGTGGTTCCACTTTCGAAACGTGTGGGTTTCCTCAATGAGAAGAGTCTCCCGCACGGCTGGGGGAAGCTTCCCTCGCTCGTGTCATCACCATCCTCTTGATGGACCTACTTGCAGAGGGACTGGCTTTTGGAACAAAGGACCTGCGTCAGTCTCCCTTCCTAGCGCACCAATCTGTTGCCGCCAAGATCGTCGTGTCCTATAGCTGCTGTCGACATTGGATCGTTCCTCGTCTCCTCGGAGATGGCCTATTTGTTGGGATCTGCAAAACAAGAGTTAGTGACCCGGGCTGGGGATTCTGGTGGGGGCACTCCGACGGTCAAGTCAATGACGATCCAAGGGAACAGATCCTCCTGGTCGAGCCCCTTTAAATGGACCCATGTTAGGAGGAGTGAATAGAGTGAGAGTGGGGGTGCAAGTGTGCTGGAAAAGGTGGTGGCCAAGGTGGATCGATCCTCCTGTGTGGCCTCCTTCCCTCACTTGCTTGGATGATTGCTTGTGGTTTAGCTTGCGTTACCTCCTTGCTGAAGGTGTCAAAGGTTCTTTTAAGCCCAGGTATTGTTGGATGCTTACCTCAGGATCTCCCCTGTGCTGGCAAGCACGTGCAGCGGTGTTCCGTGCCATGGACGGGACGTATTTCCTGATTCATGATAAAGGAAGCTGCCATGCGCTCTGATATTCCTTCCGGTTGCTCCACTCCGGAAAACTTGGCAGGGCTTCGATTGGGGGGCCGTCGCCCCTGGGATTCAAATTCCCTATTTGACTTCCTCTTCTGGGTGGTGCAGGTGGCTACTGGAGAGCGTGGCATCTCGATCAGGGAGCCTCTTCCTCTTCTGGTGTAAGTGGTGGCCGCGGACAATTATTATGATTTGATGGGTGCTTCTTCGTGGTCCTCGAGCGGCTAGCCGGTGCTCCGGGGAGGTGGCTCCACCCCTTTGATGGCCGGTGGCATTGTTCGAGGTGGTTGCTGAACTGGAGACCTGGGACTCAGCTCCAGCCTGGGGGGGCTCGACCTCCGAGGGGCTCGACTTGGCGGAGGAGGGCTGGGCTCGACTCCGGTCCAGGGGGCTTGACCTCGGAAGGGCTTGACTCGATGGAGGAAGGCTCGACTCCTGCTCAGAGGGCTCGGCCTCGGAGGGGCTCAACCTGGCGGAGGAAGGCTGAGCTCGACTCCGGTCCAGGGGGCTTGACCTCGGAGGTGCTCGATTTGGTGGTGGAGGTCAGCACGCGACTCCAGCCCAGAGGGCTCGGCCTCGGAGGGGCTCGACCTGGCAGAGGAGGTTGAGCTCGACTCCGGTTTAGGGGCTCATACTCAGAGGGCTCGATCTGGTGAAGGAGGTCGCTCGGCTCCGGCCTAGGCTCCCTGGGCTCGCGGTTGCCGACCTGGCGGAGGACGGAACTTGGCTTTGACGGGCCACCTCGTCATTCTGGGGGAGCTCGGCCCGGCAAAGGAGTCCAAGATGGAGTGTCCATCATGGCAGCCTTTCTGACATGGCATCTCACAGGGATTACACGTCAGCTTCCTGCCACATCACTCATCATATATTATCTCCAAGCCATGCTCATTCATAAGGCTGCCCGTCATGATAATGCAAGTTATACTTATAGTAATAATTTAATAGTTCACAGTACTAGACAATGAAATGGCAAGCAGCGGCACATTATTAAAATGACACCCCGTGCAGAGACAGGATTGGAATAAAATTTGGCTGCAATTTTTTAGAAAGACAAAGCGAAGCAGTTTAAAAATTAATGTCCAGTCTACAAGATATAAAGACCAATGAACTCGATAAGCACTACGAAATCCAAAATTTGCCATCTATGAGGCCATTTTCGACAAATAAATCTTAATTTTCTTAACACAGAAAGTAACCAGAAAATGAGGATCATATTTCATACAGACCAAAGCCCATTTCGAGACGAGTAATCTCTTCACAAATTAAGAAACAAACAACAAGAACTATGAGCTTTTGAAAACAGGGGGAAGAAGGTAAACGAAAGGTGAAAAAGGAACACGATAATCAATCTGCTTCAATAATATCGATGTACTTGAAAACATAAAATCCTTACCCAAATGTCTTAAATTTGGACAAAGACATAATGGATCAGCCAAAAAAAATATAGAAGAAAAATGGGGAGAACAAGGGAATTCGAAAGAACTCATGCTAGAGGTGCGATTAGAGACAATACAAACCTTGTACCTTTAAGTTTCAGACGAAGGCAAGCATCGGGTAAGAAACCTAGCTTCGGGGAAGAAGGCAACCCACTAATCGAGTAAAATGGAATGGTCCAAATGGTAGAGAACCAGGGGAGTCGAAGAAACTCATGCGAGAGGTTCGATTGGAGATGAAGCAAGGCTGATTCCTTCGATTTGAGATGAAAGAAAGCGTCGCCTCCTGAGATGCTAGCCTCAGGGAAGAAGACGAGAAGGAATCAAGTAGAATGGTCGATGAATCGAAAAAGGGTAATAACCAAATTTATTTCCAGCCATTGCTCTTGGAATAGGGTAAATGGGAATAGGGCTATCCATGGAGAAGCAGGAAATACGAATTCTAGAATACAATGGATTGATCGAAATACCGATTCTTGGGGGTCCATCATTTCTTTTTTATCTATTTAAAAAAATAATATGAAATAAGACCATATTTCAATCAAGAATAAAACATCCAAATACTAAGCGATGAAGTTCTAAAAACTTATCAATGCTAGGAAAACATGGCAGACATTGATCAGCCAACTGACATCCTGCTGCACCAAATTCTTTCTCCCATGCAAATATTTTAAAAGTGTTCAGCAAGAAGTCCCATCCCACCCACCTTTCCCGCCAAGGAGTCGATGGCAAATGAGTGTGAGAGATCATGGAAGTACTTGATGGGCATACAATAAAGTCCAGCGCTAACAAACCCTAGGCTACCCTCTTAGGCTTGTCTTGCTTCTCAAGTCGTTGGTCTGTCTGCTTGAAAGGTAAGAGGCAACTTTTCTCCCATCGGGTGACATCCCCTGGCCTTGGAGCTTGCCACCATCCATTATCTTTCATGCCTCCTGTCCATGGAAAATAGGGACAACCTCTTACTCTTGATAAAATTTGCTGGAGTCCCCAGGACATTGTCATCATTTATTTAAGGTCTTGACAAAAGTTGGTGCCTAAAGAGACCATTATCTTCCCGCTAAGAAAATAACCCAATTAATTAGGATCTCACCTCATTATCAAAAGATCACAAATTCAAGGAATAAATTGCTCGGTTAAATCCAAAATTATTTAAAAAGCCCATGACAGTTAGATCGAATGAGAGTTGAGAATCTTCTTTAGTTTTTCATTCTGACCAGCTAGTATATTGGTAGTATCGGACTAATGTACTTATTTTTGATAAAAAAAATTATAAAAATTCAGCACCATCGGACTAACAATGTAGAAATTTTTGGAAGTAGCTATACTGGATTTATCCTTCTATTCCTTTCTCTATATACATAAAAAAAAAGAGATCGTTATCTTGGATGAAGAGGTTTGCAAAATTTGGAATTTCAAAAATTAAAATAAAATTAGAGATGACAATTTACTATGATTCATGAGTACCTAATATGAGCTAATATGAATGGAATTGGATCTTGCTTGACGTGCAATGGATCCAGGATGGATCTGGAAATATTAAAACCTATTCGACTGGTATATATATCTTTTTATAAATCTACCGGAGCCGTTACCAACCTCTTGCCATCCTAGTTAAAATAAAAAATTGTGTGTGAGAGAGATGTTGGAAAAAAATAGTGAAATTAAAAAATTATAACTAAACGATTTATAGATTTATCTAAATAGGAAGAAGTATAGAAAAGCCTAGAATAATAAATAATGATTATTAGCAAGACATATCATTAGCAATAATCATGTATGGACTTATCTAATTCTTTTCACTAATTAATTATATGCAATAGTTGTACTCAAGTAGAGTAAGATCCTGTTTGGCTAAGCTTTTGGGCTATCCAAAAATATTTTCTAATTTTTTAAAATATTTTTGAATGATACAATAATTTTAATAAAAAATAAAAAAATTATTTTAATTTTACTAGAAAGCTAAAAATATCTTATTGAACTTCTTTCCAAAAATATTTATGACCAATACCGAGAAAGCTATTTTGATTTAAATAAAATTTTAAATAATCAAAATACCTACCAATAAAATCTCATTATTATATATATATCATATCATATAATATTATTATATTATATAAATATAATATATATATAATAAATAATATTATAATAAATTATAAATAATAATATAATTTATTATAGTATTAGGATATTATAAAATATAATCTAATATAATATTATTATATTATGCTAATATATTATAATAGTTATATTATAATCTATTATTAGATTAGATTGTAATCTATTATATTATATTACATTATAATTATAATAAAAATATAATATAATATAATATTATTTATATTATAATATATAATATAATATTTAGTATTATTATATTATAACAATAAATAATATAATAATATTTTATAAATTCTATTATTCCATATTAAAAGATTATAAATAATATAATATATTAGAATCTTTTATTAGATTAGATTATCATCAACTATATTATATTACATTACATATTCATTATGATTATAATAATATTATATCATAATAATATATTATACAATATAATAATATTTTAATATATAATAATATAGTATAATATAATAATATTATATAATAATAATATTATTATTATCATATTAAAAATATATTTTTATTTAATCATAAATATGCATTAAATTTTAAAATATTCATAAATATAGTTACTGAATAGTAAATATTTTTTAAAATTTTATTTTATAAAAATTTCAAAAACTCTATCCCAACATCAATGCCAAACAGAATCTAAATGTCAAAAGTGCACTCAATCCATTCCATTGAAGGAGATTCTGTCACCGTCATTTCTTGGATCTCGCAGATTTTTTCTATGCAAGTTAGTCAATCTGATAGTCAAGAACATTAGACTCATGTTATAGGATTGCTCTTTTATGACTATCAGACACATTTTCAGGGAGGCTAATTCACTGGATAGCCTCCTATATTGCCCAGTATACTGGCTCTATTTTATGGACTGACTGACAGACTGTTCTTGTACAGTTTAAAAATATTTGCTGTCTCTTTAAATTGTATTGATCTTCGTTCAATTTAATGAATACAAATTTTATCAAAAAAAAAAAAAAAAATTGCACTCTACCGGTTCAGCCATAGAAATTAAAAAAAAGAAAAAGAAAAGAAAATATGCAATGTATGATATTAGCTGTCGGTGGAGGTGTGATGCTTTCTTTCCGTTTATGATCCTCTCAATTAATTTCCGTCCCCAGAAGCCACCGGTAGACCGCTTCAACCGCTCCTTTTCTCGGCCACACCTTCCCTCTCTCTCGCCCAAAGGTGCGTTCTCTCTCTAACCAAAAAAAAATTCTCAGCGAAGAGAAAGCGAAGGAAAAAGAAGAGAGTCTCCTCGCAGATCTCCGCCCCTAGGGTTAGGGTTGGGGCTTCTCCTTTGTGTTTTTCTTTTTTTTTCCTGTTTTATCTTGGATTTTGCGTTCATGGAGGTCGTGGAGAGTGCTGAGGGATGTGGGATCGTTTCTGTTCTTTCTTGGAGATTTCGGATGCGTAGCTGAGGAGGCGGAGTACGAGCAGGAGGAGAGATTGGAGGAGGCCGCGGGGGAGGAGATCTGTGGAGGAGATGAGCGCGTCGAGGTTCATAAAGTGTGTCACGGTGGGTGACGGCGCCGTTGGCAAGACATGCATGCTTATATCCTACACCAGCAACACATTCCCCACGGTGAGATGCTGGAGTTTCCCTGAATTCTTCGTTTTGGTCGGTTATTTCTTCATGTTAGGGTTTCGTCCAGCGAATATGGTAGGTTATGTTCATTGAGTTTCTTGGAAAATTATCTTTAGGTGAATGAAGTCACATGATGTTCCATCGTTTTCTTCCATAAAATTTTGTTGAAGTTGAGGAAATTGACTTTGCATTTGTGGTCACGGAAGTGTTGCGTAGTTTGTCTTGTTACTACATCTATTCAGACAAATTGATCGTTGATAAATCTTTGTTGTTACACTGAAGTTTGTGGGGCGGCTTTTCATTCGGAAGCATGTGTTGTTTCAGCCAATATAATATGATATATAATTTGCTCTAAAGAAGTTTGGCATTGCAATTTCCATGAATTTATTGAGCACCCCTTGTAGAATTTTTGAAATGATGATGCAATGGACTCCTTTGGACGATTCTATTTATGACCCTTTTTCCAGAATACATTTTATGTGACTTTTCTTCTATGAAAGTCTTATCACCGCGTCCCATTAGAAATAAAAAGAAAGATTCTTATCATTGCTGACATGTTTTGGAAGATGGATATTTGATCAAGGAAATCTTTACTTTGTAAATTTCTTATTCGTCACCTAAGTTTAGGGAGTCATGATTTTGTCCAAGGCTGTCTTGTATAAATTTATTATCATTACTTTGTGTTAAATGATGGGCAGGATTATGTTCCAACTGTTTTCGACAATTTCAGTGCAAATGTTGTGGTGGATGGTAGCACTGTTAACCTAGGTTTGTGGGATACTGCAGGTAATTTTTGCACTTTCTTGTGGTTCTCTTTCGTTTCTGCCTCTTCTCTCTCCCTCTCCCCAATGTGTATCACTTTGTCCTTCTCCCAAAGTTCTGAAGTTGCTGGTGCCAGTCTTACAGCATTCTTTATTGAAACAGGCCAAGAGGATTACAATAGATTAAGACCTTTGAGCTATCGCGGGGCTGATGTTTTTTTGCTGGCATTCTCTCTCATCAGTAAGGCCAGCTATGAAAATGTTGCTAAGAAGGCAAGAACTAATCATTTCTTCTTCTGTATTTTCTTTTGCTTTTCCTTCTCTCTTCTTAAAGTAACAATTTACTGACATGCTGATTCTACATTTTACTATATTTGTTTGTTCCCCCTCTTTTCAGTGGATTCCTGAACTGAGACACTACGCACCGGGTGTACCTATAATTCTTGTTGGAACAAAGCTTGGTAATTATTTACATCATTTCTGCTTTGTCTTATTGCTTCTCGTTTTAATATCTTGCATTCTTGTGTTCTGATTTTGATCAGAGAACATATCTTCAGTCTCCAATTTTCAGTATTTTCGAGGTAAAGCCTTTTTCTGTATGGTTGTAATTTTATCAAGTATTTGGTGGTATTTTTTCCTAGATTGTATGTAAAAGCACATCCATTGTTATATAATGCTGGTAGGTTTCTTTTGCGGTTCACATTCAAGTACATAATTGCATCTGTTGCGGTGTAACTTGGATGATTGTTCTCATGCCTTGTTTCTTGATTGGTGTGTAACATTTTTTTGCTAGCAAAACAAACTTAGGAATAGGGCACTCATGGCTGAAAGATTCTTCAAATTATGTGGCAGTTCTAAAATACCGTGGTTACATGAAGAAATATTTGAGGCAAGGAGTAGGTGCTGCCATTCTACTGAGGAAGGGAAGGTGCGGCTATATTTTGCTACTGAACTAGCCAAGTCATTGCTCTCTGCCAAGATTGTTTGATCTTAATGTGAACTGGCTCTATAAGATCAAAAGTAGGGTCTGTGCAATTTACCTAGTATCTTTTATTGCAAATAATTAACATTGTATGGATGACTGCTGTTTGAGGATTTAAGTGTCATTGGCATGCACCATGTCGGCCAGCAAGACTGGTAAACATCCATGCTGAGAATAGAATTTAATTAACCTTTTTAATTAAAAATCAAATAGAGGGGCATGATATGTACCATGTTAACCCAATGCCTAGTGCCTATACTGATTTGGCATGAGCCAGTAGTGTTCAGCACTTAAAACGACATCACCTCTTTTTTAACCATATATATTAAAATTTCTGTATTGAGGTGGATATTTTGGCATCATTTCCTATGGTTGCAAAACCAAGGTGCTGTTCCTATTCATGGGTTTCCCATCAAAACTATAGCTGATGCAGGTGCCACAGAAGTTGCTGTTTTAATTAGAACATTAATGGTGCAATTGATATTGTTTGGCTTATTAAGTTATTCCATACTTCAATAGATTTAACCTTTTTCTGAAAGCTGAATATGGATGGATGGATGAGACAAGGCATTTAATTATGGTTGCACAGTTAAGTTATTCTGTTGCAAGTTGATCATAGCTTGTAGTATTTCTTTGTGCCCTATATCGGTCTACTTTAGATATGGTTTTCTTAGTGTTATTGTTCGAGACCACTCATGCATACGGGGAGGGGGGAGGGGGTTGCAAATAAATAGCAGGATGGTTTCTTTTGATCGTGGTGCCCTAGAACCATGCTAGAATCCTTTAGTGTCCGCTTGGTTAGGATATGTCAGAGTACGGGATAATTTGACGATTCCCGAGAATCATTTATTTGGAAAAATAATTATGGAGAAAAATAACTTTTACCATGTTGGTTTGTTGAAAAATCTCTTAAAAATATATTAGAAAAAGATTACTATGTTGGTTGAAGATAATCTTCTATAGGAATATGGTCAAATTTACAAATATGCCCATTATCAATAAGTTATTTTTTAAATACTATTATATCATTGCCATCTTCAATCAATTTTATATAATAATTATAATCACATAATCCTTTGTATAATGCCGCTTACATTTTTACTGTTTTGCAAATTTATTGAATGAATGTGGAAAGATATCAAAATAAATTTAATGATCATATATGTACTTTATTGGGGGTATTTTTGTCAAGTATGGATTATCACCGCTTTGGAATTTACCAAATACCAACCTTCCATGGTATTTGGTTTACCTTCTTTCTCTGGAAATAAGTATGGGATCCTTTTTTTTTTTTTTTTTTACCATCTCTCTTTCACTTTCTATACCAAACATGGTAATCTGACATGGGATTTATTTTCTCATGCCAGATTACCCCCAACCGAATGGACCCTTAGAGATATTCATAGCAATTTTTTTGACTCAGTTTCTTTATTAGATGAAACAAATGAGTCAGAGAGATCTTTCTATTATAATGGAGCTAGGTGGACAGATGTCATAACAAGAGGTCATATAACCAATTGAAAGTGATAATACATGGTCTGGAAGTTGTGCATGAGTAGCACATGGAGAAAAGTGCTGGGGTTGTATGCGATAAAAGATGATTATAGGAAGATGTAGTTTGCAACATAAAGCTTGTGTATGCTCCACTTGGAGGATGAAGTCATGAAGAACTACTTTCTGATTATATGGTTGTCCACATTAGTTGTTAACAGAAGAACATCAATTACTAAAGCAAGTAGTGATATTATCCATATGTTAATCCTTCCAATTACTTTCGAATTGTTATATACAGCTTCCTATAAGGAAGAAAGTTAATCCCTCTTTATGTCTAGTTTCTTTCAATTGCTAAAACTAGATGCATATTGGATATTCAAAGTGGAATTAATGGACAGAATGTTTCTATTTTTCATGGTTTTGAAGATGATTTGCATTGTTTAGAAGACATTATATTCACTATAAAAACAAACCCCTGCTTTCAGTACCTATCACTTAGAGATTGTGACTCATGATTGAAAGAGTTCCAGTAAAATACCCAATTTAGGAGTACATTGAAAGATAGAGAGCTTATATGTTATGGACCTTTTTTCACTATAATCTAATTGAACACTTGGCATCCTGGAGTTGTTAATAAGATTTTTGAGCACCCCCCCCCCCCTCTTTTCCCCAAAAGAAAAAAGAGAGAGAAAGATTGAAATCAACGGAATTCCTTATACACTATATAGCTTATACATATAGAAAGAGTCATCTATATTCTGTATAAGTCTGTTTAAACTTAAAAAGAAAAAAAAAAAACTGTACTAGCCATTATGTACTTAGGCCGGGGTGTATAGAAACATGAGGGAGGGGGGAGAGAGAGAAGCTTACCTCAAGGATGGCTGATAGTGTTGTGGCATCTGCTTTGCCCGGGGGGGGGGGGGTGTTGTGGATGAGTGTGCATCTGACAGAGAGGAGGAGAGAGAGAGTGGAAAGGCTTATTGCAATGGTGGCTGACAATGTTGCAATGTCAGGTGGGGGAGACAGTGAGTGAGCATTTGGTAGAGAGGGGGGGAAGAGAAAGAGTAGGAGGCTTACCTTGAGGATGGTTGTCAGCATTTGGTAGCAAGTGTTTGACAAGGTGGGGGGGGGGGGGTGGGGAGAGAGAGAGAGAGACCTCGAAGGCTCTTGAACCATCAAGAGTGCAAAAGAACAATCGAACCATCAAACTGGGGGAGGGGTAAAACTGAACTAACCAAATAAAATGAACTGTCCTAATTTAGGGTCGATTCAGCTCAGTACCAGCCAAATCACCTGGTTTGGGTCAGTTAAACGAGCACTACTACCAGCCTTAGACACTATTAAATACATGCATTGAGTCTGTGGCATGCATAATGAATTTTGGATTGTTTTTTTTATTTGAGCTTGCTTGCATACCATATATGATATGATTTCCAAAATCAAGTGTAAGGTCATGAAAACTGACAATATTTTTTCTTTTTTCCTGTATTCTAGTTGTTGAATTGAGATGTTAAGAAACCTAAAAAGAAGTCTAGAAAATGCAAGTCTTGAGATGCAAACTGGAAATTCTTGTATTGCTTCTGATCATATTAATTGATTCAACCTGCTATTCTCCGGGCTCATCTTGCATTCGGACAACTAATTCCACCAAGGATTGGACTATTCTAGGATCTGTAGGTTAAAGAGCACTTGCTTAAGCAGTACTAGAGGGGGGGTGTTGTGGATGAGGTGCATCTGACAGAGAGGGAGGAGAGGAGAGTGGAAAGGCTTATTGCAATGGTGGCTGACAATGTTGCAATGTCAGGTGGGGGGACAGTGAGTGAGCATTTGGTAGAGAGGGGGGGAAGAAAAAGAGTAGAGGCTTACCTTGAGGATGGTTGTCAGCATTTGTAGCAGTGTTTGACAAGGGGGGGGGGGGGGGGGGGAGGGAGAGAGAGAGAGAGAGAGAGAGAGAGAGAGAGAGAGAGAGACCTCGAAGGCTCTTGAACCATCAAGAGTGCAAAAGAACAATCGAACCATCAAACTGGGGGAGGGGCTTATAAACTGAACTAACCAAATAAAATGAACTGTCCTAATTTAGGGTCGATTCAGCTCAGTACCAGCCAAATCACCTGGTTTGGGTCAGTTAAACGAGCACTACTACCAGCCTTAGACACTATTAAATACATGCATTGAGTCTGTGGCATGCATAATGAATTTTGGATTGTTTTTTATTATTTGAGCTTGCTTGCATACCATATAGATATGATTTCCAAATCAAGTGTAAGGTCATGAAAACTGACAATATTTTTCTTTTTCCTGTATTCTAGTTGTTGAATTGAGATGTTAAGAAACCTAAAAAGAAGTCTAGAAAATGCAAGTCTTGAGATGCAAACTGGAAATTCTTGTATTGCTTCTGATCATATTAATTGATTCAACCCTGCTATTCTCCGGCTCATCTTGCATTCGGACAACTAATTCCACCAAGGATTGGACTATTCTAGGATCTGTAGGTTAAAGAGCACTTGCTTAAGCAGTACTAGAGGGGGGTGTGTGTGGATCAGTGTGCATCTGACAGAGAGGGAGGAGAGAGAGTGGAAAGGCTTATTGCAATGGTGGCTGACAATGTTGCAATGTCAGGTGGGGGAGACAGTGAGTGAGCATTTGGTAGAGGGGGGGAAGAGAAAGAGTAGGAGGCTACCTTGAGGATGGTTGTCAGCATTTGGTAGCAAGTGTGACAAGGTGGGGGGGGGGGGAGAGAGAGAGAGAGAGAGGAGAGAGAGAGAGAGAGAGAGACCTCGAAGGCTCTTGAACCATCAAGAGTGCAAAAGAACAATCGAACCATCAAACTGGGGGAGGGGCTTTATAAACTGAACTAACCAAATAAAATGAACTGTCCTAATTTAGGGTCGATTCAGCTCAGTACCAGCCAAATCACCTGGTTTGGGTCAGTTAAACGAGCACTACTACCAGCCTTAGACACTATTAAATACATGCATTGAGTCTGTTGCATGCATAATGAATTTTGGATGTTTTTTATTATTGAGCTTGCTTGCATACCATATATGATATTGATTTCCAAAATCAAGTGTAAGGTCATGAAAACTGACAATATTTTTCTTTTTTCCTGTATTCTAGTTGTTGAATTGAGATGTTAAGAAACCTAAAAAGAAGTCTAGAAAATGCAAGTCTTGAGATGCAAACTGGAAATTCTTGTATTGCTTCTGATCATTAATTGATTCAACCCTGCTATTCTCCATGCTCATCTTGCATTCGGACAACTAATTCCACCAGGATTGGACTATTCTAGGATCTGTAGGTTAAAGAGCACTTGCTAAGCAGTACTAGTAAAGGTTTGTAATCTTGGTATTGGACCTCATATTAGTAACCAACTAGTACACTCTCTCAAAGTATGATATATATCTCAGTACTGACACAGTTTGTGGGCCATATCAAATCTAAGTATCATACCTGTATGTCATGATATTTCCATACCAGGTGTCACGCCGGATATCCTTGGCACAGATTTTTCGGCGTGCAGCACTAAGGATCCCTTCTTAGTCAGCCTTCTCCCGGGTGCTTGCACCTTTGCTGGAGCTTGCTGCAGTGCATAGCAGCCCTTCAAGCCTGCGGCTTGTCTAGAATAGCCCCAAACCCTCAAGACCCCTTGTACACACAGGTTTACGGGGAAGTTCCCCAACCAGAATTCACTCAAACTGGGTTACAAGCTCTCTATTATGCTCCCTAGCAGAATCCCCAACAAGGCTCTCAGGTTTGCCCAGAAAACTCACTTGCTGGAACGGCAATGGCTCCTCTCTGCCTTGCTGCAGGCTCACACAGACCTTTTGTTGCTGGCTAGAATTGCAGCACTCTTCCAGCAACTGCTGCCAACTACCCAGCCACCTTGGCTGGTAGTTTTTGCCCATTTGCCACTTGCCCATAGTGGGGAGTTGCTGGAAACTGCCCAGCAACCATTGGTAACTCCTAGCCAACTGCTGCCTTGGTCTTTGCATGCCTGTGCCCGTGCCCGCGTGCGTCCCAGCCCGTGCCTGCGCGCGTCCGCGCACGCCCAGCCCGCGTCCGCGCGCGTCTGACCCGTGTCCGCGCGCGTCCTGACCCGCGTCCGCGCGCGTCCTGGCCTGCGCACCCCATGCGCGCCCGCGCCCGCGTCCGCATCTTGGTCGTGCCTGCGCGCGTCCTGGCCTGCGCCGCCCGCGCCTGCGTCTGCCCGCGTCCTGGCCCGCGTTCCGGCGCGTCCCGGTTAGTGTGCGCCGTGCCGCGCCTGCGCGCGTCCCGGGCCGTGCCTACGTGAGTCCCGGCCTGCTTTCACCCGTGCGCGCGCCTGCGCGCGTCCCGGCTGTCCAGACGCGAGTCCTGGCCTGCTTTCGCCCGTGCGTTGCCTGCGCGCATCCCAGGCTGTCCAGACACGAGTCCTGGCCTGCTTTCGCCCGTGCGCGCGCCTGTGCACGTCCCAGGCTGTGCCTCCACGCTCCGCTGCCTTGCTTGCGCTTGCGTGCCTTCGTGTGTGCATAGCCTTGCACGCACCGTGTGCCTTGTGCCACGCCCGGCTGCCTTCATGCCCGTGTATGCGAGGTCATGCCTGTGCACGCCCCTAGGAACCTCACCCGGGCCAGCGCCGCCTTGCACACCTCCTGTGTGCGCCTAGCCTGGCATCACCTTGCCAAGCCAGCCCCGCTCGGCCTTTAGCTATGCCGAGCAGCGAGGGTCTAACACCAGGCAACATGGTAATGATGGTCTAATATACCAAACTATGGAACTGGTACCATTGATATGTCTGTTACTCGTGAAGCTTCTTTTCCCCCTTCTATTGATTGCACTTCACCTGAGATTTATTCTGCTTAATGTAGAATACTTCAACACTATTTGGCTTTTATTATTCTAAAATCAAAATCCTGTAGGTAGTTTGGTACTGGTTTGCAATTGATAAATATTTGTCAAACAAGTGTTGATTAAACTTGTTGGAAACCCACACTGAATGTAGCAGAACTTAAGCAGTAATGATTGGGTGTATTAGAGATGTACCTGTGGTCCAATTCCCAAATAAATCTAGTTGAAGGGCATTAGAATTTCTTTGATTTATGTTGGTAAAATCTGTTGGAAATCCTCAATGAGTTTTTAGAGCATTTCAGTCTGCCAATCAGAACTTGCACCATGATGATCTTGGTCCAATTTCCAATTAACCTAGTAGAATGGGCTTAGAATTTCTTTATTTGTGCTGGATAGCTCAAGAAGAACAATATATGCACTTAGAAGAGTACAATAGGTTTTAAACTTGTGCTGGATGCGATGCATGTTCTTTATTCAGCTGGATGTGATAGACACTTCTCACCATGCTGTGGATGCTCCATGAATTATAACTTCAGAAGCTCATACATGAAATGCCAAAATGAACAGTTGAATGCTAAACAGGCAAGAATTCCTTTTTTTCTGTTATTTCTCATTAAAAACAAAGAATTCATGAAATAATTATTTTTGAACTAAATTAAAGTAATAATCAATTAATAGTTCTATTTCTGTAAAATTGCAAAGAATCCATTAGGTCCTGGCTTATATCACTTATATTCTGAACCATACATTTGATTTACTGTTAAATGTCGTAGAGCCTTTGCTTGGATTATTATTTATTTGGCACCCCCCTTCCCTTTTCTTTTTTTACAGTTCTTACCTTTAAGGTATCTTCTCTTTACTAGCCTATGGCTCCAATATTCTGTATATATATTGCGCAATCTTGTCAACCTCAGATAAGTGGCATGGCAATCATTTCAATCTTGATGCTCTAGACAATACATCACACAATTACCCATCTATCACACGTCTAAAATCAGCTTATGCAATACTTCTGCTTTCGACTCTATTGCTTGTGAGTGCATTGGTTTTGAATACAAGCAATGATGAGAAATGAAGTGGCTAGTTTAAACAGTAGTTCCAAGTGCTAAATCTCTTAGAGGCCTGAATACCCGTATATTGTTATGCGTCAACAACAGGAGCTAACAATGGATTATGTAAAGGAACAAACAACTTCATCTTGCTTATGTGACTGTGTATATAACTAACCATCAGTATCTCGGCTCAACATTACCACTCCATTTGCCATTAATTTGTACCAAACACCTCTTTTTCAATACAGCCTTTTCATGCTCTTCCTACTATTTTTGATTTAGCCTTCTGGATTTTGGTGATTCCATTCCCTTTTAGTGCCTCGAGACAAAATCAGCCCCCTGCTAATGAATTTTTATATTGCTTCATAAAAGCTCATGCATGTATTTGTGAAAGTCTAAAGATTTTGTGGGCATCCCAACAGCAGAAGCATTTTTTGTTTTTCCTTGGGTGCAAATTCTGCAGTCACTGTGACACAATCATCTCTGCTTCTTTTAGGCATTTCTGTCCTTATCCATGTTTCGTCACATATATTCACATTAACATTTGTATGTCTTTGGTGCTCAGCTTTTGCAAATGGACACTTAATTCCTAAAAGCTTATGGCAATTCTCAATCTTACAGCAACTAAGAAACAGCTTTGACATATTTTTATCATTGACATGTTTATGCATCAATGTATGCGCTCATGCATTTCTTCTCCTCCCTGCATGTTGTGTTATATCATTTCTTAAGAGGAGGGAGTTCATTACCTCTTTAGGTGGTTGTTAGTTTGATTGTTAGCATTTGTTTTGTATGATATATGTCCCTGCTTTTGTAGGTATTAAAATGTGTAAGTGTTAATCACTTGGTGATTTGAGGCATTTCACACTGAATGATCAACTGATGGACATGTAAGTGCTAACTGAAATGATGGTATTGATGGTTTGGGAAGAAAGGAATCCAAGATTATCTGATTTGGGGCGTGACAAGTGCCACCAGTTGATGCTTTATTTAAGCAGCTTTGTGTTAAAAAATTTGATCAGATCAATATTTGGTTTAGGAGTTTTTAGTGCACAGCAAGAAATGGTCTCTAGCTAGTTGGGATTAAGGCTTAGTCAAATTGAGTTGTGTGAGAGATGGTCTCCATCTCTAGAGAGTGAAAAGAATTAATCTTGATGTTGTGGGTCTATCTGGTTGGCAGTGCAGTTTTCCGAGCCTGTGGGTGTTACCACCTGTGTTGCACATGGAATTAGCCCAGTCGCCAGGTCTCGAATAGCACATCAGCATGTGAACTGCGAGCTGGACAATGCAGGCTCATACCATGCTGACATGCTGCATGGGCCAATGCTGTGCATGTAATGGTGGTGTGGTAACACCCCAGTGGGCACATAGAAACTGTGCTCTCTGGCTGGGCAGAGTTAGGCAAGGTTTTAAATCTCGTGGGACGGGGTTGTTTCGGTTTTTTCATGGAACGGGACACATTGGTGCCCCGTTCCGTCTCGATACTCGGGACAGGGGATGTTCCAAGGTATCCCGATTGGGATGCTAGGATACTGGCGGGACGTCCAGTCCCAACACATGAGATGGTACCCCATTCTGGTGTCTCATGAAACGTCCCGCGGGACTTGAATCCTTAGAGTTAGGGTTGCTATCTGCAATACTCATCTTTTAAGGTTCTATTAATCTGATGGAAGTTTTAAATCTCGTGGGATGGGGCTGTCCCAGTTTTTTCATAAAACGGGACACATCGGCGTCCCGTCCCGTCCCGACACTCGAGACAGGGGATGTCCCAAGGTATCTCGATTGGAATGCTGGGACACTGGCGGGACGTCTTGTCCCAACACATGAGATGGTACCCCATTTCGGTGTCCTACGAAATGTCCCACTGGGACTTGAATCCTTGGAGTTAGGGTTGCTATCTGCAATACCTCATCTTTTAAGGTTCTATTAATCTGATGGAATTGGATGTTTTGATTAAATGTGCTGAAGTTCTTTTTTTAATGCTTCTAACATTTTAGAAAACAAATTAAATTTTAGTGGCATGCAAACAGTGTTGCCTTTGGGGATGAGTTACCTATCAGCAATGAGATGTTGGGTCGCTCTTTTGTCCTTTTCCTCATTTTGCCTTGCTAGTTTCTGATTTATTTTTCATGAAATACCTGAATTGACAATCAAGCGAACCATTATAATAGTTAGGCTGGTGAGAAATTGTCCAAGTATTGCAACGACTGTTTGAGAGAAGCTTGTTTTTGATGAGGATTTAAATTTCTATATACATTAAGGACTCAATTGGTTCACGAGAAGTGGAGGGGGGAAGTGACAATTCCTGAAAAGTAGAGTAAACCCTTGTTTGGTTGGAGTTTTAAGAAGAGAGAATGGAAAAAGATCTTTCCATGAAAAGACACTTTCATATTTCATGAAAAATAGAAATCCACAAGGAAAGTGAGTTTGGGACTTTCCAAAAAAAATGAGAAGTGGTGATGCTTTTTTATTTTCAAAAATATTCTTTAAAGAACGAGGGCTAAGATTTTGCAAATAATGGATGAATGGTTATGATGAAATAGTGAATAATAATATATACCAAAATCATATAATATTTTGTAATATATTTATATTATTATATTTTAATATTTTAATAGTGATATATGTCAAGATCATATATTTATACTAATATGATATTTTCATTAATATTAATATAGTACTTATATTAATATGTTAATATTTATATTAACATAATATATATGTATGTTTATATTAATAAATGTATTATATTAAAATATTAGTATTATATTAATATAATATAAAATGCATATATTATTATTAATATAATAAATTATTATGATGAAATGTTATATTATAATATATTTATATATATTTAAATTACTATAATATTATTTTTTATATGAAGTTTGTGAGCAAATAGGTATGGTCTTATATCTATTAAAGGTTAATAGATTTTTATAGTCTTCTTAGAAAAGTGCATGCTCAACCAAACATAAGCCATTTTGAAATAAATTACTTTGTTATGGTCAACCAAACATGCCATAGTTCTTTTCCAAGGAAGTAACTTTTCAAGAAGTTATTTCATGGAAAGAAAAGTTCTTCCTACAAACCAAATGAGTCCTGAAAGACAAAACAAGTTTCATGAAGTTGACCTGGAAGCATATTATACAGCTTCTTGGTTTTGTTTTTGGTCATTGAAAGCTTTTGTGATTCTTATTCTTCAGACCACTCATTTCTGGAAATGATGGTTTGGTAGCTTAATGATTAATGAAACTTGAACTGTGAAATGTCTTCTTGAACTCTTCCTAATAGCTTATTGTAGCTCCTTTTTATATCATACCAAACATTACTTTGATATTATAGACAGATGAAGTTAAAGCTATAATGGTATGGACCTGAAGTTATTTAGTTTAGTTACTGTTTAATATGTTTCATTAATGATTTTGGGAGTTGCCGCAGCATCAGTGATCTCTCCTTCAATTACTTGTATGTTACAGCAGGCATGATTTCTACATCAGATGCCTCTATATATTGTGAGGAACCAGATATGATGATTAATTGGTAAAGGAGGGTTAACAACCTGGTTCATGAATGATCTAGGCCACTTAGCAATACAGGCTTGTAAAAGAGGTTCACGTCCTGGCAAGAACCTTCTGATATGAAGTACATAATTGTGAGGGGACATCATGTTGTACTTCATTATTTTGATCGTGGTCTGGAAGTGGGTTAGATTGGTACAGATGACGAATTCTGTCCCCTTTGATGGTTATTTATATTTCTTCAGGAAAAGTGAGGTTTTTTTTGTGTTTGTGTGTGTGTGTCTTCAGGTGCATTTATCAATGAAATGATTTCCAGGAAAATATGCTTGCTATTTTATCTGAATTGTTTCAAAAGTGGGTTGTGAATATTTTCATGTTATGGCAATGTATTTGATACCGCAAATTATCATAGTTTTCACCATGTTATACCACACTTGAAATTAGTGTGATCAAAGTGATGATCGAGTCAGATTAGATCCTCTTACTTACTATCTGGTTGCTTTATCTCCCATTTTTCAGGATGCGAGAGATCTCATCTGAACTGCCCATTTAAAAATTTTATTGTCCATGCAGTGCATATAAATTAGTGAATACAATTCATTTAGATTATCACTTAAAATTGTCGACCATTGGAATCATTTACTGGACTAATTCTTGGATGTACGTTTCCTTATTAGAATATTTCTCTCGACAGTCAGTTACCGTACAAATGGGTCTATTTTTATCATTACTAATCAATCTTGCTTTTTCTTTTGTTGGTATATTGTAATAGGTAGTGTAAGTGCTCATGAAGCTTTACTCTTACCGCTTTCTTAATACAGTATGCATCATTTGCTAAGAACTAAGCTAAGAGATCTTGTAACAGGCATGCAATCTTGTTTTTTGTTATATTATGTGCATATGTGATGTTCACTGCCTTTCTAGCAGCTGTAGTTCTTGTATGCTAACTTGCTGCATATGGGTGGGTTCACAGATCTTCGGGATGATAAGCAGTTCTTTATAGATCACCCAGGTGCTGTCCCCATTACTACTGCTCAGGTAACCATGGTTTTATGATATCCAGCTGCATCGTAGCATGTACTCTGACCTACTATCATTTCATTCCAAGTTATCTCAATTTGCCTATGGTAGTCACTTTCATGACTTTCATTAATGTTAAAAGGGAGAAGAGCTGAGGAAGGCAATAGGGGCTCCTGCCTACATTGAGTGCAGTTCAAAGACCCAACAAGTATGTTGTTTCCTCTCAGCTCATCTTTTCTTGTAATATCCGCTTTATTGATGGAGTTCTGTTTTGCTTTGACATGTGTTAATGTGCAGAACGTCAAGGCAGTTTTGATGCTGCCATTAAGGTGGTACTCCAGCCTCCCAAGCAGAAGAAGAAGAAGAGGAAGGGACAGAAGGCTTGCACCATTTTGTGATCATTGAACACAAGAAGAAAGAATGATGACCCACCAGCGATCCTTTGTTGTGGCTCCTTGCTCCATTAAAGGATCTTGGTCGGTGGAGAATCAACTGACAGCAGTATCAGGTGATCTCTTTCAATTTTTTGCCTTGTGGTGATTTGTAACCAATTTGTGTCAATGTGCACCTTCAGATGATGACTTGTTCACCCTGATGTAAGGGAAATCTTGTTTAGATATGTTTTCCTTGCATGGACATGATATAATAGTATTTTTATACGTTAATCTAATTGCTTAAAAGGCTTGGTAGATTGTGTAATTGGCTTGGATAGATTGTGTAAGTGTTTGCTGAACTTACATCCAGAAACTCCGATCACCTATTTTTGTGCAAATCATTGGAATGGAATGGAATGGACTGGCATAGCATGCTTCTCTCTGTGGCACAATCTCTCGTATTCTTGAAATCCATTCCTTGCAAGTAAAGTTATTTATTATTTATTGTTTTTTAAAGTATTGTGCCTTACATCATCTGACTATAATGTTATCTGTTGGGATGGGGTTTTACCTCAAGTTATATTTACAGTCACGAGGAACATTGTGCCATATAATTCGTACGAAGATGCTATATGCTATTAATACCACTCTCTCAGTACCAAAGTTGTGTGTACCAAAGTTGTGTGGAGGGTTTCCGTGGAACCATATATTGTATTAGCACAGCCTGGAAATGATTTGACAGTTTTATAAAAAAGAACCAAGTATATTGAATTTGTCTGTGCCTGCCTTTAAGTTTGGTTTGTCGGGAAATTAAATCTGGCCTCGTCAGTGGCCGCATCATCATATAGATTGTACCTAATGAAAAAATAAGAAACAAAAAAGTGATAAAAGAAGTTTTAATCACCTTTGCACCTTTCTTTTAAGAGCATATCCGAATTGTTTCCGTGTTTAATATGTTAGCTCCGGTGTCATTTTATTCAACTATATTAGATTGGATTCATCCACTTCTCTTGGGTTCAGACTTACTGCCTGGCCCCTGTCTGAGCTCATCGACATTTAGTTTGCACTCCAGGTCTGACTGCTGGAACGCTGTGAAGTCAGGGTGGGTGGTGTTTGTGTTGCTAGGCGAACAGAACGGCCTTTTTCTTTTCTTTTTTTTTTTTTTTGGGGGGGTGTGGGTTTACTACGTATCAATATGCTTTGTGCATGATTAGTACGCAGTATTCTTGGTAAAAAGTTCATTACACTCTTAACTATCATAAAACACCGCATACTCATCTTGCTTCAAACCAACTCTTGAAGGAATATATCGTCCAAAGCATTTCTTTCATTGCTTCAATGGTAGCAGTGTACTCGATTTCAATTATGGATAAAACAGCACGTTTCTATAATTAGGATTGTCATGATACAGCTCCCCTACAAAAAAAAAAAAAAAAAAAAAAAAAACAAGAGCCTTGAAGTTGATTTTCTTCTATCAAAGTTACCTTCCATATCTGCATTCTTGAGGCTCTCTAAATTGATTTTGGGCCCCTAAAACTATAAATAGCACTTGGAGTTGCCTCACAAATGAGTAATTCTTTGCGCACCGCGTGTGGTGCAGCAAATCATCCAGCATGGTCTGCACCGCATATTTCTATTGGTCCAAATATATGGCATGATGGGATAGGAGGAGGTGACTAGCATAATATACCGTTTAGCCTTTTTTAAAATTTTTATCCAGATCAAAATTCCTTACAACATCTTTGGTTAAAAATTGGACATCCCAATTCAAAACCTACGCCATCCTAGTTCAAAAAATGACTGAACAAGATTACGACATTCTAATTCAAAATCTATGATACCTTAGTTCAAACTTACGATACCATAGTTCAAAATGACGTGAAACAATATTACGACACCCTAGTTTATACGACCCTTATTTCAAAGTCTACGACTCCTATTTTAAAAGCTACAACATTCTAGTTCAAAAATGACTTGAAACAGTACGACTCCTATTTAAAACCTATGACATCCTATTCAAAACTACGACACCCTGGATCAAAAATGACCTGAAACTATAACGACATACTAGTTCAAAAGCTATGATATCCTAGTTCAAAGCTACGATATCCTAGTTTAAAAATAACCTGAAACAGTATTACGATATCCTAGTTCAAAAGCTATGACAATCTAGTTCAAAATCTACGACACCAATACAGAAAATTAAATTAAAACCTGAAACAGTATTACGATACTCTAGTTCAAAAGCTACGATATCCTAGTTAAAAGCCACGACATCCATGCAGAAATTATAATTAAACCTGAAACAGTATTACGACACCATAGTTTCAAAAGCTACGACACCCTAGTTAAAAACTACGACATCCATGTAGAAAATATAAATTAAAACCTGAAACATATTACGACATCCTAGTTCAAAGCTACGACACCCTAGTTCAAAAGCTACGACATCCATGCAGAAAAAATAAATTAAAACATGAACTGTCTTATGACACCCTATTCAAAAGCTGATACCCTAGTTCAAAACCTATGACACCCATGCATAATATATTAAAATCTTATAGTATTACAACATCCTAATTCAAAAGCTACGACATCCTAGTTCAAAACCTATGACATCCATGCAAAAAATATAAATTAAAATCTGAAATAGTATTACGACACCCTAGTTCAAAGCTACGACATCCTAGTTCAAAACCTACGACATCTTAGTTCAAGGAACTGGAAAGAAGGGTATTTTGGTCTGGACAAAAATTTCAAATAAAAGCTGAATGGTAATTAATGCTAGTCATGCTCAGTTCCCATACCGTCTACTATGATGGATACATTTAGATCAATAAAAAAATATGGTATAGATTATGTTGAATTTACTGTATCGCACGCGGTGCACAAAGACTTTTCCCGCAAAATATGCGAAGATCCACTTAACTAGGCCAGGATTTACTAGAAATCTGTTAACCACACAAACAACATGCGCAATATCAGGCTGTGTGCGGTAACCACGGCATATATCAAACTTCCAATTGCTGAGAAGGAGAAAAACTAACAGCTTCTCTCCCTTCTTCAATGGATGGACAAAACTTATTGCCTAACTTGAAGGGACTCGTAAATGATAACTAGCTTAGCATCCTTTATATTAAATCTCACGAGCACGTTCTTTATATACCTTTTCTGTCACAACTACAACAGCTTAGCTTTCCTATCACATGATTTGCATACCCAAATCTCATGTGCTTGACCTAAACCCTTCATGTCATAGGATATGAAAAACTCTCTTTTTAGTTTGTGCCAATCATCTTAGCATCTTGTCCCATGATAAGCATATTATTTACATATAATAATAGAATAATAAAGTTACCTCTAAGAATGGTTTTGATATAAATATAGGTGTTGCTGCCAGATCATCCTATGGGAGGTCGCGTTGGTACCGGATATCCTCCGATCCTTTCCACAAATTCAGATGGTGCTCTTGATTCGTCAATAGACCCTACAAAAGGTCCCTGATCGAAGTTACCAACAGGCACTCTGACACTCAAGTCAGTAAGAGAGGATGGAATTGGCAATAGCAGCCAGAGTTGGAACTGTGGTGACTGCATAGGTGTAAGTGTGATGAGCACTCAAAATGGCTTACCTTGCCAGGTGCCTCTCTTACCTATTTTTAGCATTGTGCCGGATCACGAAAAGACTATCAGGAGGTGGTCTTTATAAGCATAACAGATCTTCACAGATTGTTAAGATCTTATTTCATGGAATTCCTTCCACTAATCTTTTCTGTTAGGGTCGCTGATTTTGTTGAGATGTTGTCTTTCATGAACTCATCTGTTGGTCATGCCAACTGTACTTGCTATGGTGGCACACGTGGAAGCATTGATACAGCTGGAGCAAGTGGGGTCATTCATGATACGTGTTGCTACGTATCGATTATAATATCTTAATTCCATTATTCTCAGATAAAATAGCAGGAGTATGGGTCGAATCCATAGGAACTTTTGCGGTTTATTTCAAAAAATAATTTAAAGAGCATTAATGGCAAAAATAGTAGAGCTATCAAATTGAAATAATAAGATAACTTAGATTCTATAAAAAGGAAAGGTCTCGGTGTTTCATGGATTACTTGGCAGATAGCTGGTACCCTCTTTCTATGTGAATATTCCTATCATGATATAATCTGTTTGTAGAGATCATGACCCGTACCTGTTAGATCATGGCCCATTCTTCTAAAGTATTAATTAGTCTAGATAAAATGTTTAAATAAAAGAACTATATTATCCCATAAACATAGATTCAATTATAATTATGAAGAAGTAACTTTATTTCATAAAGGAGTACAAATGATGATAAAAAATAACACTACACTACCTGTTCTTGTAATACAATGAAATTCCGAGGAACCAGAGATCTAGCCTTTCATGATACCTTCCATTATTATCTTGATGAGCGACAGAGATGGAGAGGTGGAGATGGAACAGCGGTGCGGTGGTAAAACGACGTTAGAATGGAAGTCAGAGGGGCAAGGGAATGAAAGTAGATGCTTCTCCAACCTCTATACTGTAAGTTTCTTCTCGCAAATCTCTTGCTGTAAGTTTCTTCTCGCCCTTTTTTTATCTTTCCCGAGCTCCTTTTCATTGGATAATTAACATGCTTTCTTCAATATAGCAAGGTAGGGATCTACTCCTCATCCGGGACTTCTACTAGAATTGGGCGAAGGGGAGAAGGAGCGGTTGACCGAACTCGAGTCCCTGTGGGCTGAGGCGATCGGAAGAACGGGGAGACCCAGGAGGCCAACCTCAAAATCAGGAGCCTCACGGCTGAGGCCACGGATGCCGCCAGAGCAAAGAAGGAGCTCGAAAGCGAGCTCGAATCGAAGAGAACTCGGTTGAAAGATCGTCAGCCGAGGCTGAGGCAGTAAGGGAGTGGGGCCACCTCCACTGAAAAAGAATTGGCGGCCACTGAAAAGAGAGCCGCGGAGGTTGAGGAGAGGGCCGTTGCCGCCAACCATGCCACTAAGGCCTCTGACAAGGGTATGGCGGTGGCCCTCCATCGAGCCGAGTGTGCTGAGGATTTGGCGGCTGCTGAAAAGAGCAAGGCGGAGGGCGCCAGAAGGATCGCAGCGCGGTGGCCGCCTTCAAAGCTTCTCCCCGTACCAAAAGACTTCAAGGAGGCGGTGACGGACTCCTTCGCCAAGGGTCGCTTATTGCCGCCAGCAACCGCAGGGTATCCTGTCCGAGGAGCGGCTGGCCACGCTACGGACCCCGGGAAGGAAGGCTCCTGCTCCGAAGGCTGCCGCAGGGGGCAAAGGGCCGCTCCGGTTTGGGCATCTCCGCCAGTGGCACTGGAGGCTACCGAGCTGACCTTAGTCGTGGCAGCAGCTGAGGCAGCACCACAGGAGAAGTGGCCGAGCCGGCCTCCGCGGCAGCTGTGGCTGAGTCCGCTCCACCAAGCAAAGCCCGCTCAGACGGCGCGCGACCCCCGCTTCGAGGTAGAAGAGGGGAAGTCCCGGCCGTGCGCCACTCGGGAAGGAGCCGACCTCGTAGTCTAGGACTTCTCATGTACCTCTTTTACTTTCTTTTTGTAATTTTTGCTACTTGTTTTTTCTTTGAACCGGGCTACCTAGCCTGTCAGGGCCTGGAACATGATGTAAAATTTTCTTTCAAGTAATGAAAACTGGTTCCATAGATTTGACTTTTTTTCTTCTTGTTGTGATGCGAATGTCTCTTTTCCTCCCCCCCTCTTCTTCTCTCTTTTCTGTCAGTGCGAGGAGGGTGTAGGGAGGAATTTCGGACCTGAGCGCCTGAGGGCAGTCCACATCTTGAATGCCTCAGAGCTAGGCGGGCCTGATCTTCAGAAGTTGGGTCTACGGAACATCGCCTCAGAGCGGGCTCAAGGATGTACTGGCCGAAGAGCTGCTTGGCTCGAAGGTTTCCTTTACCGGAGGTCTGAGCTCCGTCTTGGGCTGGCGTCCTGGAGCTAGGCTCGGGGACGTCGATGGTTCGAGATGGCACCTGGAGCTAGGCTCGAAGACGTTCTAATTTGATGGCCGATGAGCTGGGCTCGAGGCCTGAGTGCCTGGGGGCTTTCCAGGTCCTTTGCCGGAGGGTCATCCGGTCTTCGGTGCTGGGGGTCATCCGGTCTTTGATGCCGGGGAGCTAAGCTCGCCGGTGCTTGGGGGCTTCCCAGGTCTTCGTGCCGGAGGACTTTTCTCCGGCTTTGTTGTCGAGGAGCTAGGCTCGTCGGTGCCTGGGGCTTCCCAGGTCTTCGTGCCGAAGGACTTTTCTCGGGCTTTGTTCTCGAGGAGCTAGGCTCGTCGGTGCCTTGGGGCTTCCCAGGTCTTTGGAGCCGAGGGTCATCCGGTCTTTGATGGCGTCCTGGAGCTGGGCTCGGGGATGTTGATGTTGGCGAGCTGCGTGAACTAGAGGTGCCCTTGGCCAGAGGTCTGAGCTCCGATATTGAGCAGGCATCCTGGAGCTGGGCTCCAAGATGTCGATGATGGCGAGCTGCGTGGCTTGGAGGTGCCCTTGGCTGGAGGTCTGAGCTTCGATCTTGAGCGGGCATCCTGAAGCTGGGCTCGGGGACGTCGATGATGGTGAGCTGCGTGGCTCGGAGGTGCCCTTGGCCAGAGGTCTGAGCTCCGGTCTTGAGCGGACGTCCTGGAACTGGCTTGGGGACGTTGAATGCCTGGGGGCTTCCCTGGTCCTTTGCCGGGGAGCTGGCTCGCCGGTGCCGGAGGGTCTCCGGTCTTTGATGCCGGGGAGCTGGGCTCGCCGGTGCTGGAGGTCGTCCGGTCTCGCCGGTGCCGGAGGGTCGTCTAGTCTTTGATGCCGGGGAGCTGGGCTCGCCGTGCCGAAGGGTCATCTGGTCTTTGGTGCCGGAGGTCATCCGGCTTTGATGCTGGGAGCTGGGCTCGCCAGTGCCTGGGGGCTTCCCAGGTCTTCGTGCCGGAGGACTTTTCTTCGGGCTTTGTTGCCGAGGAGCTAGGCTCGCCGGTGCCTGGGAGCTTCACAGGTCTTCGTGCCGGAGGACTTTTCTCTGGGCTTTATTGCCGAGGAGCTAGGCTCGCCGGTGCCTGGGGGCTTCCCAGGTCTTCGTGCCGGAGGACTTTTCTCCGGGCTTTGGTACCGGAGGTCATCCGATCTTTGATGCCGGGGAGCTGGGCTCGCGACTTGAATTCCCTGCAAGGCAGATAAATCGTGTTGCAGAAAGGAATCTTTATTTCTCATGGAGGGAATACTTACATTACTGATAGTATCTCCTCAAATTACAGGCGTTCCAAGTCCGAGGGAACCTGGCACCATCCAAGTCTTCTAGGGTTAGGCCCCCTACGACAGGGCCTCGGCCACTTTATAAGGGCCCTCCCAGTTCGGGGAGAGTTTGCCGCACTCCCGGGGCTGGGACGCTTCTGCCCGGTGCAGCACCAGGTCGCCAGGTCGGAAAGCCTTCTGCTTCACCCGTGCGTTGTAATATTGAGCGACCGTTGCCGATAGGCCGCCATCTGGAGCCGGGCTTTGTCTCATATCTCTTCAAGGATATCGAGGTTGAGTAGAGATTTGCCGAATTCTGGGCCTCGTCGTACTGCTGCACCCGGAGTGTGGGCACGCCGAGCTCGACTGGGATACCACTTCAGATCCAAAGACAAGGTTGAAGGGGGTTTCGCCCTTGCCGTTATGGCATTGTGTGGTAGGCCCACAGGATGCTGGGAAGTTCTTCTGCCCACCTGCCCTTCGCCTGTTCCAACCTGGTGCGGAGTCCTTGGAGAATGGTTTGGTTTGTCATCTCGGCTTCATCGTTGGTCTGGGGATGGGCGACCAAGGTGAACCAATGCTGGATCCCGTGCTCGGCGCAGAATCCTTCGAACTCTCGGTTGTCGAACTGTCGCCCATTGCCAGTGATGACACAGTTGGGGAATCCAAAATGGTAGATGACAGACTTCCAGAAGAATTATCGACATTGGCCTCCGTAATTCGAGCTAGCGGCTCCGCCTCGACCCACTAGTGAAGTAGTCTATCGCCACTAGCAAGAACTTTTGCTGCCCAGGTGCGATGGGGAACGGTCCCAGGATATCCATCCCCCATTGGCGAAAGGCCAAGGAGATGACAATTAGAAGATCGTGCAGCCGGCAGGCACTGGATGTGGGATGGCACTGGCACTTATCACACTTCTTGACGAAGCCGGTGGCATCCTCCCTCATCGTTTTCCAGAAGTATCCCTGGCGGAGTGCCTTGTACGTCAGAGTTCTCCCTCCTACATGATTCCCACAGAGGCCCTCATGTATCTCTTGGAGCACGAAGGCTGCCTCCGTGGGCTTGGGGCACTTCAGGAGGGGATAAGAATAAGATCGGCGGTAGAGCTAGCCGTCCATCAAGACGAAGCGGGTGGCCTTCCTTCTGATGAGGCCAACTTCCTTGTGGTCTTCCCGCAGTAGGCCATCCTGGATATACTTGACATACTTGTCCATCCAGCTCGGCTTGGGGGATACTTGTTACACTTCCTCGGGGCTTTCATAGCTTGGGCTCTCGAGATACTCGACGTAGGCGCACCTCAGGGATGAGTCCGGCAGGGTGGCGAGCCTTGACAGTGTGTCCGCACAAGCGTTTTCTCTCCCGAGGAATGTGGAACGTGGGAAGTAACAGAAGCCTGTCGTGCTCAAAACGGACCTTCTCCAGGTATTTCATCATCTGGGGATCTCGGGCCTCGTACTCTCCGGAGACTTGTCCGGCAACCAGTTAGGAGTCGGTGAAGACCTTGAGGTTGTGTACGCCCAGCTCGTGGGACACCTTCAGGCCCGCGAGGAGCGCCTCGTACTCCGCTTGGTTGTTTGTGGCGTGGAACTTGAAGCGAAGTGCACACTTTGTCACACTCACTCCGTCGGAATTGGTGAGGATGAGGCCTGCTCCGCTCCTGCAAGAATTGGAGGTGCCGTCCACGTGGAGGATCCAAGGGTCCTCAGCGGCCGGGCTCCGCTTGGCTCTCCGGGACCATCCGATCTGGTTTCGGGAAGCCCTGTACATTCGACCACGAAGTCGGCTAGGACTTGGGCCTTCTGCGATGACCTCGACCGATATGCGATGTCGTACTCGCTCAGCGTCAGGGACCATTTGGCCAACCTTCTGAAGTCTCGGGGTGGCTTAGCATGGTCCTCGGTGACTGATTAGTCACAACCATGATGGGATTGCTTGGAAATAGGGCCCGAGGTGCTTATAGATATTATTAGTGCAAAAATAAGTTTTTCGGAGCAGGTATACCTGATCTCCGCATCATGGAGTATTTTGCTGGTGTAGTACACCGGCTTATGGGATCTGTCTAGGTCTGTACGGACAAGGATCGAGCTGACGGCCCCTGTGGGCTGCCAGATAGAGCATAAGCTCTTCTCCTTCTTCAGGTCTGGACAGCAAAGGTGGGGAGGCAGGAACTCCTTCAGCTCTTCAAAGGCTACTTTGCATTTCTCGGTCTAGGTGAAGTCATGCATCTTGTGCAACACTTTGAAGAAAGAGAGGCAGTGGTCAGCCAACCTCGAGATGAACCGGCTTAGGGCTACGACTCTCCCCGTCAGGCGTTGGACCTGCATCTTGGATGTTGGATGCTCCAGGTCGAGGATTGCCTGACCTTCTCCGATTCGCCTCGATGCCCCTGGGTGACCATGAAGCCAAGAAATTTCCCGGCCGCCACCCCAAAGGTGCACTTCGCTGGGTTGAGCTTCATCTGGTGCTTTCGGAGACTATGAAAGGCTTCAGCGAGGTCGGCGATGTGGTCTGAGCTCGTTTGCTCATGACTAGCATGTCATCCACGTACACTTGCACATTCCTGCCAATCTAGTCCTTGAAGACCTTGTTGACCAGACGTTGGTAAATGGCCCCAGCATTCTTCAGGCCAAAGGCATCATTCTGTAGAAGTACGTCTCCTGGTCAGTGATGAAGGCGGTGTGCTCCTCGTCCCCCGGATGCATTTGGATCTAATTATACCCGGAGAATGCATCCATGAAGGAGAGCAGCCTGTGCCCCGAGGTGGCATCCACCAATTGGTCTATCCTTGGTAGAGGGAAGCTGTCCTTCGGGCATGCCTTGTTGAGGTCGGTGTAGTCTATACAAATCCTCCACTTGCCATTGTTCTTCTTCACCATCACCCGCGTTCGCTAGCCAGCTCAGATACTGTACTTCTCGGACGAAGCCGGCGACGAGGAGTTTCTCAACTTCCTCGTTGATGTCCACTTGCCTTTCTGGGGCGAAGCTTCTCTCTTCTGTCGAACCGCCTGCACTTCGGATCAACATTAAGTTTATGGGTGATGACTTCAGGGAGAATACCTGGCATGTCAGCTGCTGTCCAGGTGAACACATCCGCATTCACCCTCAAGAACTCTAGCAGCGGAGCTTTCTCCCCCTCGGGCGTTGGGCTCCAATCTGCACGGTCTTTGTCTGGTCGGTCCCGAGCTGTAAGGAAGCAAGCGTTCGACCGGCCTCCCCTGGGGTCCCGGGCCCTCTGGTCGAGCTCGTCTACTCTGGAGTCCTCCTCGGGCACCCGGGCTCCGGAAGTGTCTGAAAGCAGTGCTGCACTGGCTGGGGCGTACCCCTCATCTCCCCACACACAAGGGGTTGGGAACTGGACAAGTAACCTCTTGTAGAGACGACAGCGTCGAGGAGGTGAGCCCAGGTCGGCCCAAGATCATGTTGTAAGGCGAAGGAAGCCTGACAACCGTGAACGTCATCATGACAGTGCTCTACCGAGGTGGGATCCCCGCAGTAACTGGGAGATTGATTTCTCCCTCCACTCTTGCGGAGTCTCTCGTGAAACCAACAAGGGAGTATATACTGGCTTGAGCTGAGTAGGGAGAGATTCATCCGGGAGAAAGCATTGTAAAAAAGTATATCTGTAGAGCTTCCACTATCTTTCATGATGCGCTTTACATGATGCTTTGTGATCGTCATCTCGATGACCACAGCATCATTGTTTACATTTTTCTCTCCTCATTTTTCCTTCCCTCATAAAGGGAGTACATTCTCAGAGTTTCCTACCCCCGGGTCCTCTTGGACGCGCGCCCAGCTCCCCAGGAGATGATGCCCACTGGCTTCTCGGTGGGTGGTTATCGATGGCTGGAGTTGGCGAGAGAGCAACGAGCACCTGGACTCTGGTCGAGTTCTGCCCCCCACATATTTTTTGAGGTAGCCTTTCTTGATGAGCTCTTCGATCTCCCACTTGAGATTGCGGCATTCCTCGTGTCATGGCCATGGTCACGATGGAAGCGCAGTACTTCGTCTTGTCCTGGGTGAAGGATGGCTTCAATGGTGCAGGACGCCTCAGATAGGCTCGCCCTCGATCTCCATGAGGATCTTCGTTTTAAGGGCGAGAAGGGAGTGAAGTTACCCAAAGGGACGGGAGCGTTCCTTGGCCTTGGTGCTGGTCGAGAGCTCTGAGCTGGCGGTCCCGGCCTTCGCGCGCCAGGCGCCTCGGCGGGTGCCGGCCCCCTTAGTGGCTTCTCGTCGAGCTCCCGCCTTGTACGATCCGCCTCCTCAGCGCAGATGTACTTCTGGGCCTAGAAGAGCAACTCGGCGTAGGTCTTTGGGGGCTTCTTGTCGAGCGAGTAGGTCAAGAAGGAATCCTAAGCTCTCGCTTTAGAGCCAGCATTGCAACCAGCTCCTCCAGGCTATAGATCTCCAAGGCAGCGGCTTTGAAGTGGGCCACATAGTCCCGCAGCAGCTCACGGTCCTGCTGCCTGATGGAGAAAAGGCTGTTTGCTTCACATGGCACCTTCCGACATGCTCTCAAAATGGGCCACGAACTTCTTCCCCAGCTGGACAAAAGAGTTGATGCTTTTTGGCTCGAGACGGTGAACAACACCCGAGCCGCCTTTCAGAGGGTAAGCAGAAGGCGACGCACAGAAGGGCATCAGTAGCCCCCTGGACCCTCATGAGGGCTCGGTAACTTTCCAGGTGGTCCAGGAGGTCAGTGGTCCCATCGTAAGGATTCACCTACGGCATGCGGAATCGACGGAAAATCGGCTCCACCTGGATCTCCTGGGAGAAAGGAGGGTGGGCGTCATAGCCCACTGGCTCACTAGCGAAGCCAGGCAAGTTGGCGAATCGGCGGGCAAACTCCGCCAGCTTGTGGTCATGCTCCTCCAGGCGCTTCTCCGCCATGCGCCTGATGGCCTCGTCTGTATACCCCTCCGCTGAGGGGGCGATGAAGGTGACGCGGATGCGCGGCGCCCGTGGCAAGGAGCCTTGCCCTTCCGGCCCTGACGGGGTTTAGGTGCCCCCCGGTCAAGGTGCGGTGAGCAACTTTCTTCGTCAGTGGAGCTAGCCCTTCATCACTTCATTGGGACTTGATGGGTACCCCGAGGGTCTGTAGCTGCCCGTGGCTGTGAAGCCTCCAGTGGAAGGAATGCAGGCTATCGCGAGGTGTTGCGGCATGGGCCGCAGGGGTCTCCGGCTGCTAGTGGGTGGCCAATGACCGATGCTGATGCTAGTACTGGAGCTGGCGCACCACTGTAGTGAGAGTGTGCATCTGCTGGGCAAGCGCGTTCAGCTGGATCTCCAGTGGGGGCAGTTAAACCAGGGCAGGTACTTCCATCTCCAGTCCGTGCGGGTTTTCATGAGAGGGGATGCCTTCGCACGGCTGGGAGAAGAAGCTCCCCTTGCCCTGGTGGTCACCATCCTCCCAATAGACTGGCTAGTGGGGCCTGAACTGGATCAAGTTGTTTCTTCTGCCCCCCTACCTGGCCGCCAATCTGTTGCCGCCCAGATTGTCGTGGCCCGTAGCTGCTGATGATATCGGGTGGTCCACGTCCGCCCGCCAGGGATGCCTCCGGTGCCTCGGAACCTACAAGACAGCCAACGTCAGTGACCCGGCTGGGGATTCCGACGGGGCACTCCGACGGTCAAGTCAGTGACGATCCAGGAAACAGATCCTCCTGGTCGAGCCCCTCTGGATGAGCTCCATGCTAGGAGGACTGAGTGGAGTGTATAAGAGTGTGAGTGAGCTGGGAGATGTGGTGGTCGAGGTGATCTTGCCCTCCTGTATGGCCTCTCCCCTTTCTCCTCTTTTTCTTTATGGTGGTTGTGTTGTTAGAAAATTGGGTGTTCTCCCTTGCTGAGAGAATGTTGTTCTTGCTTGGAAGAACAACAAAATATGAGTGTTGTTGTTATCTCATTCTTGTTTTCTCTGGCTGAGTCTTCTACTTTGGCTTGCCTCGGGGTTCTCCCGTGCTGTAAGGCTGGTACGATGAGGTATCATGCCGTAGAGGGATGCCTTCTTGATTGGGTGGTTGGAGAAGCTTCGATATGCCTCTGACATTCCTTCTGTTTGTCCTTTCTGGAAGCCTGGTAGGACCTCGACTGTCATGCCGTCGATCTCGGGACTCGTGCTCTTCGGTGGGGTCTTTTCTCTGTTTGTATGGCAAGTCGGCAGAGGGTATGGTGCCTTGATGTGAGCTTCCTTTCTTTCTGGTGTGGGCGACGGCCGTGGGCATTTATGGTGACGTGGCGGATGCTACTCTACGGTCCTTGGGGGGCCCGCCACCATCTTCGGAGGAGAGGCGTGGCTTCTTTGGCAGTTGGTACTTCGATTTGTGCTGAGGGCCGAGCTGGGAAGATGGGCCCGCTTGCAACGGATCCGCCTCTTCGCGGCTCGGCTGTGCGGAGGAGGGCCGAGCTCGGTTCCAGGCCAAGGGATGGCCCATCTTTGACCGAGCTCGGGCCGGCAGAGGTGGATGAGGCACGCCCAGCTCAGGGGACCTGGCCTTGAAGGGGCGCCACGTGGCGGAGGAGGCTTGAGCTCATCTTCAGACCACGGGTTCCGACCTCGGGCTCGGAAGGTCTGCCTCTGGTGGGACTTGAGCTCGGCCTGACCTAGGCGTCCGACTTGGCGGGGACCGACTTGGTGAGGACGGAGCCCGGCTTCGACGGGCAACCCCGTTGGCTTCGGGAGCTCGGCCCGGCGAAGGGGCCGAGAGTGGCAATCCAGCTGGCATCCAATGAGGGCTCCACATCAGGCTCCTTGCTCCATCTCAGCGATCCGGTCACATCACTCGCCAAGAGGGCTAGTGCCAAGAAAGTTTAGGTGTTGAGAGAGGATACTAGGTACCAACTCTTTGGCATGCCCGATAGACATGGGAGTTGGCTTTGGCCATAAGGTCTTTCAGGGCTTCTACAATATGTGGTCGATGATAAAAGAGTTACCTGATCACCTGGTGGCCGTCCCTTCTATAGTCAATGGTCCAGTGAGTGTCTCTGGATCGAGAAAGAGTGGTTGCCATAACAGTTGCCCCCCACTCTCGCATTTGGAATGGAGTCGAATTGATTTGTTAGGCTTATCGCTTTAGGGAATCGGGAGTAGTTGCTTGAAACTTGTCTTTTCACCTTCTTGCTCTTTCACCTTTTGGTTTTTAATTCACCACCTGGGAGTTGTCAAACGCCATCTTGCCGCTTCGAGGGAGATGCTCTATTGTTCCAAGGGAAGAGTTGAGGCAATGATGGAGAGTTATTATCTCGGTACCCGCAGAACCGGGCCACGATCCCTGAGAGTATGTATAAGCATTGTCGGCCATTTGGATGGTGCTACATGGCCTACCGGCATAAGCCCTAAATGTTATGCATGAAGCTTGGGGCAGAGAGGTAGTCGGACAGTTAGACATTCAAAGCATCATGGCCATACCTGGATGGGAGTGGTCCATGTGACGTGATCGGGGGCCTTGAGAAACTGGGCTTCTGATCTCAACAGGTTGAGGGCTCTATAAATAGGATCCCCCTAGGTAGGTGGGGGATCCTTGCCATTGCACTAGAAAGGCATTGCTGGAAAGGAAGTCTATGCTCTCCCCTTCAAAATCCCTTTTAAGTTGGTCCTCATTCTCTCTACTTCTTTAAGTGCCCTAATAGAACTTAAGTGTTTCAGGGGTTCCAGGGTAATTACCTTGTCCCCATCTGTTTCTTTGTGGCCTTTTCTTTGTTCTTCCGCCTGCCCTTCAAGTAGATGCATTTTTTCTTTTGGTCTTTTATGTGAGTTGTCCTTTGTGCTCTTGGAGGATGTCGTTCAACGACGAGAGTCACTCGGTGAGTCACTCTTTGGGGGCACTAAGCTCCTACTGATCCCTTTATCGAGGGAATGAGTCTCCTGAGGGTCCTTCTGAAATGTAAGTTTGGCGGAGGAGCATTATGATGGAGAGGAAGCCTCTACCGAGAGAGGGAGCTCGGGAGAGAATAGAGGGTACTCAGTAGGGGAGGAACCTTAAGCCGAAGAGGAGCCCCTATCTCTGAAGAAAAGTCGGGAAGGTACTTCCCAAAGCTCCACCGGGCCTTCTATCGACCAATGTTCGAGGTCTCAAACATGATCGGGGACCACATCGCCAGATTCTGGGAGACATAAAATCTCGGATGTTTTCATCTCCTTTCACCGAGATCAGAAGATCAAGTTGCCTCTGGTCTAGCCAGCTTCCTTGCTATATACGAGGAAGATCTTCATGCTAGCCTCCACTTTTTCTTTGCATCCATTGATTCGGAATGTGTTGCATCGGTACGATATCGTACTCATGCTACTTGTTTCAGATGCCTTCCGAGTTTTGGTCAGCTTTGTGATTGTCTATCATTTCCATGGTATATGCCACCGACTATCATTGTTCAGGGCCTTTTTCAAATTAAATAAACTCCCTCAGTCAAAAGGTTGGTATTTCTTTGGCCTGAGAAAAGGGAGGAAGCTCATAAAACTTTCTAGTTCTATTCACCATTGAAAGGCTCAGTTTTTCTTTGTTTCATCCGGCCAATACTGGGGATTCTGAACATCTTAGCGAGAGCCAGGAACCTCTCCCAATCAAAATGATCGAGTGATCAATTCTAACGAGGATTTTAGATTGCTTTCTAACATGGAAGTCCCCCCCACTGAAGGGCTCTTGATTGAGCAAAATTTATACGATGCCGAGTTGAGTTTGATCAAGTTTCTTGGTAAGATTTTTGAGTTTTTTATCAAATTCTTGCTTAAATCGAGTGCTAACTTTTGTATTGCTATAGCTATGAGGTAGGTATCGAACGATGCGATCCTGATGGCCGCACTAAAGAGTTGTGCTCCTGAGGGTGGCAAGAAGAAAAAGGTCACTAGTAAAATGCCAAAGACTTCGGGGCCATCAGTCAGGGCCCCTATGGTAGTGACGAGATCAGGCATCCCCTGAATCGCTATCATTCTCCTAAGGGATGCCGATCTTAGTGATGAGGAGGTTGAGGTCGCACCAACCCCATCCATGATCTTGGCCCCCTCGCCATGATCTTGGCATCCCGAGTGGCCGCGATGGTGATGTCTAGCCTGGACCCTCCATTGGGCATGCCGAGAAAGGCATCGGCTACCTTGGGAATGACTGTGGCCCTTTCATCATCTTCGGGTCGAGAGTATCCTGGGGTTCCTTGGTTCATGATGGTGCTGGGACGTTTTCACTTCACGAGAGGCCGGGACTTCATGGAAGCCTTCCGGGCACCAGACCTCCATGTCCCGTGGTAGAACTGATGGTAGATGGATTTATCATGTCTGCACCAGTGAGGGTGACTTGGCATTGCACAACCCCGTGGTCATCCAAGAACTGTCCCGGGTCATGCTACACCTCCGGGACATGGAAGAGTTGGACTCCTAGACCATGAGCAAGTTGGGCAATAGGACTTTTTCGATAGTTATCAGTGTAAGCCTTATCTCATTTTTTTTTAATATTAGCTAAGGAGTTGTTAAGCTAACTCTGTACTTAAGCCTTATCTCATTTTTTTTTAATATTAGCTAAGGAGTTGTTAAGCTAACTCTGTACATTATTCTGGTGCAGCTTTTCATGACTTATGACTATGCGCACTTGGTTTTCAAGTACACCAAGACCATCAGCAACTGGGAGGTTTGGGTCAAGTCAGTGGAAGATTGGGTGGTGAGGGTCGAGTATGAGCACGACGAGACTACTAGGAGGAGACCAAACTAAAAGAGCAGATGGCCCCTGACTAAAAGACAAGGATGATGTGCTCATCAAGGAGCGAGCTCAGGCCTGGCTAGACCATTCTGAGGTCCAGCACCGACTTTCCATTGACAGGATCTTGGAAAGTGAAGAGCGAGCCAGGGCCATCGAGGAGCATGCCAAGGCCGAGAGTGATCAGGCCAAAGTTGCTGAGGACCAGGTCGAAGTGGTAGAGGTTTGGCTAAGGCTGCAGAGAGTCGGGCTCCACAGGCGATGGAGTACAAGAACTTCGATACCTTTGAGATCGATGCTGCAGCAACCACTGGCAGGACCTATAACCTCGAATTCAATGACTACAAGAGGGAGGTCATCGATGCTTTTCCTAGTCTCGACCTCCATCGAATCACCCTGATGGGCAAGCTAGAGGAGGATGAGGAGGATAGGGGAAAAAGCCAGCACAGGTCATTGGTGGAGATGACGCCGACAAAGAAGTCATCAAAATCCCTATGCTCAAGGTTCCTGAGGTAGCAGAGGCTCCAGCTAGGTTCTACTAGTGTCGGTTGTGACACCTCAGTAGGCTGCTACTACGGTTGACCTTGCAAAGAAGTCCAACATCATCCTGAGAGAGTAATCTGGGAGTGCTTTAGCTTATTTTTTTCTTTTTCTTATATTTTGGGTTTCTTCTCTTGGGATTCTTCGATGCGAATTTTATCTCGTCGGGCCTTGGTTCCCTATTATAAATATTTCATCAAATTTGAAATGAAATGCTTTCTTATTTTGTAAAGATGATGCTTTCTCTATGTTCTTTCAATTTCTTTTAATTTCATCTAAGTACCTTATCGAGGGTAAAGTCGAGGTAAAGAGAGTCGATTTTGTTTGTTGTTCGAGTGGGCATATCTGATTATCGAATTGGGGAACCATTTCTATTGAACACCAGTGCTTAGAAAAACTTCTTTGTGATGTGGGACAACCCGATCAAATTAGTTTAAGAGGATGGATCATTGGTTGTTAAGAAACGACCACTAGGTTAGGTTAGTCAACTCAGAGATAGAATCAAATAAACTAAATAAATCTAAATGGGCCTGAAATAAAAAAAATTGTTCTGAGATCCATGTGGCTTTGAGATCCATGCAACTTTAAGATCCATGCAGTTTTGAGATCCGTGTAGCTTTGAGATCTGTGCAGGTTTGAAGTCGGCAACAGGGATGGAAGTTTGTTTTCACGATCATGCACTGGTGCTTCTCCTTTACTGGAACGAACCAAGATGGAACAGGGAGACTTCGATGGGGACGATCCGGTGAAGCTTTCATCGACGATCCTACAGGAAGACGTCATCAAAGAAGGAAGGTCCGGAAGGAGGTGGAACGTCACAATTCCACGGCCCTAGTCAGGATGTTGCACGGCTGGGAAGGATGACATGGACGAGAGGAAGGTCATGGAGGGTTCAGATCGGATGCTGGGTTCTTCTTGGATTGGAGGTGGGTGAAGGCGACTGTGGTGGGTGGTCGTGGGGTGGAATGGGATCGGGGAGGGATCGATTATGGGCGGAACAGCACAGTCCTTCGGCACGAGCACGGGCATGCCAGGGCGATGGGTTTCGATTGGTGGTTAGGGTTCGGACGATGGCCAAGATTAGTGAGATGGAGAAAGCGACTGTGGGGCTCTAGACGAGAGGGTGGAGGAGAAGTCGGGGTGGCAGTGCATCGGTGGTGGCGAACGGAGGTCGTGGTGGACCGGTGTTCGTGAGGATTGCAAAGGTGGGTGGCGATGAGACGAAGGGGTTTTGGGGTGTCGAGCGAATAAGGGAATGTTGGGATTCTCAGGGGACTTAGAGCAACAAGGAGAAGAAGAAGAAGCAAGAAAGGAAAAATGAAGAAGTTTCAGGGAGGATAAGGAAGAGAGAATAAGAAGGGAATAAGCAGAGAATAAGGGGAGGAGAATAAGAAGAATAGGGGAAGGGAGAGAGGAAGAGTGGAGCCAGGCAGAGGAAGAACCGAGGGAGAGGAAGAGAGAAGATTAAGAAGAGCAGAAGAGGAATAAGGAGGGTCCAGAAGAAGAGAACCATAATAGAGAGGAAGAGAGAAGAGGAAGAAGGAGAAGTACTAGGAGAAGAAGAGAGAAAAGAACAAGAGTGGGGGAGAAGAGGAGGGAAGGAAAAGAAGGGAGAAAGAGGGAGTCGGGAAATTTTAAATATTTTATTCCAAATTGTCGATGATACTTCGAGCTTACAAGACTTAAATAATCGAAACTTTCTAACAAACTGGAAGATCCGATAAGATCAAATCCTAAAACATCGATAAAATAAATCCTAAAATAATAAATTTTATTCTGGAAACAAACTAATCCTAAAAAAAACTCCGATCCTAAAATGACTTATTCGAAGCAAACTAATCCTAAAACTTTTGACTCGGAGATAACCCAAATCCCATACACCCATTAAAAAAATATCCAAAAATTACATTCCATCTACTTCAGGATTCGTGCTGGGTGTGCATCAAGATCTATGTTGCGATGTCCGCATCACTTTGTCATGCAAGCTGTGTGTTACACATTCTAAATTTTTTGAAGTATTTGGTCGGTGATAGAGCCAGGTAGTTGAGAGTTACCTTCACAAAAGTCATCCGAGAGTTACTCGAGTTGGGAGTTACCTGATTTGGAAGTTACCTTGGTGGGAGTCATTCGAGTTGGGAGTTACCTTGGCGAGAGTTAATTTGAAATTATCCTGGCAAGAGTTACCTGAGACAAGGGTGGTTAACTAGTTGGACTAGTCATAGATCGGTTAGGATTTCGATGGGCTTGTATAAATTCGTCACCAAGTGTGAAATCGAGAAGTCCCAAGAGATGTTAACGAAGAAATTTCTCTTTGCCTTCATCGATGTAAAAGATTATATCATTGATAGTACATCCAAATATTGTCAACTTTCCATATTCGAGGAATGGGAGTTCTATCGAAGTCTTCAATTTGGTAAGCTCCTCGATGGAGGGCCTCAGTTACCGGTAAGAGCCTTCCTAATTAGGGGCTAGCTTGCCATGCTTCGTGGATCTCAAGATTTTAGCTCGCCGCAACACGAGGTCTTCAGGATGGAAGATCTTGGACCTCGTGCATGAGTTATAGTATTGGGCAACCTTTTATCGGTAGGCAGCCATTTTCAGGTGGGCTTGATCTCAGGTTTTCTCCAAAAGGTCGAGGTTGGCCCTTAACTGGTTTGAGTTAGTTATTTCATCAAAGTTCCTTGTTCGCACAGTTGGGAGTCCGACTTCAATGAGAATTATTATCTCAGTGCTGAAAGCCAAGTTAAAGGGGGTTTTGCTCATAGAAATCTATGGATTTGTGTGGTATACCCACAGCATCCCAGGTAATTCATTTACCTACTTATCCTTCGATTCATCCAATTTAGTCCTGAGTCCTTGGAGAATGATCCAATTCATGACCTTCGCCATGTCGTTAGTCTATGGGTGATTGATGGACGTGAATTGGTGCCGAATATGAAACTCAATACAAAAACCCCTGAAAACTTAATTATCAAATTATCAGCCATTATCAATGATGATGGTTGTAAGAGCCCATACCAATAGATTACTGATTTCCAAAAAAATTCTTGACCTTGCTTTTGGTGTATGCTCGAGTGGCTCTACCTCCACCCATTTAGTCAAATAATCGATGGTGACGATAAAGAACTTTTGCTTGTCTAGACATCGGGGAAAAGAGGCCAAGTATGTCCATTCTTGGACGAATGGTCGAGGGAGGAGAGCTCGCTCAACTGGCTCGTTGGTAGGTGCTATATAGGGTGAAGTGTTGATAGTGATCGGACTTCCAGACAAGCTCTGTCGCACTTTCTGCATGGTCGTCCAGTAGTATCCTTGTCTCAGGGCTTTGTAAGCTAAGGACCTAGATCCCATATGATTTTCACAAATTCTCTCATGGATTTCCTAGAGAACGTAGTTAGCTTCATTAGGCTGCACACACTTGAGGATGGGAGAAAAAAGTATTTTCTGTGGAGTCATCCATCCAACAGCTTGAACTGGGAGGCCTTCCATTTGAATCTTTACCTTTGTGAGAGTTATCAGGGATAGTACCGTTGATTAAGTATTTGATAAAGCAGTCTATCCAGCTTAGCTCATGGTCAACTTGGTGGACTTTTTTTGGTTTTCTCGAAGCTTGAGGCTTCCAGGTACTCTACATAAACCCGGTCAAGTGAGCTGCTTATCGCCATTGCCAGTCGAGTGAGTGTCAATCGAGCATTCTCATGGTGGGAGATGTGAAAGATGCCAAAATGCTTGAGTGCCACCATCAAGGTCTGCATCTTATTTAAGTATTGGCCATTATCGGGTCCCAAGCTTCGTATTCATCGATCACCTGCCCGACCACTAACTGGAGTTAGTGAAAACTTTCAAGTGCTCCACTCTGAGATGCTTTGTGAGTTTTAAATCGATAAAGAGAGCTTCATATTCGGCTTACTTTTTGGTTGCCTTGAATGAGAGGTGCAGGGCATACTCGACAACCACACCTTCAAATTGGCAAGAATCAGCCTAGCTCCATTTTTTTGGAATTTGAAGCTCCGTCTACATGCAGGATCTAGGTTGTTACCAAGTCAAGTTTTAGGTTGAGGGTTCAGTAGATGCCTCTCCAGGCACGTCATCTAGCCAAGCATACTTTACGAGAAAGTCAGCCAAGATTTGTGCCTTTATAGATGAGCGTGGATGATATAAAATATTGAGTTTTCCATGCTTGATTGCTTACTTCGCCATCTGCCTAGAGGTGTCCGTGATAATGCAGTTTGGCTCGGAGTAGTTGATCGATGAGGATGGTTACCGAGTATACTTGAAAATATGACCTGAGATGCTGCTCATATGTGATTAGTATGAAAACTATCTTTTTGAATTTAGAATATCTCATTTTTGCATTATGTAACACTCGACTTATGTAATATATGGATATCTGAATCCCTTTTCGTCTAACCCAACAAGTACAGAGCTAACTGCCTCTTAGGAGGTGGCAAGATATAGGTATAATTCCTCCTCTAGCTCGGTGTAGAGAGTAAGGGAAGAGAGGTAAGGAACTTCTTTAAATCTTGAATACCTGCCAACATTCCTCCGTCCAATTGAAGTTGTTCATCTTCTACAGGTTTTGAAGAATGGCAGGTACTACTTGACTGACCTTGAGATGAATCGGCTCAGAGCAACTACGTGACCGGTGAGCTACTACACCTTCTTAGATATCAGGTGTCGCATATCTAGGAGGGTCTAGATCTTCTCTAGGTTTGCTTCGATACCTCAGCGAGTGACCATAAATCTGAGAAACCTTCTAGTAGTGACACCGATTGTGCATTTAGTCGGATTCAATTCATGCAATGCCAGTAAAGGGCATTGAAGGCTTTCTCTAGGTCTCTGATGTGGTATGTTTCTTTAATACTTTTAACAAGCATATCATCAATATAGATCTCTATATTTTGGCTGATCTAGTCTTTAAAGACTTTGTTGATGAGTCTTTGGTACGTAGCTCCTACATTCTTAAGACTAAAAGACATTATTTTATAATAGTACATACCCTTATTGATCATGAAGGTCATATTTTTTTCATCCTCATGGGCTATTTATATTTGGTTGTAACCTAGAAAGCGTCCATAAAACTGAGCATTCTATGGTCTGAAGTGGCATCAACTAACTGATCAATTCTTGGTAGAGGAAAACTGTCCTTTGGGTTGGCTCTGTTTAGATTGGTATAGTCCATGCAGATGTGCCACTTTCCGTTGACTTTCTTCACCATGATAATGTTGGCCAACCAATTAGGGTAATGGACTTCTTGACTAATCTAGTGGCCAGGAATTTGTTGACTTCTTCATCGATGGCCTTCTATCTTTTCAAGGCAAAGCTCCTCTTCTTCTGTTAGACAGGTTTAAAATTCGAGTCGATATTTAGTTTATGGATGATTATTTCAGGAGGGATCCCTAGCATATCCAATGCTGATCAAGCAAAGATATCTGCATTCCGGCATAGAAATTTCGAGAGTCAATTTTTTTGGCTCGAGCAAGGATGCCCCGATCTGCATAATCTTCGTGGGGTCACCATTCAAGGAAAAGAGAGGAGACTCTAGGCAAGCTCACCCCTTTTCTTGAGTTCTCTTTGGTCCAATACTCAGTAGGTGGATGCTCTTGGGCCTTGGCTATTTAGGTACCATTTGGAAGCATTGTTGGGCAAGTTGCTGGTCTCCTCGCATTTTATTATGCAATTGTACATGTGGAAACGAATGATAAGATACTTGGCAGATATAGCGATGTCTAGATGATTTAGCCCAGGATGTCCAAGAATGGTGTTGTATGCCAAAGAGACTTGAACCATGATGAAAGCGATGAAAATCATCTTCAACAAGGCAGGTTTCTACTATGATGGGAAGAGTTATTTCCCCCTCGATGCTTATTGAATCTACATTAAAGGCAACCAAAGATATAGAAACATGTTTTAAATAGTTCAATGGCAAATTTATCCTAATAAAAGCATCATAAAAAAAGATGTCAGCCGAACTTCTACTATCATCAAGGATTCTTCTTATAGGATGCTTGCTATCATCATTAAAACGATGATAAGGTCATTGCTGGGGTGATAAACCCCGACTAGGTCCTTGTCAGAAAAAGAAATTACATTGTTTTCTTTCCCCTCTTCTTTCAACATCTTTGAAGGTTGCCTTGCCTCCAGGATATCATGCATGCCGACTCCATTTTCAGTCGATCGATTATCAATCTCGGGTAAGGTCAGCTACCCCCCAGTTTGGGGAATCGGGATAAGTATGCCACATAGATATACTTGTCGAGATAGCCATGTCGGATGAGATATTCAATCTCCTTTAGTTGGTGGCACTCATCTGTATTATTATCATGGTCGTGGTGGAAGCGGCAATACTTGCCCTTATTTCAGGAGGCGAAAGGTTTCAAAGGGTCAAGCCTTCACGGTACCGTTCCTCTTCAATCATTATCAAGATCTTCGAGTGGGGGACGAGAAAGGGGGTGTAGTTAGACGATCGGTTGGCAGGATTTCTCAGCTTGGGCTCTCGCTAGTGAGAGAAGTCAAGTTTTCTAGACTAGGCTAGTTCGAAGAGCTCCTCCCAAGCTTTCTTATGGCTTGACTTTCCTTCTGCTTCACGCCGAGAGAGAGCTCCTTCGTCCACATAGATATACTTCTCCGCACGGCGAACAACCTCCGAATAAGACTTCGTTGGGATCTTGTCCAAAGAGTAGGTCAGTCGAGAGGGGCAGAGTCCCTATTTTAGAGCCAACATGGCCAAGAGTTATCAAGGTGATAGATTTTCAGCATGGCTATCTTAAAACAGGCCACGTAGTCTTTTAATGGCTCTCTGTCCTACTGTCAAACAGAGAAGAGGCTATCAGCCTCATGCGGCATTTTTTTTATAGGCACTGAAGTATGCCGCAAACTTCTTCTCTCTGGCTAAGAAAAAGAATCGATACTCCTCAGTCGAGCTAAGAGTACCATGCCCAGGCCACTTTTCGAAGGATAGTTGGGAAGGCAATACATAGTGGAGCATTAGTGGTGCCCTGAATTCTCATGAGAGCCTTATAGCTCTCAAGGTGATCCAAAGGGTTGGTGGTGCCGTCATATGACTCCAAATATGACATTTTGAACTGACCCGAGACCAGCTCTTCCATGATGCGTCGAGAGAGAGGGGCCAAGTATCAAATTTGGCAGGGCCTTGATTCTCCCCTTGGATGCATATGAGTAGATGATTGATATTATCCAGCATGTAATCGTACTCCTCAAGGCGCCGCTCGGCTTGTCACCAAGTGCCTCCTCAGTAGACCCCTCCTAAAAAGATTTTGAAGATACACATTGGAAGAGTCGAAGAGGAAGCGGGAGTGCTTCTCCTACCTTGGTTCCTTTCTAGATTGCCGATGGCTTAGATCAGGACTATGCAGGTGCAGTGTGGGCAACTAAGTTGGTGAGGTGGTCTGTCAATAGTAGGATTGTTCCCAGGATGACTGGCGACTCCCGCATCACAAGGGAGGAGACCATGAGTGGCGTGAAGTTTGTCAGCAAGGAGGTCCCGTAATGGGGGCCGACAACTATTGCGAGCCATGGGAGCTACGACTGGGGCTTCCACTAGTTATTCCCTCATGATAGGAGATTGCTACTGCCGTAACCGCTGCACCACCAAGGTGAGGGCTTTGACTTGTTGGGCCAAGGTGGCCAGCAAACTTTGCTGCAGCACAGGTGATTGAGGAGGAGGCGAAGCAACGGGCACCGGTGCTTGACCAAATGGTTCTCTGTCACACAAGTACTACTCGTTGCAGCTTGTGGTGAAATCTTATGCATGGATGATCACCATGACTTCAGACTCCGAAGATCTGGAAATGTCTAAGTAATAACTCTTTTCCCTACCGTATGCTAATATGTTGCTTCCAGATCATCCTCTCGAAGATCACTGTAGTGTCGGGTATCCTCCAATCCTTTCTGGTAAGTTTAGATGCCGCTCTCGATATTTCACCAACGGATCCTGTAAAAGGTTTCTAGGCCAGGATTATTGGTAGGAATACTCTAACACTCAAGCCAGCAAGGGAGGATAAAATGGGAGCTATGAACCATGGTAACTGCGTGGGTGTGAGTGTGATGAGCACTGAGAATGACTTACTTTGCCAGGTATCCCTCTTACCTATTTATAGCATTGTGCATGGCTACGAAAAGGCTACTGGAGGTGTCTCTGACAAGCATGACATATCCTAACTGGTTGTTAGAATCTTGTCTTCTTGAATTCTTTTTGCTGACATCTTTTCTGTTAGAGTCGCTGATTCTATTGAATGCTATCTCCTACGAACTCACATATCGATCATGCCGGCTATACTCACTACGGTGGACATGTGCAAGGATTGGTATAGCTGGAGCAAGTGAGATCGATCATAGCCATCTGGTGTCGAGAGGTGCTAAGTGTCACGAGTGGATCTCGCTGAGAGAGGGCCAGGCATCGAGAATGGGTTAGTGCTAAGAAAGGGTATTGGTTCCGACTCTCAAGCATGCCCGACAAGTATAGGAGTCGGCTTTGGCCATGAGGTCTTCCAAGACTTCTATAAGAGGTGGCCAATGATGAAAGAGTTACCCGATTGTCTGGTGGCTGTCCCTTCTATAGTCGGTGGTCTAGTGAGAATCTCGGGCCAAGAAAAAGTAGTTGCCATAACAACATGGATCTGCAACTATCATTGTGTAGTAATGACCCACCATGAATGAATCAAACTTTTTATACCACCACCTTGGTACATGTTTTAATCCATAAATACGTTCTTCTTCAATTACAAACCAAGTGCTCTTTTCCCTTCAACTTCAAAATTGTCAGAATGTGCCATGTAGATCTCTTTTTCTAAATCATCGTAGAGAAAAGTAGTATTCATGTCTAACTGCTTAAGCTCAAGATCCAAGCTTGCTATTAAACTCAAAATAACTTATAAAGCTCATCTTCACAATTGGAGAGAAGGAAATCTCATCAAAACCAATTCCTTTATTTGTGTCCAAAGCCTTTCGTTTCAGCTTAAACACCTACTTGTTCCGCAATGCTTTCCTACCTTTACAAGGTTCAACCAACTTGTAAGTGTAATTCTTTTTTTTTTTTTTGATAAAAACAAAAAAGGAGGGGGGAGATTAGACCTCCGGCATGGCCATCCCTAGACGGTCCTTCAACCCTAGCCAGGGAATGTTCGATACACGATGCATATTAATTTTTCGCGGTCACTGACGCCACCGAATGAATGGGATTTTATTATATATATCCCTAACTTTTCACTACCACTAGCCAACAGGGACTCCAATATTAGTTTATTAATTTTTCTCTTTTTTTGATTTTATTCCCGACTATTTTTTTTTTTTTTATTTTATTCTCGGACTTCCGGTCGAAATATGTCCAAACCAGGACTCGAACCCCTACCAGGGGGTTGTGAGATAAGTTTCACAACCAACTGTGCCACGTGCCAGTGATAGTATGATTCTTTTTAGGGAATTCATTTATCATGCACCACCTACATCCAATTATCTTTATCTTTATCAGATTGGACTTTCTAAAAGCTTTCTAGGTTCCCCTCGTCAGTAAGCAAACATACTATGAACAACGGTATATTGTAGATGGCATGTGTTCTTTAGTAGACATCCTAACCTAAGTTTTTGCAATCTTTGGTGAAGGGGTTGCTCTCCTTGCTCAATACCCTCAACATTTGGCACATCCTCGTTATCAACTGTTGCTGGCTCCTTTCTTCACCATTCTTCTTCCCATACTTTTCTCCCATCTATGACCCTACTTATGGAGAAGGGGATGGTGTAAAATCAAAAACATCATTAATTTCAACTTTGGACTACACAGTCTTTTCAACATTTACTAGATTCCCATTCTCATGAAAAACTACATTTCTGATCATATACATTCTCATTTCATAAAAAGATCAAATTTTTATTCTCATTAAAGACTACATTTCATTCTAGTGAAAGGCTACATCTCTGCTTCTCATTCTCATGAAAACTAATCTTTGCTTTTAATAATCTTCTTCCTTCTAAATCCAATAACTCACAACCAAACTTAGCATCTCCATAACCTTGAATATGCATGAATTAGCTTTCTCATCCAACTTTTCCTGTGAGCCTCACAATTTGATCCTTTAAATTTCAATCCAAAAAGCACTTCATATCAAAAGAATAGTCCTTTCTTTATAAGCTAAGTCTTTCTTGGCTTACAACTAACGTAGAACTAATAATGCCATCTTACTACTATCATCACAATAATACCTAATCCCAACTTTTGAAAATTTGATAGAACAACCCTGTGTTAAAAAGGTTGTCTACTAGAACCATTAATTGATAAATTGTTATATTTTTCTTCATTTTTTTCAAAATATGAAAGCAACCCTTTCTTTCTTCAAATCACAAATTTTCCAGCTAACCAATTATATCAAAAATAAGTCTCTTACAACTAGGTTAGGATATTAAATGAGCTTGTCTCAGCTTAAGCTTGATTCAAATAAACTTGAACAAAATATCATTCCTTACAAACAAAATTAAGTATACATAAATTATAATGTACATCTATGATTGCTAAAAATTTTGAACATAAGGTACACAATTAACAGCTCTATCAATAACAGAAAGAATACAAATAGTATCATTAGATAGGAAGATTGGCAACAAATCATGGTGATAATATATGCATTTATTTAGGTATGTATGTGATGTTGCTGGAAGCTGACGTTTTGACGTGTACTCTCTGACGGATGCCACGTCAGAAGCCCGTCACGATGGACACCCCATCTCGGGCTCCTTTGGACGGCCAAGTTCCTCCGGATCAACGAGGCGGCCTGTCAAAGCCGGGCTTCGTCCTCCGCCAGGTCGGCACCCGCAAGCTCAGGGCGCTTAGGCTGGAGCCGAGTAACCTCCTTCGCCAGATCGAGCTCCACCGAGACTGGGCCCCCTGAGCCGGAGCCGAGCTCAGCCCTCTTCCGCCAGGTCGAGCCTTACCGAGGCCGAAGCCCTCTAAGTTGGAGTCGCGTGTCGACCTCCTTCGCCAGATCGAACTCCTTCGAGACTGGGACCCCTGGGCCAAAGTCGAGCCCAACCCTCCTCCGCCAGGTCAAGTCCTTCGAGGCTGAGACCCGTGGACCGGAGTCGAGCTCAACCCTCCTTCGCCAGGTCGAGCCCTTTGAGCCGGAGTCGAGCTCATCCCTCCTCCGTCAGGTTGAGCCTCCCGGGTCAGAGTCGAGTCCCAGCTCTTCAGTACGGCAACCAACTCGGACAGTACCACCGGCCAACGAGGGGGCGCAGCCGCCTCCCCGAGACACCGGCGAGCAACCGAATCAACAAGATGCTACGCTCTCCACCACCACTTGCGCCGTCCGAAAGAGGAAGTCAACCAGGAGATTCGAATCCCATGGACGATGGCTTCCCGATCGAGATACTGCCAGGTTTTCTGGAATGGAGCGACCGGAAAGAATGTCGAAACACGCGACAGTTTTCCTTATCACGACGATCTTGGCGGCAACATATAATAGTATCATTAGATAGAAAGATTGGCAACTAATCATGGTGATAATATATGTATTTATTTAGGTATGTATGCATCAGAGGTTACGAATGGGAACACCATTCAATCGAAAAAAATAATCAAGAAAAAAGTACAATAAATATTATGAGAACCTCAAAGTTGGAGAATATTGCCATTTTGTTATATTAGGATTAAGACATTATTTCAGTTATTATGTTCATACAAACATCATTTTAATATTTATGTATTTATTAATTAACATAAATTACAGAAATAAATCATTCCTATTCCTGTCAGTACTATTAAATATATAAAGTTAAATAAACTAATCTAAGCAAAATAAGCCGCACTTGGTAGGCTTCAGGCTCGGCTAGTTTACCCCCAAGTGAAAACGATATATACATGCGAGAGAGACCGAGAAAGGGCTTTTTGGACAAAATAATATTAAAAATAAAATTTATTTCCTAAAGTATCGTCATTTCATTTTATTTTTATTTCCGGATCCAGATGATTTTGGTCACGTGTCTCGACACGTGGCAGGGGCACCCGTGAGGTGGACTAGGGATAAAAATATGAGTTGGATCCATGAGTTCTGTACAAAATCGCAGGTTGAACCCGCGATTTTAGCTCGAAAAGTCAAAAAAAAAAAAAAAAGGTACGGATCGGACCCACGTCTTCCTCTACTGAATAAAAAAAAAAAAGAGAAGCACTGATCGAATCCGCATCTCCTCATACTGAATGAAAAAAAAAAAGAAAAAAAGAAAGAAGATAGGGTTGAACCCGCATCTTCTCCCACTAGACGAAAAAAAGAGAGCGCTGGTTGAACCCGCGTCTCCTCCCACTGAATCAAAAAAAAAAAAAAAACACCTCCTCCACCCGTGGGAAGGCATGGTGCCCAAAAAATTTCAAAATATCCTTCTTCTCCGACTGAATGAACCCCCCTTCCAGCATGAGAGAAGAAGTGGCGCCAAAAAAAAAATCCAAACGTATTTAAATTTAATTCCCAAAATATTAATTAAATTTTAATCTAATAAATTTTAAAAAATATAACAAAATTTAAAATAATAATAAAATATTTAAAATAATAAAATAAATTAAAAATATTTAAAATAACATAATAAATTTAAATATTTAAAATAATAAAATAAAATTAAAAATATTAAAATATTTAAAATAATATAATAAAATCTAAAATTTTTAAAAAAATAAAAAAGTTATGGGGACCCGGACTGGTACGGATTACTGATCTAAATTTTTTAAAAAAGTTATGGGGCACCGGTTCGACTAGACCGGTGCCGGCGTTGGACCGGTGGCCGGATCGGTGCCAGATCCTGGCGACTAGACCGGTGACTGTATGGGTGGAAGGACCAACAGTCCGATCGGTCTAGTCGCCAGGGTCCGGCCACCAGTCCGACCGTCGGCTACCAATCTTGTCAAACCGTGGCTCATAACTTTTTTAAAAAACTTAGATCAGTGATCGGTACCGGTCCGGATGCCCCGTAACTTTTTTTATTTTTTAGTTTTTTTAAAAATTTTAGATTTTATTATATTATTTTAAATATTTTTAATTTTATTATATTATTTTAAATATTTTAAATATTATAAATTTATTATATTATTTTAAATATTTTAATTTAATTTTATTATATTATTTTAAATTTTGTTATTTATTTTTTAAATTTTATTAGATTAAAATTTAATATTTGGATTTTTTTTTTTTTTTTGCGCCACGCTTTCTTCCACGTCCGGGGGGGGGGGGTTTTGATTCGTGGGAGGAGACGCTGGTTCGACCGTGCCTTTTTTTTTTTTTTTTTCATCCAGTGAGAGAAAATGCGGGTTCCATTCATGCTTCTTTTTTTTTTTTTTTTCATTCAGTGGAAGAAAATGCATGTTCGATCCGTACTTTTTTTTTTTTAATTTTTTGGATTAAAATCATGGGTTCAATCCATGATTTCATATAGAACTCATGAATCTAATCCGTGTTTTCACCTATCGGCCATCTCATAGGTGATCCTGCCACGTGTTCAGATACATGATCAAAATCAGCTAGGTTAGAAAATAATTTTTTTTTTATATTATTTTGATCAAAAAGACCGTGAAAGCGACCAAAGAAACGTCAGCCATCACCAACCACGTCCCTCGCTGTAACATTCGAGGCACGTGACTGTCCACCGAGAACCTGATGCCAAAAAAGGAATAATGTCCGCTGAAACAGCTCCTCTACGTCACATCATTGCCGGTTAGAGAAATTTTATTTATAATATATATAGATATATATATATATATATATATATATATATATATATATATATATATATATATATATATATATATATATATATTATGGTTGTATCTACACAAAAACTTCTTATATATGGATTAAAATGAGCTACATTAAGAAGTTTTTGTGTAGATACAACCATAAAATAAGTATCAGACAAAATTAAATCACGTAGATGACATGAAATCCCAGGTACAGGCACCCAATTCATAATTCCAATATACTTGCGACATAAGATGCTATTCAATTGGCAATACCATTCCCCCCCCATGGATGTCTCTGATTGGGATGCGAGAGCATTGTGCAATGACTTTTTAAGCATCCGCCAGTAGGGGAAGATGGCCCTCGGGATCGTAGGTTTCCACAGCTATCAAAGTCTTCTGCAAATCCCTGGCCCTCATGAAGTTAGTGGCATCAATCATAGCTCTTATCATGATCCCAATAAGGCTATCTTGGTTGCCGACATCTGATAAAACAATGTAGCAAAGAATGCAACCAACCCCTGTTGCGCAATCCCAACTCGGCTCTCCCGAACTGGACGATGAAACTTTTTATTAGAAAATCTTTATATATATCTTTATATATATATTATATATATATATATATATATATATATATATATATATATATGATTTCATATTATTTTTTTTCTTAATTTTTTTCCTTCCTATTTTTACCTCTTACCTTCTTAAGGCCTGCATCTTCTCTATATGTATCATGATTATACATGAATAAATCATCAATTTATTTGCTTCACCTTTTCTAACATGATGTCAGGGCCTCCTAAACCCCCTTCTAAACCTCTCTGATTCCTCTCTCCAAAACCCTCTTAAACCCTCTCCTAAACCTCCCTAATCCCTCTTAAAACAACCTTCTCTTAAACCTCTCCCATCCCGATGCCGCCCACACCCTTCCCAAACCTCTCTCTCTCCCGATGTACCCTCACCAAACCCTCTCCTCCAAAAACCTCCTCTTTCGATGCCGCCCTTCATCCTCTCTCCAGACCCTCATCTTCCCCAACCCTCTCTCTTTCCTGATGCGCCCTCCAAACCCTCTCTCCAGACCCTCTCCCTCTCCCTGGACACTTTACTCACTTTACACATCAGGGGCTCACCGATCCTACAGGGGAGAGCGCGATCTCCGCTTCGCCAGCGAGACCTGTCCGATGCTCGACTCCTTGAGAAGTCCGTCTACCAACTCAACACCACCCTCACCATCCACCTATGCCTCCGGCCTTGGATCGCCTACACCATTGGCCTTGCCTCTGCCATCACCCTTGCCCACCCCTTCGCCTCCTCGGTCGCGTCCGCCGTTGTTGCCCAGGGCTTTTCCAAGAGGGAGATGAATTGAAAATTTAAAACTTTTTTTGCAAGACTTCAAATAATGTGCCAATGCAAAGCATGCGTTTGTGAGCATAATAATAAAGTACAGCAAAAATAAAGAAGTAAATGCAAGAATAAAAATAATTACAAATACATGAAGATTTATAGTGGTTCGTGCACTCCAAGGTACCTATATCCACTTCCCAAGTTCTCTTGGAAATTTCACTATAACTACCAAGATTATAGCTGATTAATTTTCCGGGCTCACTAATCAAAACCAACTTATTTTACCGGGCTTGCAAGTCAAACTCTTGGTTTTCTAGCTGACAAAACCTTGTTGGTTTTGCGGGTCACAACACCTAAGTGGTTTTACGAGATGACCAACAACCTAGTTAATTATACGGACTCACCAACAATCTTGATGGTTTTCCGAGCTAACCAACAACCCAACTTGTTTTCATGGGATCACAAGTCAAAACCCTTGTTGGTTTCATCATATAGGTTCACCAACACCTAGATATTTTAATGGAATTTAAACTAATAAGCAAAACAAGTACAAGTATGACAATGAAATATAAAAGCTTCTTACAAAAAGCTGATATTTTGTGAGGTACTTGATTGATGTTGTTGAACTTGTCTTCAAGTTGTTGTTGAAGATTCAATGGATGCTTGAAGATGAGGTCTTAGAAGCTTCTTCACTCATTTAATCTTGGAGGCTCAACCTCTCAACATTGAATCCTTCACATATTTTTACTTGTAAACCAAAGGACTTATCATTCAAACCATATTCTCTTCTTCCCAAGAGCTTGGTAATGTATAAATAGCCCTCCATACCTTGATGACCGTTGTGACCATTGGAGGAGAAAATATAGCCATTGGAGCTATGTTGGGGAAGTTATGCACTTTAGAAAACTAACCGTTACAGTCCAAGTGTTGACTTCATCTTCATGAGTCGATACTTGGTTTTTATGAGTCGACACTTGTTCAAAAAAATCTTCTGAGCCTTTTGCTCTGCATTGGTGAGTCGACACTTCAGTTCGTGAGTCGACACTTGACCAAACCTCTGAAATCACCACATTCTGTATCCTGTTTGGTCTCAAGTCTTGAGTTGACACTTCACTGTTCAAGAGTCGATACTTGAGTCGACACTTGGCTGCACCAGTGCTGAAACTTCTTCAAAATTAAATCTTGTACCTATATCTAATTTACACACTTAATGCATAATTAGTACTCAAATATACTTAAGTGTTTTGTTATAATCAAAACGGAGTTAACAATCTCTCCCTTTTTGATAATAACAAACCTTTAAGTATATAAACAAGGTAAGCTCAAAAATAATATAACATGCTTTAAAAGATTAACAATAAGCATGGAGCAATGTAGCAATGAAAAAATATTGAGCTCCCCTTCAAAATAGATTTAAATAATTTTCAAAAGCTCCCCCTCAATATATGATTTGTAAATATTTTTCAAAAGTTTTTCAAAATTTAAGACTTTTAAACTTTCAAACTTGGGCTGCCATGATCTTTAACTTAAAATCGTTGGATTTTCAAACAGAGTACTAGGCTCTGATACCAGTTTGCCCAGGGTTTTCCAAGAGGGGTGAATGGAAATTTAAAACTTTTTCACAAGACTTCAAATAGTGGCCAATTCAAAGCATGTGTTTGTGAGTATGATATAAAGTGCAGCGGAAATAAAGAAGTAATATAAGAATATAAACAATCACAAATACATAAGATTTATAGTGGTTCAGTACACTCCAAGCACCTACATCCACTTCCCAAGTTTTTCTTGGAATTTCACTATAATTACCAAGATTACAACCGATTGTTTTCCGGGCTCACTAATCAAAATCCAACTTATTTTCATCGGGCTTATAAGTTAAATTCCTTGGTTTTCTGGCTAAGCAAAATCTGTTGATTTGTGGGCTCACAAATAACCTAGTTGGTTTTACGGGATGACCAATAACCTAGTTAGTTTTACGAGCTCACCAACAACCTTGATAGTTTTCACGGCTAACCAACAACCAACTTGTTTTCACAGGATCACAATCAACCCTTATTGTTTTTTCATCATATAGGCTCACCAACACCTAGATACTAGTTTCAATTCCATTGAAACTAGTAGCAAAACAAGTACAAGTATGACAATGAAATAATAAAAGCTTTTTTACAAAAAAACTATATTTTTTTTGAGGCACTTGATTGATGTTGTTGAGCTTGTCTTCATGTTGTTGTTGAAGCTTCAATGGATGCTTGAAGATGAGGTCTAAAAGCTTCTTCACTCATTTCAATCCTTGGAGGCTCAACTCTCTCAACATTGAATCTTCAAATATTTTTGACTTGTAAACCAAGGATTTATCATTCAAACCATGGATTCTCTTCTTCCCAGAGCTTGGTGGTGTCTAAATCCCTCAGATCTTGATCGTTTGTAACTGTTGGAGAAGAAAATATAGCCATGAAGCCAAGTGAGAAAGTCTGCACATTTAGAAGAACTAGCCAATTACATCCAAGTGTCGCCACACCAGTCATCTTCATGAGTCAACAACCTTAGTCGATACTTAGTTTCCATGAGTCGACCCTTTATCAAAAAGTCTTCTGAAGCCTTTTGCTCTGCATTGGTGAGTCGACACCTTGAGTCGCACTTCAGTCCGTGAGCCAATACTTGACCAACCTCTAAAAAATCACCATTTCTATATCTTATTTAGTCTCAGGCCTTGAATCGACACTTCACTATTCATGAGTCGCCTTGAGTCGAACTTGTTTCATGAGTCTACACTTGGCACACCAGTGCTGAAATTGAAGGAAGTTTTTTTGATTTTTTTTTTTTTTTTTGTGCCTACACTAAGCAGAGGATAGGAACAGGTAGATGTTTAAAACAATTTTAATTAATTGCGCAGAAAAACCAATGTCCCAAAACCAGGATCAAAAATATATTTGCATAGAGAACAATAAAATGCATGGCATATATTTTTTTTATAATTTTTGGATATGTATAAATGCATATAAAAATTAAATTGAACTTATTCCAGGATGGAATAAGGGAGGAATAGGGTGGAATAGCAATGAGGAATAGGGTGGAATAGCTATTCCCGCTATTCCACCCTTCTTCAACCTCGGTCCAGAGATTGCTTACCGTGGAGCAATGTTCAGACGCCGACTGCAGAGCGCACAGGCCTCCAAACTCCGAGCTCCTAGGTCCGCTGGAATCCTTGCTTGACCGGCTACAAGGTGATGAAATCGGATCTCCAGGTCTCCGGCGTTTTCCTCTTCGAATCGGGGCTCCAAAAGTCATCCACGGCCACGGTTGCAGCAGGGGGATTTGAAGATCAAACTTTGATTACCTTGCACTGGAGCGATGACCTGCTCCGAGGATCTCAGGCGAAATCCCTCTAGAGGGGATACACGCCGTGGGAACTTCTGATCGGAGCTCCGGCGTCGCTAGCCGCCGGATCCCAAGTTTTCACGGTTTTTGGAGAAATGGAGGAAGCTCTCAAAAAACCCACCGAAAGAGAGCAAGAAGGGGGTATAAAAATTCCTCTGGATGCCAACCGAAGGGGAGAGCAAGGGTCTTGAGTTTGGTGCGATGGGGTAGTGGGATTTAATTGAAATAAATCAGGGAAGGGAACGCCCTGTTTCGGTTTCAGAAGTTGAAAAGTCTCAGGCGTGAGGATGAAGACGACGGTTCAAGGTGAACCGGCAAATGACCAAAAAGCCCTTCGGTCCAAGGGCAAAGCAGGGTCATTGGGTTCAGGCCAAAACCCAGTCAAACGAAGTCCAAATCGAACGAAACTGGACTCAAAACGAAGCTAAGAACGAACCCTATCTTTCTACAGTCCAACCTCACTGATTTGAGTTGAAATCGATTTGCAACCGATTTAAAACAAAATCAATTAGACTTAGAAACATTCATCAAACCATTTGATGAACATGGGTTCAATCCTAGTCAGCCAGGAACATATTCCTGGTTGATCCAGAGAAGACCCGATCAACCCAAGACCGGGTCATCCAGAAGAAAACTCAACCAAAACCGTGACAAAACACCGAAACGATTCCCAATCGAATCGGTTCCTGATCAGATAGAAATCCTCTGTGGCGTGTGACCTCATAGGTTCGAACCTAAACGGTAGTACTGGGACACTTCCAGTACCAGCACAAGATACCACCTAGCAATGGGTCTCGGCGTCCGGATAGGTCGAAGATGCAGGAGCAATCCATCGAACCTCTGGCATATGGTTAGCGCATAATTTATCCCTTTGACCTCCAATGCTCAGGATGACCTAGGGTTGAACTGCCAACCCCAGCTATGTCAATCCACTACGTGTCTCAATCTCGCATGTCCAGTGACTCTTCACTGGGACCACCCCGGCCGAGGATTTGCTAAATTGAGACACTGCGAGACATTCAATCCAAACATTTAGATAGGTCAATTCCATCTTGGTCCACTACTGCTCCACAAGTACTTGCCTGTACCCAGAAACCTTTCGTCACCGGATTAAAAATCCGGATAGTCCGGCACCAAAGCACAGGGAGTTGCTTGCAAGCTACCATAGTGACCTCAGGTCAGAGGGACACTTATGCCCATATCCATTCGCGAGCGATCCTTAGGCAGATAAGGTGCTACGCGGAGTCACGTCTAATGAGATATCAAATATCCCATTTGCAGATCACATCAGTGTCACCACACTCCTTTGGTCAAGAGGACAACCAAACAATGCGAACCACAACAGCCTATGCTTGATATGTTGCTATCCAGGCACAACATATCATTTGGCTGAGAACCCTGTTTAAGGACCACTCGATATATCCTCTCTATATCGATGTAATAGTAGTCCTAAGGACATCATCACTAAAGAATTCATTATAGGAAGATGTAAAGTGATGAGAAGCCAGAATAACTTTTATTCATTATAAAAATTACATAACAATTAGCTCAACCATCTACAACCTAGATGATTGGCTTTGGGATACAATTCCCAACAAACTCCCACTTAAACTAAAGCCAATCAGAACAGTATCGAATACCCATCTTCCATTTGTAACTGTCGAATTCTTTAATTCCGATGGCTTTGGTAAAGGGGTCGGCCGGATTTTCCTTTCCATCGATCTTCTGAAGGTCGATGTCACCTCGTTCCACGATCTCTCGTACAAGGTGAAAGCGCCGCAGAATATGCTTGGTGCGCTGATGTGCCTTCGGTTCTTTGGCTTGAGCAATCGCCCCTGAGCTGTCACAATGCAGAGGAATAGAATGCTCCAGGGAAGGTGCCACTCCCAGCTCGCCTATGAACTTCCGCAACCAGACAGCCTCTTTAGCTGCATCAGATGCGGCAATATACTCTGCTTCACAAACCGAGTCTGCAACAGTATGCTGCTTGGAACTTTTCCAGCAGACAGCTCCACCATTCAGGATAAAAACAAATCCTGACACACTTTTGCTGTCATCATGATCTGACATAAAACTGGAGTCAGTATACCCCTCTAGTTTTAGGTCAGAATCTCCATAGAGTAGCCATTGATCTTTAGTATTTCGCAAATACTTAAGGATGGTCTTTACCACCTTCCAATGTGCTTCTCCTGGGTTAGATTGGTATCTACTCACTACCCCTAGTGAGTATGCCACATCGGGTCTAGTACACAACATAGCATACATAATAGAACCCACTGCCGAAGCATATGGTATTCTACTCATACGCTCTCTTTCCTCAGGGGTTGTCGCACAATCCTTTTTGGAAAGAGTGATTCCATGGCCTATCGGGAGATAGCCTTTCTTGGAATTTTCCATGCTAAACCTTTTTAACACGGTGTCAATGTATGTCGACTGGGACAATCCCAGAAGCCTCTTTGATCTATCTCTATAGATTTTCATACCTAATATGAATGAGGCTTCTCCCATATCCTTCATGGAGAATTGTGATGAAAGCCAAACTTTTATTCCCTGTAATGCAGGAACGTCATTCCCGATTAAGAGAATATCGTCCACATACAATACAAGAAATACAACTACAGAACCATTGGCCCATTTATATATGCAAGGTTCTTCTCCGTTCCTAACGAAGCCATACGATTTGATACACTTATCAAACCGCATGTTCCAACTCCGAGATGCTTGCTTTAGCCCATAGATAGACTTCTGAAGTCTACACACTTTTGACTCGTCTATGGAAGTGAACCCTTCAGGTTGTGTCATATACACTTCCTCCTCCAGCTCTCCATTTAGGAAGGCTGTTCGGACATCCATTTGCCAGATCTCATAGTCAAAATGTGCAGCTAAAGCTAGCATAATCCGAATGGATTTCAGCATTGCCACAGGAGAAAATGTCTCGTCATAGTCAATACCATAACGTTGACGATACCCCTTGGCAACCAGACGGGCTTTATAGGTCTCTACCTTCCCGTCTGCGCCTCTTTTCCTTTTGAAGATCCATTTGCACCCAATGGGTTTTATCCCTTCAGGTGCATCAACCAATGTCCATACATGGTTGATTTCATGGACTCCATTTCGGATTTCATGGCTCCAAGCCATAACTCAGAATCAGACCTTTGCATTGCATCCATATAGGTGATCGGATCCTCGTTGTTCTCATCGAGTTCAACAGGATCGCCATCCTGGATTAGATATCCAAAATATCTATCCGGTGGACGCGATACTCTATCGGATCTCCTTAATGATTGCACAATAGGCTCAGGATTTGATCTTACCAAATCAGGTTCAATAGCAGCCTGTGTGTGCCCAGGTTCTTCTACTTGTAGAACTTCATCAAGTTCTATCTTAGAAGCTACAGTTCCTTTAATAAGGAACTCCTTTTCTAAAAAGATAGCTCTAAGTCTGACGAACACCTTTTGTTCATCAGGCAAGTAAAAGTAGTATCCTTTGGATTCTTTTGGATAACCAACAAAAAAACATTTTTCAGACCTTGGCCCTAGTTTATCTGTTTCCAAACGCATGACATAAGCCGGACACCCCCAGACACGAAAACGTGAAAGGGTTGGCTTACGTCCTGTCCATATTTCATATGGAGTTTTGTCAACGGATTTACTAGGAACATTATTAAGAAGTTGACATGCAGTCTCCAATGCATATCCCCAGAAAAACATAGGCAAAGTAGCAAACCCCATCATAGATCGAACCATGTCCAACAAGGTCCGATTTCTCCTTTCAGACACTCCATTTAACTGAGGTGTCATAGGAGGAGTCCATTGAGAGAGAATCCCATTCTCCTCAAGATATGTCAAAAACTCACCTGAAAGGTATTCACCACCTCGATCTGATCGAAGTATTTTGATTTCCTTTCTAGTTTGTTTTTCAACTTCATTACGATATCGTTTGAACATTTCAAACGAATCAGACTTATGTCTCATGAGATAGACATAACCAAACCTCGAAAGGTCGTCTGTAAAAGTAATGAAATATCTAAAACCTCCTTAGCACAGATAGACATAGGTCCACATACATCAGTATGTACAAGACCTAGGATATCTGAGGCTCGTTCACCTTTTCCTTTAAAAGGTGATTTGGTCATCTTTCCAATAAGACAAGATTCACAAGTTGGCAGTGATTCACAATCACTGACATCTAGGAGGCCATCTCCTATTAACTTGTTAATCCTATTTTTATTGATGTGACCTAGCCTACAGTGCCAAAGATAGGCTTCATTGACATCATCTATTCTAGGGCGTTTACTAGAACTTGTACTCATTACAATAACAGGCTGTGATAGTAAATATATGCCATTAACTAAGCTTCCATTCATGATAGTCTTACCATTCAAAATGATAGAACAAACGTTTTTCTTTATTGAAAATTCAAAATTTTCATTGGCCAGAAGGCCTACAGAAATAACATTAAGCATGAAAGAAGGACTATAATGACAGTCACTTAGAGTGACATTACAAGACTCATAAGACAACTCCAGAACACCCAACGCCAGAACTGGAACAGCATTTCCATTCCCTACGTTCAGGTACCTCTCGCCATCTTCGAATCTTCTACTAACTCGAAGTCCCTGTAAAGAATTACAGATATGAATAGGACTTCCGGTATCTAATACCCAGCTAGTAGTATCACAAATAGTAAAGTTAGGATATATCATATATATACCTGGTGCAGCAACAGCTTGCTGCTTCTTCTTCTTTGGCCTGTTCGGGTCAAGTGAAGCGATGTAAAGAGGACAATTCCTCTTCCAATGACCCTGCTTCTTGCAAAAGAAGCACTCTGCCTTGCTCTGGTCTAACTTCTTCTTGGTCTGACTTGGACCAGGAGCAGACTGTACCTTCTTGCTCTTCTTCTTCTTCTTTTTCTTAAAGGGTCGAGGAGCACCTGCCGAGGAACCTCCTACATAATTCACCAGCCCTTTGTTGAGCTGGTGGTCCTTTTCATAGGCTTGCAGTAAACCTAACATCTCATGATAGTTTACTACCGGCCTATTCAATCTCCAATGATCGAGAAAGGACACGTAGGAGGGTGGCAGGGAGTTCAGGATCGCATCTTTTCCCAGCTGTTCGTGAAGGGGACAGCCGAGCTTGCCCAGGCGCTCGAACAACTCGATCATGTTCATAACATGATCAGTCACAGAAGCACCTTCACGCATACGCGTGTTATAGATGGCGCTGGAGATACGGTATCTCTCAGCATCATCAGGAGTGCCAAAAGACTCCTTCAACCTTTGAAGGATATCCTCAGGCTGGGCCTCCTCAAACCTGCGACTGAACTCATCGTTCATCGCAGCCAGCATAATACATCGGACAGTGGTCCGATCAGAGATCCACTTCTGGTAAGTGTCTCTAACCGGTCCCCGAGTATTGGCAGCGGGAACTACAGGTGCCTGATCCGTCAGAACGTACAAGATCCGTTCATGCTCAAGGACTATCCTCAATCTTCGATACCAGCTATCGAAGTTGGGTCCAGTCAATTTTTCATTGTCCAATAATGGACGGAGCGACAGACTGGTGGACATCTGAAAGAAAAATATGACCAAAATTAGTTTATGTAATTTTCAAAACCTAAAGACTTGGACTTTAGTCAAAAAGGTTCTCCCACTAACTTTTCAGAATAGGAGCCTCTACCTCCAATTCCGTGAAGTCATAATTCAAAGTGGGTACTAGAATCCAATAGACCACGTACAAGCCCGTCTAGGGTACGGCTCACCCATACGTGTTTAAAGGTAGGTTCTTTTAACCAATTGCTACCCTTAGCAATTTCTAGTAATCTATTTTGCCCCAAGATGCACTGTAATCGACCTAGGGGCCTCCTATTACAGGCTCTCGGTTAGGTCCAACCATTAACATGCCGAATTGAGTGTTTCCAACCAACAAATGACCAAGCCCGTCTAGGGTACGGCTCACCTGATCACTGTTGAGAAGGTCACACTCAACCTTCATATTAGGGAGAGTAATCCCAATAGCGTGATATACACCCGTTCTATGGAACTGCCGATGCATACCCAACTAATGGACATATTACAAACCCACTTAATGGGAGGCAAAGACCTTGTTAACTCCTTAACTAGGCCTTTTTAAGGACCTAATAATTTAGAGGATTTTAAAATTTGTGACATATAAAAAAATCATGAACCTTGATCCATAAACTCCCACTAAATCTTAGAAGGGTTTATGGTTAGGTTCATGGGCACCTAAATCAGTCAGACTGATAACCTTAAATGGCATGGGTTGATCTAACTCAATAATCTTTTCTAAATCAAATCAGGTTAGCCAATTTGGCCAGGTAAGTGCGGTCGAGGCATGAGTTACGGCATTAACCACTTTCCTTAGACACCAATTACAAGAACTGGCCAGGAAAGGGTACCCTCAAAGCCAAGGACCAAAAGGCTGCTTACCTTAGACACCAAATTGGTTTACCGTCATCAATTAGATTAGAAAAATTGAGTTAGGTTAGCCACTGAGCCAGATTAGATCCATTTAGATGAATGGACTCAAGCTTCTAACTAATTAGAAACTAGGAAAAGATAATCCTTAATCAACTTTTGATTAAAATTAATTTTAGAGTTCATTCAACTAAACCTAGGTCTAACCCAATTAGGATCTAATCCTAGCCCAACCATTTAACCCAATTGGCTTATCAAATGACTTAAGGTTTTATAAACCCTAATTTGCATTTATCATTTAAATATTTCAAATAATTCATAATTATAAGAAATCAAGCCAATTATTTAATTAAAGCAATTTTAATTAAATCTTGTAAAACTCCTTTTACAATTAATTCTTATTTACATTTAACATATCAAAAATAAAAATAATACATGCCATCATTAATTCTTAATTAAAACAATTTTAATTAACAATTAAATAATTCAACTAATTACCAAATTAGTTAATTAAACAATTTTAATTAACTAAAATCATGCAAATATAATTTTAAATTGAACCTGGCTCTGATACCATTTGAAGGAAGATTTTTTGATTTTTTTTTTTTTTTTGTGCCTACACTAAGCAGAGGATAGGAACAGGTAGATGTTTAAAACAATTTTAATTAATTGCGGAAAAACCTGTCCCAAAACCAGGATCAAAAAATATATTTGCATAGAGAACAATAAAATGCATGGCATATATTTTTTTTATAATTTTTGGATATGTATAAATGCATATAAAAATTAAATTGAACTTATTCCAGGCTGGAATAAGGGAGGAATAGGGTGGAATAGCAATGAGGAATAGGGTGGAATAGCTATTCCCGCTATTCCACCCTTCTTCAACCTCGGTCCAGAGATTGCTTACCGTGGAGCAATGTTCAGACGCCGACTGCAGAGCGCACAGGCCTCCAAACTCCGAGCTCCTAGGTCCGCTGGAATCCTTGCTTGACCGGCTACAAGGTGATGAAATCGGATCTCCAGGTCTCCGGCGTTTTCCTCTTCGAATCGGGGCTCCAAAAGTCGTCCACGGCCACGGTTGCAGCAGGGGGATTTGAAGATCAAACTTTGATTACCTTGCACTGGAGCGATGACCTGCTCCGAGGATCTCAGGCGAAATCCCTCTAGAGGGGATACACGCCGTGGGAACTTCTGATCGGAGCTCCGGCGTCGCTAGCCGCCGGATCCCAAGTTTTCACGGTTTTTGGAGAAATGGAGGAAGCTCTCAAAAAACCCACCGAAAGAGAGCAAGAAGGGGGTATAAAAAATTCCTCTGGATGCCAACCGAAGGGGAGAGCAAGGGTCTTGAGTTTGGTGCGATGGGGTAGTGGGATTTAATTGAAATAAATCAGGGAAGGGAACGCCCTGTTTCGGTTTCAGAAGTTGAAAAGTCTCAGGCGTGAGGATGAAGACGACGGTTCAATGGTGAACCGGCAAATGACCAAAAAGCCCTTCGGTCCAAGGGCAAAGCAGGGTCAATTGGGTTCAGGCCAAAACCCAGTCAAACGAAGTCCAAATCGAACGAAACTGGACTCAAAACGAAGCTAAGAACGAACCCTATCTTTCTACAGTCCAACCTCACTGATTTGAGTTGAAATCGATTTGCAACCGATTTAAAACAAAATCAATTAGACTTAGAAACATTCATCAAACCATTTGATGAACATGGGTTCAATCCTAGTCAGCCAGGAACATATTCCTGGTTGATCCAGAGAAGACCCGATCAACCCAAGACCGGGTCATCCAGAAGAAAACTCAACCAAAAACCGTGACAAAACACCGAAACGATTCCCAATCGAATCGGTTCCTGATCAGATAGAAATCCTCTGTGGCGTGTGACCTCATAGGTTCGAACCTAAACGGTAGTACTGGGACACTTCCAGTACCAGCACAAGATACCACCTAGCAATGGGTCTCGGCGTCCGGATAGGTCGAAGATGCAGGAGCAATCCATCGAACCTCTGGCATATGGTTAGCGCATAATTTATCCCTTTGACCTCCAATGCTCAGGATGACCTAGGGTTGAACTGCCAACCCCAGCTATGTCAATCCACTACGTGTCTCAATCTCGCATGTCCAGTGACTCTTCACTGGGACCACCCCGGCCGAGGATTTGCTAAATTGAGACACTGCGAGACATTCAATCCAAACCATTTAGATAGGTCAATTCCATCTTGGTCCACTACTGCTCCACAAGTACTTGCCTGTACCCAGAAACCTTTCGTCACCGGATTAAAAATCCGGATAGTCCGGCACCAAAGCACAGGGAGTTGCTTGCAAGCTACCATAGTGACCTCAGGTCAGAGGGACACTTATGCCCATATCCATTCGCGAGCGATCCTTAGGCAGATAAGGTGCTACGCGGAGTCACGTCTAATGAGATATCAAATATCCCATTTGCAGATCACATCAGTGTCACCACACTCCTTTGGTCAAGAGGACAACCAAACAATGCGAACCACAACAGCCTATGCTTGATATGTTGCTATCCAGGCACAACATATCATTTGGCTGAGAACCCTGTTTAAGGACCACTCGATATATCCTCTCTATATCGATGTAATAGTAGTCCTAAGGACATCATCACTAAAGAATTCATTATAGGAAGATGTAAAGTGATGAGAAGCCAGAATAACTTTTATTCATTATAAAAATTACATAACAATTAGCTCAACCATCTACAACCTAGATGATTGGCTTTGGGATACAATTCCCAACAAACTCCCACTTAAACTAAAGCCAATCAGAACAGTATCGAATACCCATCTTCCATTTGTAACTGTCGAATTCTTTAATTCCGATGGCTTTGGTAAAGGGGTCGGCCGGATTTTCCTTTCCATCGATCTTCTGAAGGTCGATGTCACCTCGTTCCACGATCTCTCGTACAAGGTGAAAGCGCCGCAGAATATGCTTGGTGCGCTGATGTGCCTTCGGTTCTTTGGCTTGAGCAATCGCCCCTGAGCTGTCACAATGCAGAGGAATAGAATGCTCCAGGGAAGGTGCCACTCCCAGCTCGCCTATGAACTTCCGCAACCAGACAGCCTCTTTAGCTGCATCAGATGCGGCAATATACTCTGCTTCACAAACCGAGTCTGCAACAGTATGCTGCTTGGAACTTTTCCAGCAGACAGCTCCACCATTCAGGATAAAAACAAATCCTGACACACTTTTGCTGTCATCATGATCTGACATAAAACTGGAGTCAGTATACCCCTCTAGTTTTAGGTCAGAATCTCCATAGAGTAGCCATTGATCTTTAGTATTTCGCAAATACTTAAGGATGGTCTTTACCACCTTCCAATGTGCTTCTCCTGGGTTAGATTGGTATCTACTCACTACCCCTAGTGAGTATGCCACATCGGGTCTAGTACACAACATAGCATACATAATAGAACCCACTGCCGAAGCATATGGTATTCTACTCATACGCTCTCTTTCCTCAGGGGTTGTCGCACAATCCTTTTTGGAAAGAGTGATTCCATGGCCTATCGGGAGATAGCCTTTCTTGGAATTTTCCATGCTAAACCTTTTTAACACGGTGTCAATGTATGTCGACTGGGACAATCCCAGAAGCCTCTTTGATCTATCTCTATAGATTTTCATACCTAATATGAATGAGGCTTCTCCCATATCCTTCATGGAGAATTGTGATGAAAGCCAAACTTTTATTCCCTGTAATGCAGGAACGTCATTCCCGATTAAGAGAATATCGTCCACATACAATACAAGAAATACAACTACAGAACCATTGGCCCATTTATATATGCAAGGTTCTTCTCCGTTCCTAACGAAGCCATACGATTTGATACACTTATCAAACCGCATGTTCCAACTTCGAGATGCTTGCTTTAGCCCATATATAGACTTCTGAAGTCTACACACTTTTGACTCGTCTATGGAAGTGAACCCTTCAGGTTGTGTCATATACACTTCCTCCTCCAGCTCTCCATTTAGGAAGGCTGTTCGGACATCCATTTGCCAGATCTCATAGTCAAAATGTGCAGCTAAAGCTAGCATAATCCGAATGGATTTCAGCATTGCCACAGGAGAAAATGTCTCGTCATAGTCAATACCATAACGTTGACGATACCCCTTGGCAACCAGACGGGCTTTATAGGTCTCTACCTTCCCGTCTGCGCCTCTTTTCCTTTTGAAGATCCATTTGCACCCAATGGGTTTTATCCCTTCAGGTGCATCAACCAATGTCCATACATGGTTGATTTCAATGGACTCCATTTCGGATTTCATGGCTCCAAGCCATAACTCAGAATCAGACCTTTGCATTGCATCCATATAGGTGATCGGATCCTCGTTGTTCTCATCGAGTTCAACAGGATCGCCATCCTGGATTAGATATCCAAAATATCTATCCGGTGGACGCGATACTCTATCGGATCTCCTTAATGATTGCACAATAGGCTCAGGATTTGATCTTACCAAATCAGGTTCAATAGCAGCCTGTGTGTGCCCAGGTTCTTCTACTTGTAGAACTTCATCAAGTTCTATCTTAGAAGCTACAGTTCCTTTAATAAGGAACTCCTTTTCTAAAAAGATAGCTCTAAGTCTGACGAACACCTTTTGTTCATCAGGCAAGTAAAATAGTATCCTTTGGATTCTTTTGGATAACCAACAAAAAAACATTTTTCAGACCTTGGCCCTAGTTTATCTGTTTCCAAATGCATGACATAAGCCGGACACCCCCAGACACGAAAACGTGAAAGGGTTGGCTTACGTCCTGTCCATATTTCATATGGAGTTTTGTCAACGGATTTACTAGGAACATTATTAAGAAGTTGACATGCAGTCTCCAATGCATATCCCCAGAAAAACATAGGCAAAGTAGCAAACCCCATCATAGATCGAACCATGTCCAACAAGGTCCGATTTCTCCTTTCAGACACTCCATTTAACTGAGGTGTCATAGGAGGAGTCCATTGAGAGAGAATCCCATTCTCCTCAAGATATGTCAAAAACTCACCTGAAAGGTATTCACCACCTCGATCTGATCGAAGTATTTTGATTTCCTTTCTAGTTTGTTTTTCAACTTCATTACGATATCGTTTGAACATTTCAAACGAATCAGACTTATGTCTCATGAGATAGACATAACCAAACCTCGAAAGGTCGTCTGTAAAAGTAATGAAATATCTAAAACCTCCTTTAGCACAGATAGACATAGGTCCACATACATCAGTATGTACAAGACCTAGGATATCTGAGGCTCGTTCACCTTTTCCTTTAAAAGGTGATTTGGTCATCTTTCCAATAAGACAAGATTCACAAGTTGGCAGTGATTCACAATCACTGACATCTAGGAGGCCATCTCCTATTAACTTGTTAATCCTATTTTTATTGATGTGACCTAGCCTACAGTGCCAAAGATAGGCTTCATTGACATCATCTATTCTAGGGCGTTTACTAGAACTTGTACTCATTACAATAACAGGCTGTGATAGTAAATATATGCCATTAACTAAGCTTCCATTCATGATAGTCTTACCATTCAAAATGATAGAACAAACGTTTTTCTTTATTGAAAATTCAAAATTTTCATTGGCCAGAAGGCCTACAGAAATAACATTAAGCATGAAAGAAGGACTATAATGACAGTCACTTAGAGTGACATTACAAGACTCATAAGACAACTCCAGAACACCCAACGCCAGAACTGGAACAGCATTTCCATTCCCTACGTTCAGGTACCTCTTGCCATCTTCGAATCTTCTACTAACTCGAAGTCCCTGTAAAGAATTACAGATATGAATAGGACTTCCGGTATCTAATACCCAGCTAGTAGTATCACAAATAGTAAAGTTAGGATATATCATATATATACCTGGTGCAGCAACAGCTTGCTGCTTCTTCTTCTTGGCCTGTTCGGGTCAAGTGAAGCGATGTAAAGAGGACAATTCCTCTTCCAATGACCCTGCTTCTTGCAAAAGAAGCACTCTGCCTTGCTCTGGTCTAACTTCTTCTTGGTCTGACTTGGACCAGGAGCAGACTGTACCTTCTTGCTCTTCTTCTTCTTCTTTTTCTTAAAGGGTCGAGGAGCACCTGCCGAGGAACCTCCTACATAATTCACCAGCCCTTTGTTGAGCTGGTGGTCCTTTTCATAGGCTTGCAGTAAACCTAACATCTCATGATAGTTTACTACCGGCCTATTCAATCTCCAATGATCGAGAAAGGACACGTAGGAGGGTGGCAGGGAGTTCAGGATCGCATCTTTTCCCAGCTGTTCGTGAAGGGGACAGCCGAGCTTGCCCAGGCGCTCGAACAACTCGATCATGTTCATAACATGATCAGTCACAGAAGCACCTTCACGCATACGCGTGTTATAGATGGCGCTGGAGATACGGTATCTCTCAGCATCATTAGGAGTGCCAAAAGACTCCTTCAACCTTTGAAGGATATCCTCAGGCTGGGCCTCCTCAAACCTGCGACTGAACTCATCGTTCATCGCAGCCAGCATAATACATCGGACAGTGGTCCGATCAGAGATCCACTTCTGGTAAGTGTCTCTAACCGGTCCCCGAGTATTGGCAGCGGGAACTACAGGTGCCTGATCCGTCAGAACGTACAAGATCCGTTCATGCTCAAGGACTATCCTCAATCTTCGATACCAGCTATCGAAGTTGGGTCCAGTCAATTTTTCATTGTCCAATAATGGACGGAGCGACAGACTGGTGGACATCTGAAAGAAAAATATGACCAAAATTAGTTTATGTAATTTTCAAAAACCTAAAGACTTGGACTTTAGTCAAAAAGGTTCTCCCACTAACTTTTCAGAATAGGAGCCTCTACCTCCAATTCCGTGAAGTCATAATTCAAAGTGGGTACTAGAATCCAATAGACCACGTACAAGCCCGTCTAGGGTACGGCTCACCCATACGTGTTTAAAGGTAGGTTCTTTTAACCAATTGCTACCCTTAGCAATTTCTAGTAATCTATTTTGCCCCAAGATGCACTGTAATCGACCTAGGGGCCTACTATTACAGGCTCTCGGTTAGGTCCAACCATTAACATGCCGAATTGAGTATTTCCAACCAACAAATGACCAAGCCCGTCTAGGGTACGGCTCACCTGATCACTGTTGAGAAGGTCACACTCAACCTTCATATTAGGGAGAGTAATCCCAATAGCGTGATATACACCCGTTCTATGGAACTGCCGATGCATACCCAACTAATGGACATATTACAAACCCACTTAATGGGAGGCAAAGACCTTGTTAACTCCTTAACTAGGCCTTTTTAAGGACCTAATAATTTAGAGGATTTTAAAATTTGTGACATATAAAAAAATCATGAACCTTGATCCATAAACTCCCACTAAATCTTAGAAGGGTTTATGGTTAGGTTCATGGGCACCTAAATCAGTCAGACTGATAACCTTAAATGGCATGGGTTGATCTAACTCAATAATCTTTTCTAAATCAAATCAGGTTAGCCAATTTGGCCAGGTAAGTGCGGTCGAGGCATGAGTTACGGCATTAACCACTTTCCTTAGACACCAATTACAAGAACTGGCCAGGAAAGGGTACCCTCAAAGCCAAGGACCAAAAGGCTGCTTACCTTAGACACCAAATTGGTTTACCGTCATCAATTAGATTAGAAAAATTGAGTTAGGTTAGCCACTGAGCCAGATTAGATCCATTTAGATGAATGGACTCAAGCTTCTAACTAATTAGAAACTAGGAAAAGATAATCCTTAATCAACTTTTGATTAAAATTAATTTTAGAGTTCATTCAACTAAACCTAGGTCTAACCCAATTAGGATCTAATCCTAGCCCAACCATTTAACCCAATTGGCTTATCAAATGACTTAAGGTTTTATAAACCCTAATTTGCATTTATCATTTAAATATTTCAAATAATTCATAATTATAAGAAATCAAGCCAATTATTTAATTAAAGCAATTTTAATTAAATCTTGTAAAACTCCTTTTACAATTAATTCTTATTTACATTTAACATATCAAAAAATAAAAATAATACATGCCATCATTAATTCTTAATTAAAACAATTTTAATTAACAATTAAATAATTCAACTAATTACCAAATTAGTTAATTAAACAATTTTAATTAACTAAAATCTATGCAAATATAATTTTAAATTGAACCCGGGCTCTGATACCATTTGAAGGAAGATTTTTTTGATTTTTTTTTTTTTTTGTGCCTACATAAGCAGAGGATAGGAACAGGTAGATGTTTAAAACAATTTTAATTAATTGTGGAAAAACCTGTCCCAAAACCAGGATCAAAAAATATATTTGCATAGAGAACAATAAAATGCATGGCATATATTTTTTTTATAATTTTTGGATATGTATAAATGCATATAAAAATTAAATTGAACTTATTCCAGGATGGAATAAGGGAGGAATAGGGTGGAATAGCAATGAGGAATAGGGTGGAATAGCTATTCCCGCTATTCCACCCTTCTTCAACCTCGGTCCAGAGATTGCTTACCGTGGAGCAATGTTCAGACGCCGACTGCAGAGCGCACAGGCCTCCAAACTCCGAGCTCCTAGGTCCGCTGGAATCCTTGCTTGACCGGCTACAAGGTGATGAAGTCGGATCTCCAGGTCTCCGGCGTTTTCCTCTTCGAATCGGGGCTCCAAAAGTTGTCCACGGCCACGGTTGCAGCAGGGGGATTTGAAGAT